>BSQZ01000007.1:3485000-4045000 GCA_033239005.1 Lamellibrachia satsuma
GGCATAACCACAATTACAACCTTGCAGTATGATTGTTCTTAAACGATGCTACTTCATGTTCGATACCTTTATCGGGACAATCATGCAATATCCTACCCACATTTAGCCTCAGGTATTCCCGAGCGAAAATTAGGAAAGAGTCATTTGTAATTATAAACACACATCTCTTTCGACTGCCGAAGCCCCATATTTCCCAGAGATACTTCCCATAGATAATCCAACGAATCGCTTTTCTAATAAACATGTCTGTCACAGAGAACCGCATGCGGTGTGTTATATCGGTCTCAAAGATGTATGTCACACAGAGAACGGCATGTGGTGTGTTATATCAGTCTCAAAGATGTCTGTCACACAGAACGGCATGTGGTGTGTTATATCGGTCTCAAAGACAAACTACTTCGCTTGTAGTTGTACTTTTGCCTTAACTTAAGGCTTAACGTAATTATATTTATCCTTACGGTTTGGCACAATATGCTTGTCTATGTATGACATAGACTGTGTCTATATATGATAATCGGCAAGACCCCGAAGGTTATTACGCCAATGTTTATTTTGTTAATGGAAATCCCCGCATGGTTATTTGAAATTTATGCCATGAATTCTATTATCAGCAATGACACTTTCGCCATAGTCATAGACATAGCCTACGTAATCAAGCTAATGTAATAAATAATGGTTGATCCCCGATGTGTAAATCACTAAATAAATTCGATGACATCGTCATCAAAAAGCATATAGTGTAGCTTGCATTTGATGTAAATTGTAATACAGGATTGCCTGTGAAGTGAAAACACTTACTTGAGGAGGCATGATGACGTCTTAACTTTGTTGGGGACGTCTACGCACTACCAATGGCAATACCATATGTTATGCAACAAAAGTAAAGTAGACGGAGTCGACTGGATGCTCTGGAGTCACGATTTCGTCTGATGTGATATCTGATTCGATGTAGTTTCGTCTCGCCGCTTGTAGGTAGGATGCGCCGAACAAAATAACCCGACTGATAAAAAAGCACTAAAAGAATGGCTGTCCGCGTTGAAACGGGTTGAGTAGTAGTTTGAGCGATGTTTTACCGTTCTTGCGTGCCGATAACGCAAATGTTGGTGTAGCCGTAGGCCAATAGGTGAATGAATGCTAGGAGTAGGGCTAGGCATAGTCACTAAGCGAAAAATACTTCAGTGATAACTTACAGTAATTATTGTTATTTAAAAAAAATTATATTACTACGTATGCGTAGTTAAATAATAATGCGCTGTTGGGTCTCAGGAGGTGTTATGTTCACCAAATTTAATACGAATGCATGAATCATGACTGATCCCTTGCCTTGGCCTTGGCCTGGCCCTTGGCCTTGCCCTTGGGTCTTGCTGGTGTCAATATGTGATAAGAATAATACCTTTATTGGTAAAAAAACAAAAAATGGATATACATTTGATAAAACTACGGTAAGGAGTTAAAAATATAAAGTACAAAGTACCTGCGAGAAAAATACTTAAAGTAAAAAAAGAACCAGCAAGAACATGTATATAGTTCAATAGCTCGCATATACCCCTCAGGCTCTGCCTCTGCTCTGGCTCTGGCTCTGACTGAAGGGAAGGCTCTGACTCTGTAACTAAGCAATCATGAGTTAAGTCTTAAGGGCCCTGGTGGCGGATGTTACAAAAGATCAGCTGTAATTGGCAGTGCGTGCAGAAATGGACAGATACTGCCTGCCTGATCTCGCTGGAATGAATGGAGTGCAGTGGACGTGTTGCATCGTGTAATATGTTTTCTGTCTTCGACTTTGTCATGTAATGACAGTGCAAGCTGCGAAGTGGTGTAACATGGATAGATTTAGCAGCTCGTTTTACCACACGCTCTAGCTTGGTCATGTTTTCAGCTGAGAGTGAGCTATAGTAGCACAGAAAACAATGGATTTCTATTTCTTCTCAAGTCAATTACAATTTCTTTGGTTTTCTTTACACTGAACTGCAGATAGTGTTCACTGCGACCATGAAGTTAGACAAACATTTATCATCGGCATATTTGAGAAGTATGTCCTTGCTGTTCTGTTGGATTTGCTTTCAGTCACCCGTGTACATGGTTTTACCCAGGGTGAACCCGTGTTCGTGTTTCTGCTGGAAGAGGAAGCGCCATTCACTTTTCCATAATGTGATCTATTCGTGAGAAAGTGAAGTACCCATAGAATCAGTGTTGGATTCACGTTCATGTTCCTCAGCTTAGATGCCATCAGATGAGGCTGAATCGTGTTGAAAATGTACAAATAACAACCTAGCTGATGTTGCTGGCTTATCAAGGTGTTGATACACATGGTGTAACAAAGTGTTGATACATATGGTGTAACAAGGTGTTGATACACATGGTGTAACAAAGTGTTGATACATATGGTGTAACAAAGTGTTGATACACATGGTGTAACAAAGTGTTGATACATATGGTGTAACAAGGTGTTGATACACATGGTGTAACAAAGTTTTGATACATATGGTGTAACAAAGTGTTGATACACATGGCGTAACAAAGTGTTGATACACATGGTGTAACAAAGTGTTGATACATATGGTGTAACAAGGTGTTGATACATATGGTGTAACAAAGTGTTGATACATATGGTGTAACAAGGTGTTGATACACATGGTGTAACAAAGTGTTGATGCACATGGTGTAACAAGGTGTTGATGCACATGGTGTAACAAGGTGTTGATGCACATGGTGTAACAAGGTGTTGATACACATGGTGTAACAAGGTGTTGATACACATGGTGTAACAAGGTGTTGATACACATGGTGTAACAAGGTGTTGATACACATGGTGTAACAAAGTGATAACAACATCGTCAGTACTTCTATTCGGTTGGTGTGCGAACTGATATGGATCAAGAAATGGCTTGGCTAGGTAGTTCACGACAACTTTGTTGCTCTGGCAAGGTGGTTCACGACAACTTAGTTGCTCTGGCAAGGTGGTTCACGACAACTTAGTTGCTCTGGCAAGGTGATTCACGACAACTTAGTTGCTCTGGCAAGGTGGTTCACGACAACTTTGTTGCTCTGGCAAGGTGGTTCACGACAACTTTGTTGCTCTGGCAAGGTGGTTCACGACAACTTTGTTGCTCTGGCAAGGTGGTTCACGACAACTTAGTTGCTCTGGCAAGGTGATTCACGACAACTTTGTTGCTCTGGCAAGGTGGTTCACGACAACTTTGTTGCTCTGGCAAGGTGGTTCACGACAGCTTCATGCAAACCAAATTTTATGCTGATGTCCTATTGTAATATTTCATCCAATATCCCAACAGTTGAGAATTGTTAACTTTTGAGGCAAATTGTCCGACAAAATATAGTGCGTGCGCTCGTGCGTGCGTGATTATGCGTGCGGGTGCGTGCGTGCGTCACCGTGTGTGTCCAGTCCAACTGCGTACCTAAAGGGCAATGACCCTGAGGAGGGGTTATCATTAGGATATTGTCTAGTTGTCACAAATATTAGAATTGCGCATGCATTACGAATCTAAGGCAACGAAACTACCATCGAGGCGTATCATTTGTTACGTGTTACAGTTAGTTTAGTTTGTTTTGCACTGCCACTGGCTGATATCTTTGTGACGATGCAAAGGTCGTTGTTGCGAGGGAATTACTATTTATTCTACTTATTCATTCGGTGATACAGAAGCGCCAGTAAGACCTAAGGCCACCATAACCACAATCAACAATTAATTATATACAATGTTAATTCGATTAACAATTAGTTAAAATGATGTCATTTACGCGATATGACATGAGTAGGAGCCAATATGTCCATAGATGGTGTCCTACATAAACGCGAATTTATCAGGGATTATGTATGTACAAGGCAATACAGTACACTACAAAAACTTCTAATGCGCTAAAATCCTCGGAAAACCGAGAAACCCAAGCTGAGAACACAGCAAAACAAAAGGTTTAGATAGTTTCCAATCTAGGGAGCTATAAGCGAGTTTACACAGGTAGGTTTGTAGTTGACGGCGAAATGTTACTATATTTCCTGCTGACTGAACGCTAATAGGGAGTGAGTTCCACAGATTTTGTGCGGCAACTGAAAAAGCTCTAGTTCCCTCGTTTGTCTTAACACTGGAATCACACAGTGGATTAGAACTAGAGCAAAGTTGTCTGGTTTGTCTTTCTCGGCAGGTATTACTCCAGTCTGAATGTATAAACAGGTTGGACAACTTATAACACACTTTAAGGAATCACGTAACGTATCAAGTGTTATACACATTAGTCTTTGAGTATAAAATCGCTTTTAGACAAATACAGGTCATAAACATTCACTTATGAACATGTTAAAATACTGTATGACCATATATAAATCTACAACGTAGATAGTGGCACACGCCATACACACATTTGGATGCGCCACTGTAAATTAGTTTGGCTACATACAGTACAAAATGTATATTAAGCCATCGTCGTGGATTCTGGCGCGCAAAGACCGTTATTAAATACGGCAAAATATACAAAACATGCCACGCTAGGCAAGAATAAACATCATATTCCTGATGGCACGTATGAAAGCAGCCCCAAGCCACTGTTTAACGCAACACAAAAACGGCAGTTAAATGTACATAGATATTATACCACATCATGGTCTGCACCTATTCCATAGTGTTATTCATGTGGTCTTTCTGTCGGTAACAAAGAAAAAACAGCACAACAGTTCCTGTTAACGTTGCTGCTTAAGATTATATTGGTAACATAGTTGAAGGGAAATCGGAAACTGTTAAATAATTCGCTCACTGGCGTTATTTTCGTGTCGTTAAGTCCACAGTTCGGCTTACAGTCGTTCACACAATTGTAACGTTAATATATAAATAGCGTTTACTTTGTCTATGGGGCCGTATATGATGTCCGTCTACTTGTATATTCCGATGTACGTGTGATCATTTCAGTCAAAGTTTACGATCGAGATACATGCGACAACAATAACGACGAGACCGACGAGTATCGCAGCGAAGTAGAGGGCGGACAGCAAGACCTCGAAGAACAACTGCAATACCGCCACCATCATGGCGACCGCCAGGACAACGACCAAGATGGCGGCCGCCGCTATGATGACGCAGGCCAGCGTCCATCTCTTGAAGCTGTGTTCGGCGCCGGCGTCCGAAAACGAGTCGTAGACGTCGGCGATCCAGCCGAGGAGCCAGCAGTAGAAGACGGCTGCGACCCGGTCCGGGATTAACCCTTGCCTGCGACGGCAGCAGACATCATACTGACAGCATAGGACATTCTGCACGAGCTGCGACGGAGGATGCCGAGCAGACGACTCGCGCCTTTCGAAAGACCTTCGTCGTTTTGCCGAAGATCGCTTGCGGAATCTGACGAAGGAGCGTCGAGCCGGGTAAGCCTCCCAGCTTGTGTCCTGGCTGTAGATGTAGGCGCCGGACTCCTTGGCTTTCGAAACGAGGCATGGCCATGGGGAGATGCTGGCAGCACTCGGTGGACATGGAGTAGATCTGCCGTCGTGAGGTGTAAATGGCGACAGTGGTATCTCCTTCAGTTGAAGTGACGGCAATGGATTACCCAGCAAGAGTTGAGTCCTGTTTTAAAGAAAGAGGTTGACTTTTTATCAATGTTCAATGCACACTCGTTCATTCATGTTTCTTTCCCATAAATCCATTCGAAAAATCTGGAATGTGAAATCCGATCGTCCAGCACAAAAACGACGTTCAATCTATGTAGAATTGATAACTGGTTAATAATAGTATAATGCGAGCAATAAAAAAATGTAACTGAAATAATATATTATTTTGCAGTATATATGCCATTGGAGGGAGGAATAGAAATAATGTTTTGTCATAATGACAAAATCATTGAAATGCACCATTGGGTTGAATGAGGGACATTATATTATACTATTAAATGATCTTGTCTGATTTATAATATTTATTCCCCGGATATTCACTTTATATCATTTTTATTGTAACGCTGTTCTACCAGCATATTCATGAAAATGTGTGTGCCAGTGACACACTTTCTGGTCGTCCTAGATTTGTAACTGCGCAGTTTTAAGACGGCTGAAACACAACACACGGTTAAAGTGTTCTGTTTAGCCCAATCAAATTTTGCACATCAGCCTAGATAACAACATTCCATCAACGTACTTCAACAATCATTGGCGCATAATCAACTTCAGTTCATCAGGTACGGAGCTCGCGGAAACGTAAACAAACCTTGTCAGTGTATTCAGTGCCTCCATGTCTCCGTGTTAGGTAACTAGAGAATATTCATTTTACGTGGCAATCGCCGAAAATCGAACATCGCGTTCGACACGTATGGATCTAACGGCGTCGATGCAGTCTGACAACGACCTTTGAATTTAGTGTTATCAGCCACTGAACCAAAACAAACAGCTGGCTGGTCGAACTCCCGTACAACACGAGCATTGGCCGATGATCTCTGTTGGTAACATCGAGTTCAAAGTACAACAGAGCGGGACAGAGGCGTGTGTTACCCGCCTGGGATTGCGTACATCATCGGTAGCTACCCAACGTTCCCCCGGGGTGTCTGATTACCGAGGACGGGAGCGTCATCTCACTCGCAGCCACTCAACCGGGTATAGGCCGGCGACTGTGCATATGCTAGCAGTGTTAATATAAGAAGACAGATAATTATTTTATTTCCGTGTTCACGACATCGAATAAAGTGCCAGTGGTTTTGACACGGTCCCCCATTTCAACGATTTTTTTACCCTGAAAAAAAGAGTTATGATCAGGGAAAGGGACAGTTGCGGACCACGACACTTGTACTGGGCAAAAGTTTTAATTTCTTTTGCAGGTTGGCAGTGTAATGTACACGTGTCAGTGATCCCCGAGTACAAGGACATATCTATGTCGGTGATGGAAGGATCCCCGGGTACAGGGACATATCCGTGTCTGTGATGGAAGGACAGAACCATGTCAGTGACGGAAGGATCTCCGGGTACAAGGACAGATACATGTCAATGATAGAAGGATCCCCCGGGTACAAGGACAGATCCATGTCAATGATGGAAGGATCCCCCGGGTACAAGCACATATTCATGTCAATGATGGAAGGATCCCCGGGTACAAGGACAGATCCAAGTTTCATACGAAAGAACAATAGTGGTCTTACGTCATACATTCAACGGGAAAAACAATAGTGGTCTTACGTCATATGTTCAAACACAGAAAAGTAAATAACCACATATAGGTGCAATTAGAAAAATCGAACTATCTTCGTTTGCTGACATTACATACCCGGAAATTACACGCCCGGACATTATATGCCCTTGTATACACGAACGAATGCTTAGCAATGCATCTACCTATAACAACTAGTGGAAACGTCGATACTAGTCTTCGTTTGTAGCAAGTATTTTTTTAAAGAGATTTAAAAGGATTGCATGGGCAACAAACTCGAGATGGCATGTGGACAAGGAAGCTATTGGCTTATCGACAGTCCACCAGTGTTTAATTTTTGTATTTACACAAAACCATGTGTTACGTAATATAATGGTAACATAACACTAGTTACGCAGATTACCTAGAATATTATTGGCCTATTTATGCTTTCCTGAGTGTACCGAACAATCGTCAGATTATAAATCAAGCTAGACACCGTAAACACGCTGTCAGCACGGAGATTGGGGGCACATAATGCTCCCTGGTTGGTTAGAGTAATCACCAGAGCAAATGGGTGGAGTTTACGTTGTGTTGCAGCAGTAACAGGGTGAATGACACTAGTAACTAGCTAAAATAAAATGTGGTTAAGAGACAGGTGTTAAATAAAAAGCTAAATAAATGAATTAAATAGATGAGTTATATAAAGAAGTTAAATAAATAAATACATTTAATTAAAATAAAAAAGTTAAAATAAACAACTACAATTAAGTTGATACATTAGATAAACATATAAGTTAATCAGATAAGTTAACTTCGCGAAAGAGATGTGCTTTTTAGAATGACTTGAATACCGCAACGGAGTGGCTTGCCTAACTGCGGGAGGCAGGGCGTTCCACAGAAAAGGCCCGACGACCTTACCGCTCGAGATGGTACCGCGGTATAGTCAATACATGTTGATCGGTGGATCTCAGTGTTCGGGTGGGTGTGTATGGAATCACTAGCGACAACAGATACACTGGGCAAAGATGATGCACAGCGCGAAACACATGTAAAAGAAGCTTCAATTCGATTCGTTGACGAACAGGCAACCAATGTAAACGAAATAAAACTGGTATTGTGTGATCTCGTCTGCGGGTTCCAGTAATCAGCCGTGCCGCGGAGTTTTGAACCATCTGCAGTTTTCGCAGCTGCGTCTCGGGCAGTCCATAAAGCATAGCGTTGCCGTAGTCCAAGCGCGACATGAGTAAAGCACGAATGATTGTTTTGCAAGCAGTGGTGGAAAGGCAATTCCTGATAGTTGCAATGCCGCGAATGTGACAGTATGCCACCTGGCAGACACGGCTTATCTGCGCCGCCATTGACATTGTGTCATCAAATACAAAACCGATGTCGTGGATAAACGGTTTCGGCGTGACGGAGCAGCCACATACATCAATGATTAGGTCAACAGGAGGTTGAACACGTTTGCGATTCTGCGCAGCAGAAATGACGACGGCTTCCGTTTTACACTCGTTAAGAAGAAGGTTGTGGGACACCATCCATGACTTTACATCGGCGGTACATCGCGATATGCGGTCAGTGGCAGTTTTAGCATGCGCTGGCTGATCAAGCGGAAATTCAACATACAGCTGGGTATCGTCAGCATACAAGTGGTAACGGAGTTGGTGGAGTTCGAAGACATGGTTGAGCCCCAGACAGTAGATCGTAAAAAACAAGGGTCCCAGCACGCTACCCTGCGGTACACCAAAACATAAATCAAAACTTCTTGAGGTGACGTTATCGACTTTAACAGCTTGCGTTCGCTGCGAAAGGTACGACTGTATCCAGCGGTGTGCGTTGTCACGTATGCCAATTTCGTGCAGTTTGGCTAGAAGCAGACGGTGATCGACAATATCGGAGGCAGTACTGAGATCGAATGTCGAGCGAATGTGGAATGTCGTCCTGTATACGAACGAGGTGAGCAGGACGATACGCACTCTGAAAGACATCGAAAAGATCATTCGCGTCCATGTACTGCCGGATCTGCGATGCTACACACTTCGCGAGGAAGTTTGATATGAAACTCAGGTTGGATATCGGTCGGTAGTTGGACAGTATTTCAATGTCAAGATCACTCTTCTTTAACAATGGTGTCACGACGGCGTGTTTCATAACAGCTGGCATTGTTATTTAAATAAACGTGAACCCACTTTTTTACAAATGTGAACCCGCTTCTCAAAAGTATGAACCCTCCTCTCTAATGCGTGAACCTCTTAAAAAGAATGATCCAACCAATAATATGAAAATAATATCATTATCTTCGTATTATTATGGAAGTTCACGCTTTTGAGAGGGGGTTCACGGTATGGGGGGGGGTCACATTTTTGAAAAAGGGGGTTACTATTTTTGAAAAAAGGGAACCCCCTGGCGACGGGCCTGTGGCTATTGACCTCTTAATGGTCCGGTTGGTTTATATTTGATCCAACATACAATAATATGCTGCATTTTATTATTATTATATTATTTATTATTATCTTCAGCTGATATAATAAAAACGCAACAATTATATTTTATACACTCAAAGTGTGCCTTATTAATGACGTGTGCAACAGCGCAATCTGCTACCCGGTAGTGGCCTGCATAGTGCACATGCATTATAATCTCGTGATTGAAATATATCACTGCAATAAAGATTGCATTTAAAGTCTTCAGGAGAAAACTTCGTGTTTCATTGACTAGTCGTGCGTACACTTCAGTGGTGACCCTGACGACCCAAGGCGGCATCTTGGGTTGTGTCAGAACTGTTCGAGCTACAAAACACGAGGTCTATTCACCCGTACAAACAACGCCAACGGGGTCAACGCGGCCTGCAAGCAATTTGCCAATTAAAGCGCGTAGCGATTTTGGCCCACAGCCAACTCGCGCACAATCAACACGGCCTTCAGACTATTCGGCTGACAACTAATTCGGCTAACAGTCAATTGAGCTCGCAAACAACTCGGCCAACTGTGAACTCGCATAACGACATTTGCCCACGACTAATCAGTCCGCGCAAAACAAACGTGGCAGAAAACGCAGTTGGACTGAAGCTTCCCGTCTTCTGGGCTGACCGCCCTCGTGTGTGGTTGCAGCAAGCAGAGGCGCAGTTTGCCCTTCGGCACATCACCTTAGACGACACAAAATATGTAGTGGCAGCATTGGATCAAACGACAGCGCTGCGTCTACTAGACATCCTCGAAGAACCGCCACAGGCTAACAAATACGAACTTTTGAAAACTCGCCTCACTGTCATATTTGGCTCAACAATAGCTATAGAAAACCTGTTACATAAGATAGTGGCTATCACTACGACTGTTGTGTAAAAATAAAATTAATGTATAATATTCACATTGTTACAACTGCCCCTCACAAGATAATACATTTATGTTTTGATTTACATAACTTCAAACGTAGTTCAGTTCATTTCTTACAACCCACAGCAACTTAGAAACTTTGCAGTTGTGTTATCTGTGCCTTTAACAATGCGAACTCGATAACGGTATATCTGCATGTGAAGAGGTTCATGAAAGCTAAAGGCTGAAGATCTGTCTCTAGTGTGAATTCCGTACCGTACAAGTAACGTGTAACCGTTTAGTTGCCTAGAACAACCCCAAACACTCGCGTTCAATTGTTGAATAGCAAGTCTCTGCCTCACTGAGCTTTCTACTGCTAACATATCCATACCATCATGCTCCTGTAACATTGCATCACCCAAACCTCCATCCGACGCATCGGTACGCAACACAAACTGCTTTTGGAAGTTAGGTAGTTTAAGGATTAGCGTTTGGGTCAGTCCTCTCTTTAAGGATACAACATCACCTACTCATCGTCCCATCTAACATGATTAGGTTCTCCTTTCTTCAGTCGATTTGTCAGTGGCTTTGCCTTATTGGCGTAGTTATCAATGAACTTTTGACAATACCCAACAGTGCCCAGAAACGACCTAAGTTCCTTTTTGGTTTCTGGCTTTCTCGTGCCTAGAATCTTTGCTAGCTTCTTATCGTGTGACTTTATTTACCCACGTCCCACTAGGCTACTACATGTCCTAACAGGTCAAGTTCAGCATGTCCAATTTCACACTTAGACGGCTTGGTAGTCAAACCGTGGCGTCGTAACCTCTCAAGCACCTGTCGTATGGCTCGTATGTGGTCATCCCATGTCACTGTATGGGATACTATGTCATCCACATACGAGTCAAGTTATGGACCCAGCACCCTCGACTTCTACCCCAGCACCCCTCGACAGTCCATGCCTTCCTGCCGTTTATGTGTCCTTGCTTTCCTGCCGCTCAAGTCCACCACGCCCTCACACGACGCCCCAGCTCACCCTCACACGACGCCCCAGCTCGCCCTCACACGACGCCCCAGCTCGCCCTCACACAATGCCCCAGCTCGCTCTCACACGACGCCCCAGCTTGCCCTCACACGACGCCCCAGCTCGCCCTCACACGACGCCCCAGCTCGCCCTCACACAATGCCCCAGCTCGCCCTCACACAATGCCCCAGCTCGCCCTCACACGACGCCCCAGCTCGCCCTCACACAATGCCCCAGCTCGCCCTCCGCTGCGCACGTCTCTCGACTATTCAGGCCGAGCTGGTTCTGCGTGATATAATTTAACCAAATTGTTACAAGAAAATTACAATAACTGAACAAACAATATGTAATAAGTATACAATACGAGCAAACTGACTGAAGATGCCTACAGAGAATCCTCTGTGCAGCCGTCGTCTTCTAACTGTTACCCACACTATAGCAAAACAAGAAAGCTAGTACTGCATCATCTTGTAAACACAGTAGTAAGAATAATGTGTGTCCTTTAATAACACACAGCTGCTTTGTTTAACAAAAGTTAGTGACGTTGTGAGGCACAGTTGCCTTATATACACACTTACATGATTTATTGACTAGCGACATAAAATAAAAAGAATACTTACGCCAGTCGCTCTGGCAGTGTTCAAACCGTATAAATGCAATTTCGATAGTCGACTTCTCGCGATGTTCAAACCGTACAAATGCAGTTTAACAAGATTTAACAAGATTTGCCATCCAAGCCAAAGGCCCAGATGGCAAGTGGACAAGGAAGCCATTGGCTTATCGAGAGTCCAACAATGTTCATCTACTTATAACCCGCCCTCCTGAGATATGTGTCAACCTTGTTTTTAAACATATTCACGCTGCTAGCAGTTACACAATCTGTAGACAATTTGTTCCATTCATTTATTGTCCTCTGTGAGAACGAGTGCTTCCTGATGTCCAATCTACATTGATCCTTTACTAATTTTACCTCATGTCCTCTAGTTCTGCTATCCTTCTTGAGTGAGAAAAACATATTTCTATCAATATTTTCATACCCATTCAATATCTTAAAAACTTAAACTTAAACTTAAAAACAACATCTGCCATTTCTCAGACCATTTCACTAATCTGTCTAGATCGTTTTGTAAATGTTGTTTATCACCATCAGTATTAACCTTTCTAAACAGTTTTGTGTCATCCGCAAATTTCAGTACGTTACTTGTTATACTGTCGTCCAAGTCATTGATATAAATTAAGAATAATATAGGTCCTAATACTGATCCTTGAGGTACCCCACTCAAAACCGATTTCCAATTTGAAACTTCTCCATCTACTACAACTCGTTGTCTTCTGTCAGTCAGCCATTGTTCTATCCAGTCAGTTATGCTATCCCCGATACCATGGGCTTTTAATTTAAGTAGTAATCTTTGATGTGGCACTTTGTCAAAAGCTTTCTGAAAATCTAAGTAGATAATATCTACTGGCGATCTCACGTCTATCCACTTAGTGATTTCTTCCAAAAAACATAACATATTTGTTAAGCATGACCTCGCTTTAAGGAATCCATGTTGAGATGAATTTAATAATTTATGCTTAACGAGGAAGTCCACCATATGGTCTTTAATTAACCTTTCTAATAATTTACAAATCACTGACGTTAAACTCACTGGTCTGTAATTTTCTGACTTATTTCTCGAACCCTTTTTAAATAATGGTATGATGTTTGCTTCTTTCCATTCAAACGGAACAACTCCCTCTTTTAATGACAAGTTGAATACTCTTGCAAGTGGTATACTGATTTGTTCTACTGTTTCCATTAGTAATTTTGGAGGAATCCCATCCACTCCCTTCATTGCCTTTATTTTCTTAGCTACCATTTCTGGAGATACAACTAACGGTCCTAAATAGTCAGATTTAGCCTCCTGAAATTTAGCATCAGCAACTGGTAAAGAACTAATATCTTCTTTGGTAAACACTGAACTGAAGTAACCATTTAGGTCTTCCGCCACTAAAAACCCCTGTGATATTATATTTCCAGCACTGTCTTCTAGATGTCCAACCTTGTACGTTTTGTTTACTCCTGACATATGCATAAAAACTCTTGCTGTCATTTTTTTATGTTACATGCTAGTTTTTGCTCATAGCTTCTTTTAGATTGTCTGATTTCAGTTGTAGCTGCCTCTTTGTAATTTGCATAGTCTTCTTCCTTTCTGGTACGCCTATAAACCCTCCACATAGTTTGTTTTAACACTATTTTTCTAATAGCCTCTTTTGACAAGTGTTTCTTTCTACACCGTTTTCCTTGTTTTTGGAAGGGAACACAGTTATCGATGATACTCTCAATTTCATATTTTAGAATATACCAACATTCAATTGCGGTCTTATTCTTCAGCATGTTATTCCAATCTAGCTTTGCTAAGTATTTTCTCATATCTTTGTAGTTACCTTTGTGGAAGTTTCTCATGTACGTTTTCTTATTTTTACTTTATGATTTTACATTGATGTCAAAATGTATCTGATTATAGTCACTGTTACCCAATGGTTTAAGTATGTTTACAGTGTCCACTAATTCTTTTTGTAATGACAAAACTATATCTAATACATTTTCTCCCCTGATTGGTTCTAGCACGTGCTGAGTAAGAAAGCTATCCTGGATTAAATATAGAAATTGTTGGTCCTCACTCCCTGTGCTCTCTAGAGAATATCATTGTATGTGTCCATGGCTAAAATCTCCCATTATGATACATTCCCCTTTACTAACTTCCTTTATAGCGTTTTTTATTTTTGTGTTGTCCTCTTCGTTTATGTTTGGACTTCGGTAAACTAATCCTATAGTTAATTTTTAATTTCCTGAAACAATTTTGCACCATACAGCTTCATCGCAATCTGCTTCCTTTTCTAGTTTTATTTCATAAGCCTGAATAGATTCTTTAACATATAAAATAACTCCCCCTCCCCTTCTTCCTATTCGATCTGTCCTAAACATTATGTATCCTGTCAGTCCTAATTCAGCATATGTTATGTCTATTTTGGCCCATGATTCGGTAATACCAATTATGTGAGGGTCAGTGTCTTCTACCATAATGTTTAATTCGTTTTTCTTATTTACTATACTCGTAGTATTTAAACACGCGCATTTATAACTTGTGTAGAAGACGAAGGCGTAACCTAATGTAGAAAACGAAAAGGATTTAAACATACGCATCTATAACCTGTTTCAGAGATGTTTTTCGGACGATTTGATATTGGTTTGTCTGTATTAGTGGCCTCTTGTTCTGCTTGAGACACCTCTAGGTAACCCCCCCCCCTGCACTTCTAGTTTAAACAATGTTTACTACCAAAAATATTTGTCATTGTACCCATGCCACTATCTACTGCTGCTGAAAGTTCGTCCGCGAATACTGCTGCCCCCTTTCCACTTAGATGAAGCCCATCCTTCATGTACATACCAGCACTCCCAACAAAACTTCCCCATAAATCCACAAATCCAACTTCCCCTTCCCTACAAAGCTTCTGGACTAACATATTAATTGCAATCCCCCGACAATTTCGATATTTGAGACCCCTCCTGCCCATTACTGGTGAAATCCCTGACAGTATTACCTGCTCAACCCACGTCTGTTTTAGTGTTCTGACCAGCTGCCTATATTTCCTAACCATGGCAGTTGTGCCCTCCCTCTCTACGTTATTTGTCCCTACGTGTACTAAAACATATCCACCCTTACCTGAGCCTACGATGTTTTCTACCCTCTTAGTTATCGCCTCTATTTTGGCTCCAGTAAGCAGACCACCACATCATCTCCCTTGTTTAAGACTCTGTCGGTCTTCCTAACTATCGAATCACCCACAAACACCCTTGCTCTCTTCCTCACCCCCTCTAGCACTGCTGCAGAATAGCTCTTCCGTTCGATCCCTTCCATCACATTCTGTCCTGACCCCTTCCCTCCTGTCTCCTTCGCTCCTGCCTCCCCCACTTCCCTCTCCTTCGCTCTTGTCTCCCCCACTCCCCTATCCTTCACTCCGGTTGTTTTCCCTCCCGTCTCCCCCACTCCCTTCTCCTTCCCTCCTGTCTCCCCTACTCCCCTCTCCTTCACTCCGGTTGTCTTCCCTCCTGTTCCTTTCCTTCCCGTCTCCTTACGTCCTGTCTCCCTACGACCTGTCTCCATACGACCTGTCACCTTCCCTTCTCTCAGCATCCTCCCAGGCTGAGGTGAACTCTCCCTGGCATATCTCGTGTCTTTCCCCACTTTAGCATCTACTGTTCCCCCATCGGAACTACTGGCACAACCCCCCTGTTCTCTTCCCACCATTGCCACAACGAGCAGCCTCAGCTCTTCCAACTCCACCTATAGTTCCTTCATCTTCGTATATCCCCTACACTCAAAACTAAAACTATCTGCCTGGACCTCAGCCCAGGACTTCTCGCACCCAGACTTGAAGAAGTCCACTCAGTTACTGCAACTGCCACAAATTGAGTGCCTTGTGGCTTTTAACTGCCGTTTGCACGGCGCCATCATACAATTTAGTTTGAATTAGTTTGCTACGTTAGCCTTGAATAATGTTGTTTTTGTGTTCAAAAGAACACTTTAGGCTAATAAATATACATGCTAATTATGTCTTCTATTAAGCGCGCATAAGCAAAAAAAAGAAGCCTGCCACATAGCGAATACGGAGAACACTGTGTAACAAAACAACGAAATCCGTGTGTACTAATTTACGCTAACATCCTGCTGTTAATTCATTTTTACCGAAAACGTTTACTACCAATATGTCAGATATTACCTTATGTATATAATTTAAGTAAATATGTCACTTTATCTTATATATAATACTTATTCTAACCAATTCTTATTCCAATGTTACTGACTATTCACTATGCTATCTCAATTTTCGAATGGTAAACAACCCTATTAACGCTCGCTGACTTCCCTGAGTCCGAAACTAAGTTACGCTACAATTCTGCCTCTGACTAATAATTAACAAAACCGTTCCCTAATATATGTCTACAATATGTTTATGTATAATATATATGCAATAGTAATACTTACTCTACTTGATATTCGACACTTTTCTATAAATTCTCTTCACCAATTTCAAATCGCTGCTGCACCAAGTCAAGATCCGCTTTGTTTCAGTAGTCACCTTCTCGCGATGTTCAAACGGTACAAATGCAATTTCAGTAATCAACTTCTCGCGATGTTCAAACCGTACAAATGCAATTTCAGTAGTCACCTTCTCGCCATGTTCAAACCGTACAAATGCAATTTCAGTAGTCAACTTCTCGTCATGTTCAAACCGTACAAATGCAATTTCAGTAGTCACCTTTCATGATGTTCAAACTGCACAAATGCAAAGTAGTCGCCTTCTCGCGACTTACCACTGGCCTCCTCTTACTACACTAGCAGTTGTCACCTTCTCGTGACTTACCACTGGCCTCCTCTTATTACACTAGCAGAAGTCACCTTCTCTCGACACACCACTGGCCTCCTCTTACTACACTTGTAGTAGTCACCTTCTCACGACACACCATGGGCCGCCTCTTACTACACTTGTAGTAGTCACCTTCTCGCGACAAACCACTGGCCTCCTCTTACTACACTTGTAGTAATGTCCTTCTCGTGACATACCACTGACCTCCTCTTACTACACAAGCAGAAGTCGCCTTCTAGTGATATACAACTGGCCTCCTCTTACTACACTTGTAGTAGTCACCTTCTCGTGACATACCACTGGCCTCCTCTTACAACACTTGTAGTAGTCTCCTTCTCGTGACATACCACTGGCCTCCTCTTACTACACTTGTAGTAGTCTCCTTCTCGTGACACACCACTGACCTCCTCTTACTACACTTGCAGTAGTCGCCTTCTCGTGACATACCACTGGCCTCCTCTTACTACACTTCTAGTAGTCTCCTTCTCGTGACATACCACTGACCTCCTCTTACTACACTAGCAGTAGTCGCCTTCTCGTGACATATTATTGGCCTCCTCTTAATACACTTGTAGTAGTCACCTTCTCGTGACATACCACTGACCTCCTCTAACTACACTAGCAGTAGTCGCCTTCTCGTGACATATTACTGGCCTCCTCTTAATACACTTGTAGAAGTCACCTTCTCGTGACATATTACTGGCCTCCTCTTAATACACTTGTAGTAGTCACCTTCTCGTGACATACCTCTGGCCTCCTCTTACTACACTAGAAGTAGTCGCCCTCTCGTGACATACCACTGGCCTCCTCTTACTACACTTCTAGTAGTCTCCTTCTCGTGACATACCACTGACCTCCTCTTACTACACTAGCAGTAGTCGCCCTCTCGTGACATACCACTGGCCTCCTCTTATTACACTTCTAGTAGTCTCCTTCTCGTGACATACCACTGACTTCCTCTTACTACACTAGCAGTAGTCGCCTTCTCATGACATATTACTGGCCTCCTCTTAATACACTTGTAGTAGTCACCTTCTCGTGACATACAACTGGCCTCCTCTTACTACACTTGTAGTAGTCACCTTCTCGTGACATACTACTGGCCTCCTCTTACTACACTTGTAGTAGTCACCTTCTCGTGAAATACCATTGGCTTCCTCTTACTATACTTGTAGTAGTCACCTTCTCGCGACATACCACTCGCTGCCTCTTACTAGAGTTGTTGTAGTCTCCTTCTCATGACATACCACTGGCCGCCTCTTACTACAGTTACAGTAGTCTCCTTCTCGTGACATACCACTGACCTCCTCTTACTACACTAGCAGTAGTCGCCTTCTCGTGACATACCACATACCTCCTCTTATTACACTAGCAGTAGTAGCCTTCTCTTGACATACTACTGGCCTCCTCTTGCTACACTAGCAGTAGTCGCCTTCTCGTGACATACCACTGACCTCCTCTTACTACACTAGCAGTAGTCGCCTTCTCGTGACATACCACTGGCCTCCTCTTACTACACTTGTAGTAGTCTCCTTCTCGTGACATACCACTGACCTCCTCTTGCTACACTAGCAGTAGTCACCTTCTCGTGACATACCACTGACCTCCTCTTACTACACTAGCAGTAGTCGCCTTCTCGTGACATACCACTGGCCTCCTCTTACTACACTTGTAGTAGTCTCCTTCTCGTGACATACCACTGACCTCCTCTTGCTACACTAGCAGTAGTCACCTTCTCGTGACATACCTCTGACCTCCTCTTACTACACTAGCAGTAGTCGCCTTCTCGTGACATACAACTGGCCTCCTCTTACTACACTTGTAGTAGTCACCTTCTCGTGACATACCACTGGCCTCCACTTACAACACTTGTAGTAGCCTCCTTCTCGCGACATACCACTGGCTGCCTCTTACTACACTTGTAGTAGTCGCCTTCTCGCGACATACCAATGGTTTCCTCTTATTACACTTGTAGTAGTCACCTTCTCGCGATATACCACTGGCTGCCTATTACTAGAGTTGTAGTAGTCACCTTCTCGTGACATACCACTGGCTGCCTCTTACTACAGTTGTAGTAGTCTCCTTTTCGTGACATACCACTGGCCGCCTCTTACTACAGTTACAGTAGTCTCCTTCTCGTGACATACCACTGACCTCCTCTTAATACACTAGCAGTAGTTGCCTTCTCGTGATATACCACTGGCCTCCTCTTACTACACTTGTAGTAGTCACCTTCTCGTGACATACCACTGGCCTCCTCTTACTACACTAGCAGTAGTCACCTTCTCGTGACATACCACTGGCCTCCTCTTACTACACTTACATTAGTCACCTTCTCGCGACATACCACTGGCCGCCTCTTACTACACCTGTAGTAGTCACCTTCTTGCGACATACAACTGGCCTCCTCTTAACACACTTGTAGTAGTCACCTTCTCGCGACATACCACTGGCTGCTTCTTATTACAGTTGTAGTAGTCTCCTTCTCGTGACATACCACTGGCTGCTTCTTACTACAGTTGTAGTAGTCTCCTTCTCATGACATACCACTGGCCGCCTCTTACTACAGTTACAGTAGTCTCCTTCTCGTGACATACCACTGGCCTCCTCTTACTACACTTGTAGTAGTCACCTTCTCATAACATACCACTGGCCGCCTCTTACTACTCTTCTAGTACTCACCTTCTCGTGACATACCACTGGCCTCCTCTTACTACACTTGTAGTAGTCTCCTTCTCGTTACATACAATTGGAATCCTCTTACTACACTTGTAGTAGACACCTTCTCGTGACATACCACTGGCTGCCTCTTACTACACTTGTAGTAGTCTCCTTCTCGTGACATACCACTGGCCGCCTCTTACTACACCTGTAATAGTCACCTTCTCGTGACATACCACTGGCCGCCTCTTACTACACTTGTAGTAGTCGCCTTCTCACGACATACCACTGGCTGCCTCTTACTACACTTGTAGTAGTCACCTTCTCGTGACATACAACTGGCCTCCTCTTACTACACTTGTAGTAGTCACCTTCTCGTGACATACCACTGGCTGCCTCTTGCTACACTTGTAGTAGTCACCTTCTCGTGACATACCACTGGCCTCCTCTTATTACACTTGTAGTGGTCGCCTTCTCGTGACATACCACTGGCCTCCTCTTACTACACTTATAGTAATCTCCTTCTCGCGACATACCACTTGCTTCCTCTTACTACACTTGTAGTAGTCACCTTCTCGTGACATACCATTGGCTTCCTCTTACAATACTTGTAGTAGTCACCTTCTCGCGACATACCACTGGACGCCTCTTACTACAGTTGTTGTAGTCTCCTTCTCATGACATACCACTGGCCGCCTGTTACTACAGTTACAGTAGTCTCTTTCTCGTGACATACCACTGACCTCCTCTTACTACACTAGCAGTAGTCGCATTCTCGTGACATAACACAGACCTCCTCTTATTACACTAGCAGTAGTAGCCTTCTCGTGAAATACTACTGGCCTCCTCTTACTACACTTGTAGAAATCACCTTCTCGTGACAAACCACTGACCTCCTCTTATTACACTAGCAGTAGTAGCCTTCTCGTGACATATTACTGGCCTCCTCTTACTACACTAGCAGTAGTCACCTTCTCGTGACATACCACTGACCTCCTCTTACTACACTAGCAGTAGTCGACTTCTCGTGACATACAACTGGCCTCCTCTTACTACACTTGTAGTAGTCACCTTCTCGTGACATACCACTGGCCTCCTCTTACTACAATTGTAGTAGTCTCCTTCTCGTGACATACCACTGACCTCCTCTTACTACACTAGCAGTAGTCGCCTTCTCGTGACATACCACTGACCTCCTCTTACTACACTTGTAGAAGTCTCCTTCTCGTGACATACCACTGGCCTCCTCTTACTACACTAGCAGTAGTGGCCTTCTCGTGACATACTACTGGCTTCCTCTTACTACACTTGTAGAAGTCACCTTCTCGTGACATACAAGTGGCCTCCTCTTACTACACTTGTAGTAGTCAACTTCTCGTGACATACCACTGGCCTCCTCTTACTACACTTTTAGTTGTCACCTTCTCGTGACATATCACTGGCTTCCTCTTACTACACTTGTTGTTGTCTCCTTCTCGTGACATACCACTGGCCTCCTCTTACTACACTAGCAGTAGTCGCCTTCTCGTGACATACCACTGGCCTCCTCTTACCACACTTGTAGTAGTTTCCTTCTCGTGACATACCACCGACCTCCTCTTACTACACTTGTAGTAGTCGCCTTCTCGTGAAATACCACTGGCCTCCTCTTACTACACTTGTAGTAGTCACCTTCTCGCGACATACCACTGGCTTCCTCTTACTACAGTTGTAGTAGTCACCTTCTCGTGACATACCACGGCTGCCTCTTACTACAGTTGTACTAGTCTCCTTCTCGTGACATACCACTGGCCGCCTCTTACTACAGTTACAGTAGTCTCCTTCTCGTGACATACCACTGACCTCCTCTTAATACACTAGCAGTAGTCGCCTTCTCGTGATATACCACTGGCCACCTCTTACTACACTTGTAGTAGTCACCTTCTTGCGACATACAACTGGCCGCCTCTTAACACACTTGTAGTAGTCGCCTACTCGCGACATACCACTGGCCTCCTCTTACTACACTTGTAGTAGTCACCTTCTCGTGACATACCACTGGCCTCCTCTAACTACACTTGTAGTAGTCTCCTTCTCGCGACATACCACTGGCTGCCTCTTACTACACTTGTAGTAGTCGCCTTCTCGCGACATACCACTGGCCGCCTCTTACTACACTTGTAGTAGTCACCTTCTCGTGACATACCACTGGCCTCCTCTTAATACACTTGTAGTATGCACCTTCTAGTGATATACCACCGGCCTCCTCTTACTACACTTGTAGTAGTCACCTTCTCGTGACATACCACTGGCCTCCTCTTACTACACTAGCAGTAGTCGCCTTCTCGCGACATACCACTGGCTTCCTCTTACTACACTTGTAGCAGTCACCTTCTCGTGACATACCATTGGCTTCCTCTTACTACACTTGTTGTAGTCACCTTCTCGCGACATACCACTGGCTGCTTCTTATTACAGTTGTAGTAGTCTCCTTCTCGTGACATACCACTGGCTGCTTCTTACTACAGTTGTAGTAGTTTCCTTCTCATGACATACCACTGGCCGCCTCTTACTACAGTTACAGTAGTCTCCTTCTCGTGACATACCACTGGTCTCCTCTTACTACACTTGTAGTAGTCACCTTCTCATAACATACCACTGGCCGCCTCTTACTACTCTTCTAGTACTCACCTTCTCGTGACATACCACTGGCCTCCTCTTACTACACTTGTAGTAGTCTCCTTCTCGTTACATACAATTGGAATCCTCTTACTACATTTGTAGTAGACACCTTCTCGTGACATACCACTGGCTGCCTCTTACTACACTTGTAGTAGTCTCCTTCTCGTGACATACCACTGGCCGCCTCTTACTACACCTGTAATAGTCACCTTCTCGTGACATACCACTGGCCGCCTCTTACTACACTTGTAGCAGTCGCCTTCTCGCGACATACCACTGGCTGCCTCTTACTACACTTGTAGTAGTCACCTTCTCGTGACATACAACTGGCCTCCTCTTACTACACTTGTAGTAGTCACCTTCTCGTGACATACCACTGGCTGCCTCTTACTACACTTGTAGTAGTCACCTTCTCGTGACATACCACTGGCCTCCTCTTACTACACTTGTAGTGGTCGCCTTCTCGTGACATTCCACTGGCCTCCTCTTACTACACTTATAGTAATCTCCTTCTCGCGACATACCACTTGCTTCCTCTTACTACACTTGTAGTAGTCACCTTCTCGTGACATACCATTGGCTTCCTCTTACAATACTTGTAGTAGTCACCTTCTCGCGACATACCACTGGACGCCTCTTACTACAGTTGTTGTAGTCTCCTTCTCATGACATACCACTGGACGCCTGTTACTACAGTTACAGTAGTCTCTTTCTCGTGACATACCACTGACCTCCTCTTACTACACTAGCAGTAGTCGCATTCTCGTGACATACCACAGACCTCCTCTTATTACACTAGCAGTAGTAGCCTTCTCTTGAAATACTACTGGCCTCCTCTTACTACACTTGTAGAAATCACCTTCTCGTGACATACCACTGACCTCCTCTTATTACACTAGCAGTAGTAGCCTTCTCGTGACATATTACTGGCCTCCTCTTACTACACTAGCAGTAGTCACCTTCTCGTGACATACCACTGACCTCCTCTTACTACACTAGCAGTAGTCGACTTCTCGTGACATACAACTGGCCTCCTCTTACTACACTTGTAGTAGTCACCTTCTCGTGACATACCACTGGCCTCCTCTTACTACAATTGTAGTAGTCTCCTTCTCGTGACATACCACTGACCTCCTCTTACTACACTAGCAGTAGTCGCCTTCTCGTGACATACCACTGACCTCCTCTTACTACACTTGTAGAAGTCTCCTTCTCGTGACATACCACTGGCCTCCTCTTACTAAACTAGTAGTAGTGGCCTTCTCGTGACATACAACTGGCCTCCTCTTACTACACTTGTAGAAGTCACCTTCTCGTGACATACAAGTGGCCTCCTCTTACTACACTTGTAGTAGTCACCTTCTCGTGACATACCACTGGCCTCCTCTTACTACACTTGTAGTTGTCACCTTCTCGTGACATACCAATGGCTTCCTCTTACTACACTTGTTGTTGTCTCCTTCTCGTGACATACCACTGGCCTCCTCTTACTACACTAGCAGTAGTCGCCTTCTCGTGACATACCACTGGCCTCCTCTTATCACACTTGTAGTAGTCTCCTTCTCGTGACATACCACTGACCTCCTCTTACAACACTTGTAGCAGTCGCCTTCTCGTGAAATACCACTGGCCTCCTCTTACTACACTTGTAGTAGTCACCTTCTCGCGACATACCACTGGCTGCCTCTTACTACAGTTGTAGTATTCACCTTCTCGTGACATACCACGGCTGCCTCTTACTACAGTTGTAGTAGTCTCCTTCTCGTGACATACCACTGGCCGCCTCTTACTACAGTTACAGTAGTCTCCTTCTCGTGACATACCACTGACCTCCTCTTAATACACTAGCAGTAGTCGCCTTCTCGTGATATACCTCTGGCCACCTCTTACTACACTTGTAGTAGTCACCTTCTTGCGACATACAACTGGCCGCCTCTTAACACACTTGTAGTAATCGCCTACTCGCGACATACCACTGGCCTCCTCTTACTACACTTGTAGTAGTCACCTTCTCGTGACATACCACTGGCCTCCTCTAACTACACTTGTAGTAGTCTCCTTTTCGCGACATACCACTGGCTGCCTCTTACTACACTTGTAGTAGTCACCTTCTCGCGACATACCACTGGCCGCCTCTTACTACACTTGTAGTAGTCACCTTCTCGTGACATACCACTGGCCTCCTCTTACTACACTTGTAGTAGGCACCTTCTAGTGATATACCACCGGCCTCCTCTTACTACACTTGTAGTAGTCACCTTCTCGTGACATTCCATTGGCCTCCTCTTACTACACTTGTAGTAGTCTCCTTCTCATGACATACCACTGGCCTCCTCTTATTACACTAGCAGTAGTCGCCTTCTCGCGACATACCATTGGCTTCCTCTTACTACACTTGTAGTAGTCACCTTCTCGTGACATACCATTGGCTTCCTCTTACTACACTTGTTGTAATCACCTTCTCGCGACATACCACTGCCTGCCTCTTATTACAGTTGTAGTAGTCTCCTTCTCGTGGCATACCACTGGCTGCCTCTTACTACAGTTGTAGTAGTCTCCTTCTCATGACATACCAATGGCCGCCTCTTACTACAGTTACAGTAGTCTCCTTCTCGTGACATACCACTGACCTCCACTTACTAAACTTGTAGTAGTCACCTTCTCGCGACATACCACTGGTCGCCTCTTGCTACACTTGTAGTAGTCTCCTTCTTGTGACATACCACTGGCCTCCTCTTACTACACTTGTAGTAGTCACCTTCTCATAACATACCACTGGCCGCCTCTTACTACTCTTCTAGTAGTCACCTTCTCGTGGCATACCACTGGCCTCCTCTTACTACACTTGTAGTAGTCTCCTTCTCGTTACATACAAAGGGCCTCTTCTTACTACACTTGTAGTAGTCACCTTCTCGTGACATACCACTGGCTGCCTCTTACTACACTTGTAGTAGTCTCCTTCTCGTGACATACCACTGGCCGCCTCTTAATACACTTGTAGTAGTCTCCTTCTCGTGACATACCACTGGCTGCCTCTTACTACACTTGTAGTAGTCTCCTTCTCGTAACATACCACTGGCCGCCTCTTAATACACCTGTAATAGTCACCTTCTCATGACATACCACTGTCCGCCTCTTACTACACTTGTAGTAGTCACCTTCTCGTGACATACTACTGGCCTCCTCTTACTACACTTGTAGTAGTCACCTTCTCGTGAAATACCATTGGCTTCCTCTTACTATACTTGTAGTAGTCACCTTCTCGCGACATACCACTGGCTGCCTCTTACTACAGTTGTTGTAGTCTCATTCTCATGACATACTACTGGCCGCCTCTTACTACAGTTACAGTAGTCTCCTTCTCGTGACATACCACTGACCTCCTCTTACTACACTAGCAGTAGTCGCCTTCTCGTGACATACCACATACCTCCTCTTATTACACTAGCAGTAGTAGCCTTCTCGTGACATACTACTGGGCTCCTCTTATTACACTTGTAGTAGTCACCTTCTCGTGACATACCACTGGCCTCCTCTTACTACACTTGTAGTAGTCTCCTACTCGTGACATACCACTGGCCTCCTCTTACTACACTTGTAGTGGTCGCCTTCTCGTGACATACCACTGGCCTCCTCTTACTACACTTATAGTACTCTCCTTCTCGCGACATACCACTGGTTTCCTCTTACTACACTTGTAGTAGTCACCTTCTCGCGATATACCACTGGCTGCCTATTACTACAGTTGTAGTAGTCTGCTTTTCGTGACATACCACTGGCCGCCTCTTACTACAGTTACAGTAGTCTCCTTCTCGTGACATACCACTGACTTCCTCTTAATACACTAGCAGTAGTCGCCTTCTCGTGATATACCACTGGCCTCCTCTTACTACACTTGTAGTAGTCACCTTCTCGTGACATACCA
Organism: Lamellibrachia satsuma; assembly: GCA_033239005.1. Lineage (NCBI taxonomy): Eukaryota > Metazoa > Annelida > Polychaeta > Sabellida > Siboglinidae > Lamellibrachia > Lamellibrachia satsuma. Next base: position 3,511,101 of record BSQZ01000007.1, read on the forward strand.
CTGGCCTCCTCTTACTACACTAGCAGTAGTCTCCTTCTCGTGACATACCACTGGCCTCCTCTTACTACACTTACATTAGTCACCTTCTCGCGACATACCACTGGCCGCCTCTTACTACACCTGTAGTAGTCACCTTCTCGCGACATACCACTGGCCTCCTCTTAATACACTTGTAGTAGTCGCCTACTCGCGACATACCACTGGCCTCCTCTTACTACACTTGTAGTAGTCACCTTCTCGTGACATACCACTGGCCTCCTCTAACTACACTTGTAGTAGTCTCCTTCTCGCGACATACCACTGGCTGCCTCTTACTACACTTGTAGTAGTCGCCTTCTCGCGACATACCACTGGCCGCCTCTTACTACACTTGTAGTAGTCACCTTCTCGTGACATACCACTGGCCTCCTCTTACTACACTTGTAGTAGGCACCTTCTAGTGATATACCACCGGCCTCCTCTTACTACACTTGTAGTAGTCACCTTCTCGTGACAAACCACTGGCCTCCTCTTACAACACTAGCAGTAGTCGCCTTCTCGTGACATACCACTGACCTCCTCTTACTACACTAGCAGTAGTCGCCTTCTCGTGACATACCACATACCTCCTCTTATTACACTAGCAGTAGTAGCCTTCTCGTGACATACTACTGGGCTCCTCTTACTACACTTGTAGTAGTCACCTTCTCGTGACATACCACTGGCCTCCTCTTACTACACTTGTAGTAGTCTCCTTCTCGTGACATAATACTGGCCTCCTCTTACTACACTTGTAGTAGTCACCTTCTCGCGACATACCACTGGCTGCCTCTTACTACATTTGTAGTAGTCTCCTTCTCACGACATACCACTGGCCGCCTCATACTACAGTTACATTAGTCTCCTTCTCGTGACATACCACTGACCTCCTCTTACTACACTTGTAGTAGTCGCCTTCTCGTGACATACAACTGGCCTCCTCTCACTACACTTCAAGTAGTCACCTTCTCGTGACATACCACTGGCTGATTCTCTTACTACACTTGTAGTAGTCTCCTTCTCGTGACATACCACTGACCTCCACTTACTACACTTGTAGTAATCACCTTCTCGCGACATACCACTGGCCGCCTCTTACTACACTTATAGTAGTCGCCTTCTCACGGCATACCACTGGCCTCCTCTCACTACACTTCTAGTAGTCACCTTCTCGTGACATACCACTGGCTGATTCTCTTACTACACTTGTAGTAGTCACCTTCTCGTGACATACCACTGGCCTCCTCTTAGTACACTTGTAGTGGTCGCCTTCTCGTGACATACCACTGGCCTCCTCTTACTACACTTATAGTAGTCTCCTTCTCGTGACATACCACTGGCCTCCTCTTACTACACTTGTAGTAGTCACCTTCTCGTGACATACCACTGGCTGCCTCTTACTACACTTGTAGTAGTCTCCTTCTCGTGACATACCACTGGCCGCCTCTTACTACACCTGTAGTAGTCTCCTTTTCGTGACATACCACTGGCCGCCTCTTACTACAGTTACAGTAGTCTCCTTCTCGTGACATACCACTGACCTCCTCTTAATACACTAGCAGTAGTCAGCCTTCTCGTGATATACCACTGGCCTCCTCTTACTACACTTGTAGTAGTCACCGTTCTCGTGACATACCACTGGCCTCCTCTTACTACACTAGCAGCAGTCACCTTCTCGTGACATACCACTGGCCTCCTCTTACTACACTTCCATTAGTCACCTTCTCGCGACATACCACTGCAAGCCTCTTACTACACCTGTAGTAGTCACCTTCTTGCGACATACAACTGGCCTCCTCTTAACACACTTGTAGTAGTACGCCTACTCGCGACATACCACTGGCCTCCTCTTACTACACTTGTAGTAGTCACCTTCTCGTGACATACCACTGGCCTCCTCTAACTACACTTGTAGTAGTCTCCTTCTCGCGACATACCACTGGCTGCCTCTTACTACACTTGTAGTAGTCGCCTTCTCGCATGACATACCACTGGCAATAACTCTTACTACACTTGTAGTAGTCACCTTCTCGTGACATACCACTGGCCTCCTCTTACAACACTTGTAGTAGGCACCTTCTAGTGATATACCACCACGGCCTCCTCTTACTACACTTGTAGTAGTCACCTTCTCGTGACATACCACTGGCCTCCTGTTACTACACTAGCAGTGAGTCGCCTTCTCGCGACATACCACTGGCTTCCTCTTACTACACTTTGTAGTCACCTTCTCGTGACATACCATTGGCTTCCTCTTACTACACTTGTTGTAGTCACCTTCTCATGACATACCACTGGCTGCTTCTTATTACAGTTGTAGTAGTCTCCTTCTCGTGACATACCACTGGCTGCTTCTTACTACAGTTGTAGTAGTCTCCTTCTCATGACATGCCAATGGCCGCCTCTTACTACAGTTACAGTAGTCTCCTTCTCGTGACATACCACTGGCCTCCTCTTACTACACTTGTAGTAGTCACCTTCTCGTGACATACCACTGGCCTCCTCTTACTACACTTGTAGTAGTCTCCTTCTCGTGACATACCACTGGCCTCCTCTTACTACACTTGTAGTAGTCTCCTTCTCGTGACATACCACTGGCCTCCTCTTACTACACTTGTAGTAGTCACCTTCTCGTGACATACCACTGGCCTCCTCTTACTACACTTGTAGTAGTCACCTTCTCGTGACATACCACTGGCCTCCTCTTACTACAATTGTAGTAGTCTCCTTCTCGTGACATACCACTGGCCTCCTCTTACTACACTAGCAGTAGTGTCCTTCTCGTGACATACCACTGGCCTCCTCTTACTACACTTGTAGTAGTCACCTTCTCGTGACATACCACTGGCCTCCTCTTACTACACTTGTAGTAGTCTCCTTCTCGTGACATACCACTGGCCTCCTCTTACTACACTTGTAGTAGTCACCTTCTCGTGACATACCACTGGCCTCCTCTTACTACACTTGTAGTAGTCACCTTCTCGTGACATACCACTGGCCTCCTCTTACTACACTTGTAGTAGTCTCCTTCTCGTGACATACCACTGGCCTCCTCTTACTACAGTTGTTGTAGTCTCCTTCTCATGACATACCACTGGCCGCCTCTTACTACAGTTACAGTAGTCTCCCTTCTCGTGACATACCCCTGACCTCCTCTTACTACACTAGCAGTAGTCGCCTTCTCGTGATATACCACATACCTCCTCTTATTACACTTGCAGTAGTAGCCTTCTCGTGACATACTACTGGGCTCCTCTTACTACACTTGTAGTAGTCACCTTCTCGTGACATACAACTGGCCTCCTCTTACTACACTTGTAGTAGTCACCTTCTCGTGACATACCACTGGCCTCCTCTTGCTACACTAGCAGTAGTCACCTTCTCGTGACATACCACTGACCTCCTCTTACTACACTAGCAGTAGTCAGCCTTCTCGTGACATACACTGGCCTCCTCTTACTACACTTGTAGTAGTCACCTTCTCTTGACATACCACTGGCCTCCTCTTACAACACTTGTAGTAGCCTCCTTCTCTGCAACATACCACTGGCTGCCTCTTACTTCACTTGTAGTAGTCTCCTTCTCGCGACATACCACTGGCCACCTCTTACTGCACTTGTTGTAGTCACCTTCTCTTGACATACCACTGGCCTCCTCTTACTACACTTGTAGTAGTCACCTTCTCGCGACATACCACTGGCTGCCTCTTACTACACTTTTAGTAGTCTCCTTCTCGTGACATACAACTGGCCTCCTCTCACTACCCTTCTAGTAGTCACCTTCTCGTGACATACCACTAGCTGATTCTCTTACTACACTTGTAGTAGTCACCTTCTCGTGACATACCACTGGCCTCCTCTTACTACACTTGTAGTGGTCGCCTTCTCGTGACATACCACTGGCCTCCTCTTACTACACTTATAGTACTCTCCTTCTCGCTACATACCACTGGTTTCCTCTTACTACACTTGTAGTAGTCACCTTCTCGCGATATACCACTGGCTGCCTATTACTACAGTTGTAGTAGTCACCTTCTCGTGACATACCACTGGCTGCCTCTTACTACAGTTGTAGTAGTCTCCTTTTCGTGACATACCACTGGCCGCCTCTTACTACAGTTACAGTAGTCTCCTTCTCGTGACATACCACTGGCCTCCTCTTAATACACTAGCAGTAGTCGCCTTCTCGTGATATACCACTGGCCTCCTCTTACTAAACTTGTAGTAGTCACCTTCTCGTGACATACCACTGGCCTCCTCTTACTACACTAGCAGTAGTCACCTTCTCGTGACATACCACTGGCCTCCTCTTACTACACTTACAGTAGTCACCTTCTCGCGACATACCACTGGCCGCCTCTTACTACACCTGTAGTAGTCACCTTCTTGCGACATACAACTGGCCTCCTCTTAACACACTTGTAGTAGTCGCCTACTCGCGACATACCACTGGCCTCCTCTTACTACACTTGTAGTAGTCACCTTCTCGTGACATACCACTGGCCTCCTCTAACTACACTTGTAGTAGTCTCCTTCTCGCGACATATCACTGGCTGCCTCTTACTACACTTGTAGTAGTCGCCTTCTCTGACATACCACTGGCCGCCTCTTACTACACTTGTAGTAGTCACCTTCTCGTGACATACCACTGGCCTCCTCTTAATACACTTGCAGTAGTGTCCTTCTCGTGACATACTACTGGCCTCCTCTTACTACACTTGTAGAAGTCACCTTCTCGTGACATACCACTGGCCTCCTCTTACTACACTAGCTGTAGTCGCCTTCTCGCGACATACCACTGGCTTCCTCTTACTACACTTGTAGTAGTCACCTTCTCGTGACATACCATTGGCTTCCTCTTACTACACTTGTTGTAGTCACCTTTCACGACATACCACTGGCTGCTTCTTATTACAGTTGTAGTAGTCTCCTTCTCGTGACATACGACTGGTTGCTTCTTACTACAGTTGTAGTAGTCTCCTTCTCATGACATACCACTGGCCGCCTCTTACTACACTTTTAGTAGTCACCTTCTCGTGACATACCACTGGCCTCCTCTTACTACACTTGTAGTAGTCACCTTCTAGTGACATACCACTGGCCTCCTCTTACTACACTTGTAGTAGTCACCTTCTCGTGACATACCACTGGCCTCCTCTTACTACACTTGTAGTAGTCTCCTTCTCGTGACATACCACTGGCTTCCTCTTACTACACTTGCAGTAGTCACCTTCTCGTGACATACCACTGGCTGCCTCTTACTACACTTGTAGTAGTCTCCTTCTCGTGACATGCCATTGGCTTCCTCATACTACACTTGTTGTAGTCACCTTCTCATGACATACCACTGGCTGCTTCTTATTACAGTTGTAGTAGTCTCCTTTCTCGTGACATACCACTGGCTGCTTCTTACTACAGTTGTAGTAGTCTCCTTCTCGTGACATACCACTGGCCTCCTCTTACTACACTTGTAGTAGTCTCCTTCTCGTGACATACCACTGGCCGCCTCTTACTACTCTTCTAGTACTCACCTTCTCGTGACATACCACTGGCCTCCTCTTACTACACTTGTAGTAGTCTCCTTCTCGTTAAATAAAACTGGAATCCTCTTACTACACTTGTAGTAGTCACCTTCTCGTGACATACCACTGGCCTCCTCTAACTACACTTGTAGTAGTCTCCTTCTCGTGACATATCACTGGCTGCCTCTTACTACACTTGTAGTAGTCGCCTTCTCGCGACATACCACTGGCCGCCTCTTACTACACTTGTAGTAGTCACCTTCTCGTGACATACCACTGGCCTCCTCTTAATACACTTGTAGTATGCACCTTCTAGTGATATACCACCGGCCTCCTCTTACTACACTTGTAGTAGTCACCTTCTCGTGACATACCACTGGCCTCCTCTTACTACACTAGCAGTAGTCGCCTTCTCGCGACATACCACTGGCTTCCTCTTACTACACTTGTAGCAGTCACCTTCTCGTGACATACCATTGGCTTCCTCTTACTACACTTGTTGTAGTCACCTTCTCGCGACATACCACTGGCTGCCTCTTACTACACTTGTAGTAGTCTCCTTCTCGTGACATACGACTGGCTGCTTCTTACTACAGTTGTAGTAGTCTCCTTCTCATGACATACCACTGGCCGCCTCTTACTACAGTTACAGTAGTCTCCTTCTCGTGACATACCACTGGCCTCCTCTTACTACACTTGTAGTAGTCACCTTCTCATAACATACCACTGGCCGCCTCTTACTACACTTCTAGTACTCACCTTCTCGTGACATACCACTGGCCTCCTCTTACTACACTTGTAGTAGTCTCCTTCTCGTTACATACAACTGGAATCCTCTTACTACACTTGCAGTAGTCACCTTCTCGTGACATACCACTGGCTGCCTCTTACTACACTTGTAGTAGTCTCCTTCTCGTGACATGCCATTGGCTTCCTCATACTACACTTGTTGTAGTCACCTTCTCGCGACATACCACTGGCTGCTTCTTATTACAGTTGTAGTAGTCTCCTTCTCGTGACATACCACTGGCTGCTTCTTACTACAGTTGTAGTAGTCTCCTTCTCATGACATGCCACTGGCCACCTCTTACTACAGTTACAGTAGTCTCCTTCTCGTGACATACCACTGGCCGCCTCTTACTACTCTTCTAGTACTCACCTTCTCGTGACATACCACTGGCCTCCTCTTACTACACTTGTAGTAGTCTCCTTCTCGTTAAATAAAACTGGAATCCTCTTACTACACTTGTAGTAGTCACCTTCTCGTGACATACCACTGGCTTCCTCTTACTACACTTGTAGTAGTCTCCTTCTCGTGACATACCACTGGCTGCCTCTTACTATACCTGTAATAGTCACTTTCTCGTGACATACCACTGGCCGCCTCTTACTACACTTGTAGTAGTCGCCTTCTCGCGACATACCACAGGCTGCCTCTTACTACACATGTAGTAGTCACCTTCTCGTGACATACCACTGGCCTCCTCTTACTACACTTGTAGTGGTCGCCTTCTCGTGACATACCACTGGCCTACTCTTACTACACTTATAGTAATGTCCTTCTCGCGAAATACCACTTGCTTCCTCTTACTACACTTGTAGTAGTCACCTTGTCGTGACATTCCTACCATTGGCTTCCTCTTACAATACACTTGTAGTAGTAACTTCACCTTCTCGCGACATACCACTGGACGCCTCTTACTACAGTTGTGTAGTCTCTTCTCATGACATACCACTGGCCGCCTGTTACTACAGTTACAGTAGTCTCTTTCTCGTGACATACCACTGACTTCCTCTTACTACACAGTAGTCGCATTCTCGTGACATAACACAGACCTCCTCTTATTGCTACTTTAGTCCCCTTCTCTCAGTGAAATACTACTGGCCTCCTCTTACTACACTTGTAGAAATCACCTTCCGTGACATACCACTGACCTCCTCTTATTACACTAGCAGTAGTCGCCTCTCGTGACATACCACTGGCCTCCTCTTACTACACTTGTAGTAGTCTCCTTCTCGTGACATACCTGACCTCCTCTTACATACACTAGCAGTAGTCGCCTTCTCGTGACATACCACTGACCTCCTCTTACTACACTTGCTAGTGTCCTTCTCGTGACATACCACTGGCCTCCTCTTACTACACTAGCAGTAGTGGCCTTCTCGTGACATACCACTGGCCTCCTCTTACTACACTTGTAGTAGTCACCTTCTCGTGACATACCACTGGCCTCCTCTTACTACACTTGTAGTAGTCACCTTCTCGTGACTTACCACTGGCCTCCTCTTACTACACTTGTAGTTGTCACCTTCTCGTGACATACCACTGGCATCCTCTTAGGACACTTGTTGTTGTCTCCTTCTCGTGACTTACCACTGGCCTCCTCTTACTACACTAGCAGTAGTCGCCTTCTCGTGACATACCACTGGCCTCCTCTTACCACACTTGTAGTAGTCTCCTTCTCGTGACATACCACTGACCTCCTCTTACTACACTTGTAGTAGTCGCCTTCTCGTGAAATACCACTGGCCTCCTCTTACTACACTTGTAGTAGTCACCTTCTCGTGACATACCACTGGCCTCCTCTTACTACAATTGTAGTAGTCTCCTTCTCGTGACATACCACTGGCCTCCTCTTACTACACTTGCAGTAGTGTCCTTCTCGTGACATACCACTGGCCTCCCTCTTACTACACTTGTAGTAGTCACCTTCTCGTGACATACCACTGGCCTCCTCTTACTACACTAGTAGTAGTCGCCTTCTCGCGACATACCCACTGGCTTCCTCTTACTACACTTGTAGTAGTCACCTTCTCGTGACATACCATTGGCTTCCTCTTACTACACTTGTTGTAATCACCTTCTCGTGACATACCACTGGCTTACCTCTTATTACAGTTGTAGTAGTCTCCTTCTCGTGACATACCACTGGCTGCCTCTTACTACAGTTGTAGTAGTCTCCTTCTCATGACATACCACTGGCCGCCTCTTACTACAGTTACAGTAGTCTCCTTCTCGTGACATACCACTGACCTCCACTTACTACACTTGTAGTAATCACCTTCTCGCGACATACCACTGGCCGCCTCTTACTACACTTATAGTAGTCGCCTTCTCACGGCATACCACTGGTCGCCTCTTACTACACTTGTAGTAGTCTCCTTCTTGTGACATACCACTGGCCTCCTCTTACTACACTTGTAGTAGTCACCTTCTCATAACATACCACTGGCCGCCTCTTACTACTCTTCTAGTAGTCACCTTCTCGTGGCATACCACTGGCCTCCTCTTACTACACTTGTAGTAGTCTCCTTCTCGTTACATACAAAGGGCCTCTTCTTACTACACTTGTAGTAGTCACCTTCTCGTGACATACCACTGGCTGCCTCTTACTACACTTGTAGTATTCTCCTTCTCGTGACATACCACTGGCCGCCTCTTAATACACCTGTAATAGTCACCTTCTCATGACATACCACTGGCCGCCTCTTACTACACTTGTAGTAGTCACCTTCTCGTGACATACTACTGGCCTCCTCTTACTACACTTGTAGTAGTCACCTTCTCGTGAAATACCATTGACTTCCTCTTACTATACTTGTAGTAGTCACCTTCTTGTGACATACCACTGGCTGCCTCTTACTACAGTTGTTGTAGTCTCCTTCTCATGACATACCACTGGCCGCCTCTTACTACAGTTACAGTAGTCTCCTTCTCGTGACATACCCCTGACCTCCTCTTACTACACTAGCAGTAGTCGCCTTCTCGTGATATACCACATACCTCCTCTTATTACACTAGCAGTAGTAGCCTTCTCGTGACATACTACTGGGCTCCTCCTACTACACTTGTAGTAGTCACCTTCTCGTGACATACAACTGGCCTCCTCTTACTACACTTGTAGTAGTCTCCTTCTCGTGACATACCACTGACCTCCTCTTGCTACACTAGCAGTAGTCACCTTCTCGTGACATACCACTGACCTCCTCTTACTACACTAGCAGTAGTCGCCTTCTCGTGACATACAACTGGCCTCCTCTTACTACACTTGTAGTAGTCACCTCTCGTGACATACCACTGGCCTCCTCTTACTACACTTGTAGTAGCCTCCTTCTCGCAAACATACCACTGGCTGCCTCTTACTACACTTGTAGTAGTCGCCTTCTCGCGACATACCACTGGCCACCTCTTACTGCACTTGTTGTAGTCACCTTCTCTTGACATACCACTGGCCTCCTCTTACTACACTTGTAGTAGTCACCTTCTCGTGACATACCACTGGCTGCCTCTTCTACAGTTTGTAGTAGTCTCCTTCTCATGACGTTCCACTGGCCGCCTCTTACTACAGTTACAGTAGTCTCCTCTCGTGACATACCACACTTTACACTTGTAGTCTCGCCTTCTCGTGACATACAACTGGCCTCCTCTCACTACTCCTTCTAGTAGTCACCTTCTCGTGACATACCACTGGCTGATTCTCTTACTACACTTGTAGTAGTCACCTTCTCGTGACATACCACTGGCCTCCTCTTACTACACTTGTAGTGGTCGCCTTCTCGTGACATACCACTGGCCTCCTCTTACTACACTTATAGTACTCTCCTTCTCGCTACATACCACTGGTTTCCTCTTACTACACTTGTAGTAGTCACCTTCTCGCGATATACCACTGGCTGCCTATTACTACAGTTGTAGTAGTCACCTTCTCGTGACATACCACTGGCTGCCTCTTACTACAGTTGTAGTAGTCTCCTTTTCGTGACATACCACTGGCCGCCTCTTACTACAGTTACAGTAGTCTCCTTCTCGTGACATACCACTGACCTCCTCTTAATACACTAGCAGTAGTCGCCTTCTCGTGATATACCACTGGCCTCCTCTTACTACACTTGTAGTAGTCACCTTCTCGTGACATACCACTGGCCTCCTCTTACTACACTAGCAGTAGTCACCTTCTCGTGACATACCACTGGCCTCCTCTTACTACACTTACAGTAGTCACCTTCTCGCGACATACCACTGGCCGCCTCTTACTACACCTGTAGTAGTCACCTTCTTGCGACATACAACTGGCCTCCTCTTAACACACTTGTAGTAGTCGCCTACTCGCGACATACCACTGGCCTCCTCTTACTACACTTGTAGTAGTCACCTTCTCGTGACATACCACTGGCCTCCTCTAACTACACTTGTAGTAGTCTCCTTCTTGCGACATATCACTGGCTGCCTCTTACTACACTTGTAGTCGCCTTCTCGCGACATACCACCTTCTACACTTGTAGTAGCCACCTTCTCGTGATATACCACTCCTCTTACTACACTTGTAGTAGGCACCTTCTAGTGATATACCACCGGCCTCCTCTTACTACACTTGTAGTAGTCATCTTCTCGTGACATACCACTGGCCTCCCTCTTACTACACTAGCAGTAGTCGCCTTCTCGCGACATACCACTGGCTTCCTCTTACTACACTTGTAGCATCACCTTCTCGTGACATACCATTGGCTTCCTCTTACTACACTTGTTGTAGTCACTTTCTCGCGACATACCACTGGCTGCTTCTTATTACAGTTGTAGTAGTCTCCTCTCGTGACATACACTGGTTGCTTCTTACTACAGTTGTAGTAGTCAGCCTTCTCATGACATACCACTGGCCGCCTCTTACTACAGTTACAGTAGTCTCCTTCTCGTGACATACCACTGGCCTCCTCTTACTACACTTGTAGTAGTCACCTTCTCATAACATACCACTGGCCGCCTCTTACTACTCTTCTAGTACTCACCTTCTCGTGACATACCACTGGCCTCCTCTTACTACACTTGTAGTAGTCTCCTTCTCGTTACATACAACTGGAATCCTCTTTACTACACTTGCAGTAGTCACCTTCTCGTGACATACCACTGGCTGCCTCTTACTACACTTGTAGTAGTCTCCTTCTCGTGACATACCACTGTGGCTTCTTACTACACTTGTAGTAGTCACCTTCTCGTGACATACCACTGGCCGCCTCTTACTACACTTGTAGTAGTCTCCTTCTCGTGACATACCACTGGCTGTCCTCTTACTACACTTGTAGTAGTCTCACCTTCTCGTGACATACCACTGGCACTCCTCTTACTACACTTGTAGTGGTCGCCTTCTCGTGACATACCACTGGCCTCCTCTTACTACACTTGTAGTTGTCTCCTTCTCGTGACATACCACTGGCCTCCTCTCACTACACTTGTAATAGTAGACACCTTCTCGTGACATACCACTGGCTGATTCTCTTACTACACTTGTAGTAGTCACCTTCTCGTGACATACCACTGGCTGCCTCTTACTACACTTGTAGTAGTCACCTTCTCGTGACATACCACTGGCCTCCTCTTACTACACTTGTAGTAGTACTCTCTTCTCGTGACATTCCACTGGCCTCCTCTTACTACACTTGTAGTAGTCACCTTCTCGTGACATACCACTGGCCTGCCTCTTACTACAGTTGTAGTAGTACTCCTTCTTCGTGACATACCACTGACCTGCCTCTTACTACAGTTGTAGTAGTCTCCTTCTCGTGACATACCACTGGCCTCCTCTTACTACACTTGCAGTAGTCTTTCTCGTGACATACCACTGGCCTCCTCTTACTACACTAGCAGTAGTCGCCTTCTCGTGATATACCACTGGCCTCCTCTTACTACACTTGTAGTAGTCACCTTCTCGTGACATACCACTGGCTTCCTCTTACTACACTTGCAGTAGTACCTTCTCGTGACATACCACTGGCCTCCTCTTACTACACTCCCATTAGTCACCTTCTCGTGACATACCACTGCCGCCTCTTACTACACCTGTAGTAGTCAATTTCTGTACATACAACTGGACCTCCTCTCTTACTACACTTGTAGTAGTCTCCTTCTCGTGACATACTACTGGCCTCCTCTTACTACACTTGTAGTAGTCACCTTCTCGTGACATACCACTGGCCTCCTCTTACTACACTTGTAGTAGTCTCCTTCTCGTGACATACCACTGGCTGCCTCTACTACACTTGTAGTAGTCGCTTCTCGTGACATACCACTGGCCTCCTCTTACTACACTTGTAGTAGTCACCTTCTCGTGACATACCACTGGCCTCCTCTTACATACACTTGTAGTAGGCACCTTCTCAGTGATATACCACTGGCCTCCCTCTTACTACACTTGTAGTAGCTCACCTTCTCGTGACATACCACTGGCCTCCTGTTACTACACTCAGCAGTAGTCGCCTCTCGCGACATACCACTGGCTTCCTCTCTTACTACACTTGTAGTAGCTTCACCTTCTCATGTGACATACCACTGGCTGCCTCTTACTACACTTGTTGTAATCTACCTTCTCGTGACATACCACTGGCTGCCTCTACTATTACAGCTTGTAGTAGTCTCCTTTTCGTGACATACCACTGGCGCTTCCTTACTACAGTTGTAGTAGTCTCCTTCTCGTGACATACCACTGGCTGCCTCTACTACATGCAGTAGTCGCCTTCTCGTGACATACCACTGACCTCCACTTACTACACTTGTAGTAGTCACCTTCTCGTGACATACCACAAGCGCCTCTTATTACACTTGCATAGTAGTCGCCTTCTCGTGACATACCACTGGCCTCTCTTACTACACTTAGTAGTCTCCTTCTTGTGACATACCACTGGCCTCTCTTACTACACTTCTGTAACACAGTAGTCACCTTCTCATAACATACCACTGGCCTCCTCTTACTACACTTGTAGTAGCTCACCTTCGTGACATACCACTGGCCTCTCTCTTACTACACTTGTAGTAGGTCTCCTTCTCGTGACATACCACTGGCCTCCTCTTACTACACTTGTAGTAGTCACCTTCTCGTGACATACCACTGGCCTGCCTCTTTACTACACTTGTAGTAGTCACCTTCTCGGGTGATATACCACTGGCTGCCTTTACTACACTTGTAGTAGCTCACCTTCTCGTGACATACCACTGGCCTGCCTCTTACTACACTTGTAGTAGTCACCTTCTCGTGACATACCATTGGCCTCCTCTTACTACACTTGTAGCAGCTACCTTCTCGTGAAATACCATTGACTTCCTCTTACTATACTTGTAGTCACTCTTTCGCCATATACCACTGGCTGCCTCTTACTACACTTTTATTGTAGTTGTAGTAGTTTCTCGTGACATACCACTGTCTGCCTCTTACTACAGTTGCAGTAGTCTCTCTTCTCGTGACATACCCTGGCCTCCTCTTACTACACTTAGCAGTAGTCGCTCTTCTCGTGATATACCACTGGCCTCCTCTTACTACACTTGTAGTAGTCACTTCTCGTGACATACTACTGGCCTCCTCTTACTACACTTGCAGTAGTCGCCTTCTCGTGACATACCACTGGCCTCCTCTTACTACACTTGTAGTAGTCTCCCTTCTCGTGACATACCACTGGCCTCCTCCTTACACTAGCAGTAGTCACCTTTCGTGACATACCACTGGCCTGCCTCATTACTACACTTAGTAGTCACCTTCTCGTGACATACCACTGGCCTCTCTTACTACACTTGTAGTAGCTTCACCTTCTGTGATATACCACTGGCCTCCTCTTACAACACTTGTAGTAGTCTCCTTTCTCGTGACATACCACTGGCTGCCTCTACTACACTTGTAGTAGTCGCCTTCTCGTGACATACCACTGGCCGGCCTCTTACTGCACTTGTAGTAGTCACCTTCTCTTTGACATACCACTGGCCTCCTCTTACTACACTTGTAGTAGTCACCTTCTCGTGACATACTACTGGCCTGCCTTCTTATTACACTTTTAGTAGTCTCCTTCGTGACATACCACTGGCCTCCTCTTACTACACTTGTAGTAGTCACCTTCTCGTGACATACCACTGGCCTTCTTACTACACTGTAGTAGTCACCTTCGTGACATACCACTGGCCGCCTCTTACTACACTTGTAGTAGGCTGCCTTCTCGTGACATACCACTGGCCTCCTCTTACTACACTTATAGTAGTCGCCTTCTGATACATACCACTGGCCTCCTCTTACTACACTTGTAGTAGTCACCTTCTGTGACATACCACTGGCCTCTCTTACTACACTTGTAGTAGCCACCTTTCGTGACATACCACTGGCTGCCTCTTACTACACTTGTAGTAGTCCCTTCTCGTGACATACCACTGGCCTCCTCTTACTACTAGTAGTAGTCTCCCTCTCGTGACATACCACTGACCTCCTCTTAGCTTACACTAGCAGTAGTCGCCTTCTTCGTGATATACCACTGGCCTCCTCTTACTACACTTGTAGTAGCCACCTTCTTGACATACCACTGGCCTCCTCTACTACACTTGTAGTAGTCACCTTCTCGCAAACATACCACTGGCTGCCTCTTACTACACTTCTTGTGGAATAGTCACCTTCGCGACATACCACTGGCCGCTCTTACTACACTTGTAGTAGTCACCTTCTCGTGACATACCACTGGCCTCCTCTACTAACACTTGTAGTAGCTACCTTCTCGCGACATACCACTGGCCTGCCTCTTACTACACTTGTAGTAGTCTCTTCGTGACATACCACTGGCCTCCCTTCTACACTTGTAGTAGTCACCTTCTCGTGACATACCACTGGCCTGCCTCTTACTACACTTGTAGTAGTCACCTTCTGTGACATACTACTGGCCTCCTCTTACTACACTTGTAGTAGTCACCTTTCTCGTGACATACCACTGGCCTCCTCTTACTACACTTGTAGTAGTCACCTTCTCGTGACATACCACTGGCCTCCTCTTACTACACTTGTAGTAGTCTACCTTCTCGTGACATACCACTGGCTCTCTTACTACACTTTGTAGTAGTCGCCTTCCGTGACATACCACTGGCCTCCTCTACTACACTTGTAGTAGTCACCTTCTCGTGACATACCACTGGCCGCCTCTTTACTACACTTGTAGTAGTCTCCTTCTCGCGACATACCACTGGCTGCCTCTTACTACAGTTGTAGTAGTCTCCTTCTCGTAGATATACCACTGGCCTCCTCTTACTACACTTGTAGTAGTCACCTTCTCGTGACATACCACTGGCCTCTCTTACTACACTTTAGCAGTAGTCACCTTCTCGTGACATACCACTGGCCTCCTTTCTTACTACACTTGTAGTAGTCACCTTCTCGTGACATACCACTGGCTGCCTCTTACTACACTTCTAGTAGTCACCTTCTCACTTGTAGTGACATACCACTGGCTGATTCCTCTTACTACACTTGTAGTCACCTTCTCGTGACATACCACTGGCCTCCTTACTATAATTTGTAGTAGCTTACCTTCTTCGTGACATACCACTGGCTGCCTTTACTACACTTTGTAGTCTCCTTCTCGTGACATACCACTGGCTTCCTTACTACACTTGTAGTAGTCACCTTCTCATGCGACATACCACTGGCCTCCTCTTATTGTTACAGTTGTAGTAGTCACCTTCTCGTGATATACCACTGGCCTCTTACTACACTTGTAGTAGTCTCTTCTCATGACATACCACTGGCCGCCTCTTACTACACTTACAGTAGTCTTCCTTCTCGTGACATACCACTGGCCTCCTCTTACTACACTTGTAGTAGTCACCTTCTCGTGACATACCACTTGGCCTCCTCTTACTACACTTGTAGTAGTCACTCTTCCTCGTGACATACCACTGGCTGCTTCTTACTACACTTGTAGTAGTCTCCTTCTCGTGACATACCACTGGCCTCCTCTTACTACACTTGTAGTAGTCACCTTCTCGCGACATACCACTGGCTGCTCTCTACTACACTTGTAGTAGTCTCCTTCTCGTGACATACCACTGGCCTCCTCTTACTACACTTGTAGTAGTCACCTTCTCGTGACATACCACTGGCCTCCCTCTTACTACACTTAGTAGGTCACCTTCTCGTGACATACCACTGGCCTCCTCTTACTACACTTGTAGTAGTCTCCTTCTCGTGACATACCACTGGCCTCTCCTCTTACTACACTTCAGTAGTCGCCTTCTCGCGACATACCACTGGCTGCCTCTTACTACACTTGTAGTAGTCACCTTCGTGACATACCATTGGCTTCCTCTTACTACACTTGTTGTAGCCACCTTCTCGTGACATACCACTGGCTTCCTCTTATTACAGTTGTAGTAGTCTCTTCTCGTGACATACCACTGGCTGCTCCTCTTACTACAGTTGTAGTAGTCTCCTTCTCATGACATACCACTGGCTGCCTCTTACTACAGTTACAGTAGTCTCCTTCTCGTGACATACCACTGGCCTCCTCTTACTACACTTGTAGTAGTCACCTTCTCATGACATACCACTGGCCTGCCTCTTACTACACTTCTGTAGTCTCACCTTTCTCGTGACATACCACTGGCCTCCTTCTTACTACACTTGTAGTAGTCTCCTTCTCGTGACATACCACTGGCCTCCTCTTACTACACTTGTAGTAGTCACCTTCTCGTGACATACCACTGGCTGCCTCTTACTACACTTGTAGTAGTCACCTTCTCGTGACATACCACTGGCTCGCCTCTTACTACACTTGTAGTAGTCACCTTCTCGTGACATACCACTGGCCTCTTACTACACTTGTAGTAGTCTCCTTCTCGTGACATACCACTGGCCGCCTCTTACTACACTTGTAGTAGTCACCTTCTCGTGACATACCACTGGCTCCCTCTTACTACACTTGCAGTAGTCTCCTTCTCGTGACATACCACTGGCTTCCTCTTACTACACTTGTAGTAGTCTACCTTCTCGTGACATACCACTGGCTGCTCCTCTATACTACACTTGTAGTAGTCTCCTTCTCGTGACATACCACTGGCTCCTCTTACTACACTTGTAGTAGTACCTTCTCGTGACATACCACTGGCTTCCTACTACACTTGTAGTAGTCTCCCTTCTCGTGACATACCACTGGCTGCCTCTCTACTATACTTTTAGTAGTCACCTTCTCGTACATACCACTGGCCTCTCTCTTACTACACTTGTAGTAGTCTCCTTCTCGTGACATACCACTGGCTGCCTCTTACTACACTTGTAGTAGTCACCTTCTCGTGACATACCACTGGCCACCTCTCTTACTACACTTACAGTAGTCTCCTTCTCGTGACATACCACTGGCCTCCCTCTTACTACACTTCTAGTAGTCACTTCTTCGTGACATACCACTGGCCTTCCTCTTACTACACTTGTAGTAGTCTCCTTCTCGTCAGAAATAAAACTGGAATCCTCTTACTACACTTGTAGTAGTCACCTTCTCGTGACATACCACTGGCTTCCTCTTACTACACTTGTAGTAGTCTCCTTCTCGTGACATACCACTGGCTGCCTCTTACTATACCTGTAGTAGTCACTTTCTCGTGACATACCACTGGCTGCCTCTTACTACACTTGTAGTAGTCGCCTTCTCGTGACATACCACAGGCTGCCTCTTACTACACATGTAGTAGTCACCTTCTCGTGACATACCACTGGCCTCCTCTTACTACACTTGTAGTGGTCGCCTTCTCGTGACATACCACTGGCCTACTCTTACTACACTTTGTAGTAATGTCCTTCTCGTGACATACCACTTGCTTCCTCTTACTACACTTGTAGTAGTCACCTTATAGTGACATACCATTGGCTTCCTCTTACAATACTGTAGTAGTCACCTTCTCGCGACATACCACTGGACGCCTCTTACTACAGTTGTTGTAGTCTCCTTCTCATGACATACCACTGGCCGCCTGTTACTACAGTTACAGTAGTCTCTTTCTCGTGACATACCACTGACTTCCTCTCTACTACACTAGCAGTAGTCGCATTCTCGTGACATAACACAGCTCCTCTTATTACTCTAGCAGTAGTACCTTCTCGTGACATATGACATACTGGCCAGTAGTCACCTTCTTGACTACTTACTACACTTGGCAGTAGTCACCTTCTCGTGACATACCACTGACCTCCTCTTACTACACTAGCAGTAGTCGACTTCTCGTGACATACAACTGGCCTCCTCTTACTACAATTGTAGTAGTCTCCTCTCTCGTGACATACCTCTGACCTCCTCTTATTACACTAGCAGTAGTCGCCTTCTCGTGACATACCACTGACCTCCTCTTACTACACTTGTAGAAGTGTCCTTCTCGTGACATACCACTGGCCTCCTCTTACTACACTAGCAGTAGTGGCCTTCTCGTGACATACTACTGGCCTCCTCTTACTACACTTGTAGAAGTCACCTTCTTGTGACATACAAGTGGCCTCCTCTTACTACACTTGTAGTAGCCACCTTCTCGTGACTTACCACTGGCCTCCTCTTACTACACTTGTAGTTGTCACCTTCTCGTGACATACCACTGGCTTCCTCTTATGACACTTGTTGTTGTCTCCTTCTCGTGACTTACCACTGGCCTCCTCTTACTACACTAGTTGTAGTCGCCTTCTCGTGACATACCACTGGCCTCCTCTTACCACACTTGTAGTAGTCTCCTTCTCGTGACATACCACTGACCTCCTCTTACTACACTTGTAGTAGTCGCCTTCTCGTGACATACCACTGGCCTCCTCTTACTACACTTGTAGTAGTCACCTTCTCGTGACATACCACTGGCCTCCTCTTACTACAATTGTAGTAGTCTCCTTCTCGTGACATACCACTGGCCTCCTCTTACTACACTAGCAGTAGTGTCCTTCTCGTGACATACTACTGGCCTCCTCTTACTACACTTGTAGAAGTCACCTTCTCGTGACATACCACTGGCCTCCTCTTACTACACTAGCTGTAGTCGCCTTCTCGCGACATACCACTGGCTTCCTCTTACTACACTTGTAGTAGTCACCTTCTCGTGACATACAATTGGCTTCCCTCTTACTACACTTGTTGTAATCACCTTCTCGAGACATACCACTGGCTGCCTCTTATTACAGTTGTAGTAGTCTCCTTCTCGTGGCATACCACTGGCTGCCTCTTACTACAGTTGTAGTAGTCTCCTTCTCATGACATACCAATGGCCGCCTCTTACTACAGTTACAGTAGTCTCCTTCTCGTGACATACCACTGACCTCCACTTACTACACTTGTAGTAATCACCTTCTCGCGACATACCACTGGCCGCCTCTTACTACACTTATAGTAGTCGCCTTCTCGTGGCATACCACTGGTCGCCTCTTACTACACTTGTAGTAGTCTCCTTCTTGTGACATACCACTGGCCTCCTCTTACTACACTTGTAGTAGTCACCTTCTCATAACATACCACTGGCTGCCCTCTTACTACTCTTCTAGTAGTCACCTTCTCGTGGCATACCACTGGCCTCCTCTTACTACACTTGTAGTAGTCTCCTTCTAATACCATGGCCGCCTCTTACTCTTTAGTAGTCACCTTCTCGTTACACTGGCTCCTCTTACTACAAAGGGCCTTCAGGGCCTTCTTACTACACTTGTAGTAGTCACCTTCTCGTGACATACCACTGGCTGCCTCTTACTACACTTGTAGTAGTCTCCTTCTCGTGACATACCACTGGCTGCCTCTTAATACACCTGTAATAGTCACCTTCTCGTGACATACCACTGGCTGCCTCTTACTACACTTGTAGTAGTCACCTTCTCGTGACATACCACTGGCCTCCTCTTACTACACTTGTAGTAGTCACCTTCTCGTGACATACCACTGGCCTCCTCTTACTACAGTTGTAGTAGTCTCCTTCTCGTGACATACCACTGGCCTCCTCTTACTACACTTGTAGTAGTCTCCTTCTCGTGACATACCACTGGCCTCCTCTTACTACACTTGTAGTAGTCTCCTTCTCGTGACATACCACTGGCCTCCTCTTACTACACTTGTAGTAGTCACCTTCTCGTGACATACCACTGGCCTCCTCTTACTACACTTGTAGTAGTCTCCTTCTCGTGACATACCACTGGCCTCCTCTTACTACACTTGTAGTAGTCACCTTCTCGTGACATACCACTGGCCTCCTCTTACTACACTTGTAGTAGTCTCCTTCTCGTGACATACCACTGGCCTCCTCTTACTACACTTGTAGTAGTCACCTTCTCGTGACATACCACTGACCTCCTCTTACTACACTAGCAGTAGTCGCCTTCTCGTGACATACAACTGGCCTCCTCTTACTACACTTGTAGTAGTCACCTTCTCGTGACATACCACTGGCCTCCTCTTACTACACTTGTAGTAGCCTCCTTCTCGCAACATACCACTGGCTGCCTCTTACTACACTTGTAGTAGTCGCCTTCTCGCGACATACCACTGGCCACCTCTTACTGCACTTGTTGTAGTCACCTTCTCTTGACATACCACTGGCCTCCTCTTACTACACTTGTAGTAGTCACCTTCTCGCGACATACCACTGGCTGCCTCTTACTACATTTGTAGTAGTCTCCTTCTCATGACGTTCCACTGGCCGCCTCTTACTACAGTTACAGTAGTCTCCTTCTCGTGACATACCACTGACCTCCTCTTACTACACTTGTAGTAGTCGCCTTCTCGTGACATACAACTGGCCTCCTCTCACTACACTTCTAGTAGTCACCTTCTCGTGACATACCACTGGCTGATTCTCTTACTACACTTGTAGTAGTCACCTTCTCGTGACATACCACTGGCCTCCTCTTACTACACTTGTAGTGGTCGCCTTCTCGTGACATACCACTGGCCTCCTCTTACTACACTTATAGTACTCTCCTTCTCGCTACATACCACTGGTTTCCTCTTACTACACTTGTAGTAGTCACCTTCTCGCGATATACCACTGGCTGCCTATTACTACAGTTGTAGTAGTCACCTTCTCGTGACATACCACTGGCTGCCTCTTACTACAGTTGTAGTAGTCTCCTTTTCGTGACATACCACTGGCCGCCTCTTACTACAGTTGCAGTAGTCTCCTTCTCGTGACATACCACTGACCTCCTCTTAATACACTACCAGTAGTCGCCTTCTCGTGATATACAACTGGCCTCCTCTTACTACACTTGTAGTAGTCACCTTCTCGTGACATACCACTGGCCTCCTCTTACTACACTAGCAGTAGTCACCTTCTCGTGACATACCACTGGCCTCCTCTTACTACACTTACAGTAGTCACCTTCTCGCGACATACCACTGGCCGCCTCTTACTACACCTGTAGTAGTCACCTTCTTGCGACATACAACTGGCCTCCTCTTAACACACTTGTAGTAGTCGCCTACTCGCGACATACCACTGGCCTCCTCTTACTACACTTGTAGTAGTCACCTTCTCGTGACATACCACTGGCCTCCTCTAACTACACTTGTAGTAGTCTCCTTCTTGCGACATATCACTGGCTGCCTCTTACTACACTTGTAGTAGTCACCTTCTCGTGACATACCACTGGCCTCCTCTTACTACACTTGTAGTAGGCACCTTCTAGTGATATACCACTGGCCTCCTGTTACTACACTTGTAGTAGTCATCTTCTCGTGACATACCACTGGCCTCCTCTTACTACACTAGCAGTAGTCGCCTTCTCGCGACATACCACTGGCCTCCTCTTACTACACTTGTAGCAGTCACCTTCTCGTGACATACCATTGGCTTCCTCTTACTACACTTGATGTAGTCACTTTCTCGCCACATACCACTGGCTGCTTCTTATTACAGTTGTAGTAGTCTCCTTCTCGTGACATAACACTGGCTGCTTCTTACTACAGTTGTAGTAGTCTCCTTCTCATGACATACCACTGGCCGCCTCTTACTACAGTTACAGTAGTCTCCTTCTCGTGACATACCACTGGCCTCCTCTTACTACACTTGTAGTAGTCACCTTCTCATAACATACCACTGGCTGCCTCTTACTACTCTTCTAGTACTCACCTTCTCGTGACATACCACTGGCCTCCTCTTACTACACTTGTAGTAGTCTCCTTCTCGTTACATACAACTGGAATCCTCTTACTACACTTCCAGTAGTCACCTTCTCGTGACATACCACTGGCTGCCTCTTACTACACTTGTAGTAGTCTCCTTCTCGTGACATACCACTGGCTGCCTCTTACTACACCTGTAATAGTCACCTTCTCGTGACATACCACTGGCCGCCTCTTACTACACTTGTAGTAGTCGCCTTCTCGTGACATACCACTGGCTGCCTCTTACTACACTTGTAGTAGTCACCTTCTCGTGACATACCACTGGCCTCCTCTTACTACACTTGTAGTGGTCGCCTTCTCGTGACATACCACTGGCCTCCTCTTACTACACTTGTAGTAGTCTCCTTCTCGTTACATACAATTGGAATCCTCTTACTACACTTGTAATAGACACCTTCTCGTGACATACCACTGGCTGCCTCTTACTACACTTGTAGTAGTCGCCTTCTCGTGACATACCACTGGCTGCCTCTTACTACACTTGTAGTAATCACCTTCTCTTGACATACCACTGGCCTCCTCTTACTACACTTGTAGTGGTCGCTTTCTCGTGACATTCCACTGGCCTCCTCTTACTACAATTGTAGTAGTCTCCTTCTCGTGACATAAACTGACCTCCTCTTACTACACTAGCAGTAGTCGCCTTCTCGTGACATACCTCTGACCTCCTCTTACTACATTTGTAGAAGTCTCCTTCTCGTGACATACCACTGGCCTCCTCTTACTACACTTGTAGAAGTCACTTTCTCGTGACATACAAGTGGCCTCCTCTTACTACACTTGTTAGTAGTCACCTTCTCGTGACATACTACTGGCCTCCTCTTACTACACTTGTAGTAGTCACCTTCTCGTGACATACCATTGGCTTCCTCTTACTACACTTGTTGTTGTCTCCTTCTCGTGACATACCACTGGCCTCCTCTTACCACACTTGTAGTAGTCTCCTTTTCGTGACATACCACTGACCTCCTTTTACTACACTTGCAGTAGTTGCCTTCTCGTGACATACTACTGGCCTCCTCTTACTACACTTGTAGTAATCACCTTCTCGTGACATACCTCTGGCCTCCTCTTTCTACACTTGTAGTAGTCACCTTCTCGCGACACACCACTGGCTGCCTCTTACTACAGTTGTAGTAGTCACCTTCTCGTGACATACCACTGGCTACCTCTTACTACAGTTGTAGTAGTCTCCTTCTCGTGACATACCACTGACCTCCTCTTAATACAATAGCAGTAGTCGCTTTCTCGTGATATACCACTGGCCTCCTCTTACTACACTTGTAGTAGTCGCCTTCTCGCGACATACCACTGGCTGGCTCTTACTACACTTGTAGTAGTCACCTTCTCTTGACATACAACTGGCCTCCTCTTACTACACTTGTAGTAGTCACCTTCTCGTGACATACCACTGGCTGCCTCTTACTACACTTGTAGTAGTCACCTTCTCGTGACATACCACTGGCCTCCTCTTACTACACTTGTAGTGGTCACCTTCTCGTGACATACCACTGGCCTCCTCTTACTACACTTATAGTAATGTCCTTCTCGCGAAATACCACTTGCTTCCTCTTACTACACTTGTAGTAGTCACCTTGTCGTGACATACCATTGGCTTCCTCTTACAATACTTGTAGTAGTCACCTTCTCGAGACATACCACTGGACGCCTCTTACTACAGTTGTTGTAGTCTCCTTCTCATGACATACCACTGGCCGCCTGTTACTACAGTTACAGTAGTCTCTTTCTCGTGACATACCACTGACCTCCTCTTACTACACTAGCAGTAGTCGCATTCTCGTGACATACCACAGACCTCCTCTTATTACACTAGCAGTAGTATCCTTCTCGTGAAATACTACTGGCCTCCTCTTACTACACTTGTAGAAATCACCTTCTCGTGACATACCACTGACCTCCTCTTACTACACTAGCAGTAGTCGCCTTCTCGTGACATACCACAGACCTCCTCTTATTACACTAGCAGTAGTAGCCTTCTCGTGACATATTACTGGCCTCCTCTTACTACACTAGCAGTAGTCACCTTCTCGTGACATACCACTGACCTCCTCTTACTACACTAGCAGTAGTCGCCTTCTCGTGACATACAACTGGCCTCCTCTTACTACACTTGTAGTAGTCACCTTCTCGTGACATACCACTGACCTCCTCTTACTACACTAGCAGTAGTCGCCTTCTCGTGACATACCGCAGACCTCCTCTTATTACACTAGCAGTAGTAGCCTTCTCGTGACATATTACTGGCCTCCTCTTACTACACTAGCAGTAGTCACCTTCTCGTGACATACCACTGACCTCCTCTTACTACACTAGCAGTAGTCGCCTTCTCGTGACATACAACTGGCCTCCTCTTACTACACTTGTAGTAGTCACCATCTCGTGACATACCACTGGCCTCCTCTTATTACAATTGTAGTAGTCTCCTTCTCGTGACATACCTCTGACCTCCTCTTACTACGCTAGCAGTAGTCGCCTTCTCGTGACATACCACTGACCTCCTCTTACTACACTTGTAGTAGTCTCCTTCTCGTGACATACCACTGGCCTCCTCTTACTACACTAGCAGTAGTGGCCTTCTCGTGACATACTACTGGCCTCCTCTTACTACACTTGTAGAAGTCACCTTCTCGTGACATGCAAGTGGCCTCCTCTTACTACACTTGTAGTAGTCACCTTCTCGTGACATACTACTGGCCTCCTCTTACTATACTTGTAGTAGTCACCTTCTCGTGACATACCATTGGCTTCCTCTTACTACACTTGTTGTTGTCTCCTTCTCGTGACATACCACTGGCCTCCTCTTACCACACTTGTAGTAGTCTCCTTTTCGTGACATTCCACTGACCTCCTTTTACTACACTTGCAGTAGTTGCCTTCTCGTGACATACTACTGGCCTCCTCTTACTACACTTGTAGTAATCACCTTCTCGTGACATACCTCTGGCCTCCTCTTACTACACTTGTAGTAGTCACCTTCTCGCGACATACCACTGGCTGCCTCTTACTACAGTTGCAGTAGTCACCTTCTCGTGACATACCACTGGCTGCCTCTTACTACAGTTGTAGTAGTCTCCTTCTCGTGACATACCACTGACCTCCTCTTAATACAGTAGCAGTAGTCGCTTTCTCGTGATATACCACTGGCCTCCTCTTACTACACTTGTAGTAGTCGCCTTCTCTCGCAACATACCACTGGCTGCCTCTTACTACACTTGTAGTAGTCACCTTCTCGTGACATACAACTGGCCTCCTCTTACTACACTTGTAGTAGTCACCTTCTCGTGACATACCACTGGCTGCCTCTTACTACACTTGTAGTAGTCACCTTCTCGTGACATACCACTGGCCTCCTCTTACTACACTTGTAGTGGTCACCTTCTCGTGACATACCACTGGCCTCCTCTTACTACACTTATAGTAATCTCCTTCTCGAGACATACCACTTGCTTCCTCTTACTACACTTGTAGTAGTCACCTTCTCGTGACATACCATTGGCTTCCTCTTACAATACTTGTAGTAGTCACCTTCTCGCGACATACCACTGGACGCCTCTTACTACAGTTGTTGTAGTCTCCTTCTCATGACATACCACTGGCCGCCTGTTACTACAGTTACAGTAGTCTCTTTCTCGTGACATACCACTGACCTCCTCTTACTACACTAGCAGTAGTCGCATTCTCGTGACATACCACAGACCTCCTCTTATTACACTAGCAGTAGTAGCCTTCTCCTGAAATACTACTGGCCTCCTCTTACTACACTTGTAGAAATCACCTTCTCGTGACATACCACTGACCTCCTCTTACTACACTAGCAGTAGTCGCCTTCTCGTGACATACCACAGACCTCCTCTTATTACACTAGCAGTAGTAGCCTTCTCATATTACTGGCCTCCTCTTACTACACTACCAGTAGTCACCTTCTCGTGACATACCACTGACCTCCTCTTACTACACTAGCAGTAGTCGCCTTCTCGTGACATACAACAGGCTTCCTCTTACTACACTTGTAGTAGTCACCTTCTCGTGACATACCACTGGCCTCCTCTTACTACAATTGTAGTAGTCTCCTTCTCGTGACATACCACTGACCTCCTCTTACTACACTAGCAGTAGTCGCCTTCTCGTGACATACCACTTACCTCCTCTTACTACACTTGTAGTAGTCTCCTTCTCGTGACATACAACTGGCCTCCTCTTACTACACTAGCAGTAATGGCCTTCTCGTGACATACTACTGGCCAACTCTTACTACACTTGTAGAAGTCACCTTCTCGTGACATACAAGTGGCCTCCTCTTACTACACTTGTAGTAGTCACCTTCTCGTGACATACCACTGGCCTCCTCTTACTACACTTGTAGTAGTCACCTTCTCGTGACATACCACTGGCTTCCTCTTACTAAACTTGTTGTTGTCTCCTTCTCGTGACATACCACTGGCCTCCTCTTACTACACTAGCAGTAGTCGCCTTCTCGTGACATACCACTGGCCTCCTCTTACCACACTTGTAGTAGTCTCCTTTTCGTGACATACCACTGGCCTCCTCTTACTACACTAGCAGTAGTCGCCTTCTCGCGACATACCACTGGCTTCCTCTTACTACACTTGTAGTAGTCACCTTCTCGTGACATACCATTGGCTTCCTCTTACTACACTTGTTGTAGTCACCTTCTCGCGACATACCACTGGCTGCCTCTTATTACAGTTGTAGTAGTCTCCTTCTCGTGACATACCACTGGCTACCTCTTACTACAGTTGTAGTAGTCTCCTTCTCATGACATACCACTGGCCGCCTCTTACTACAGTTACAGTAGTCTCCTTCTCGTGACATTCCACTGACCTCCACTTACTACACTTGTAGTAGTCACCTTCTCGCGACATACCACTGGCTGCCTCTTACTACACTTATAGTAGTCGCCTTCTCGCGGCATACCACTGGTCGCCTCTTACTACACTTGTAGTAGTCTCCTTCTTGTGACATACCACAGGCCTCCTCTTACTACACTTGTAGTAGTCACCTTCTCATAACATACCACTGGCCGCCTCTTACTACTCTTCTTGTAGTCACCTTCTCGTGACATACCACTGGCCTCCTCTTACTACACTTGTAGTAGTCTCCTTCTCGTTACGTACAACTGGCCTCCTCTTACTACACTTGTAGTTGTCACCTTCTCGTGACATACCACTGGCTACCTCTTACTACACTTGTAGTAGTCTCCTTCTCGTGACATACCACTGGCCGCCTCTTACTACACCTGTAATAATCACCTTCTCGTGACATACCACTGGCCGCCTCTTACTACACCTGTAATAATCACCTTCTCTTGACATACCACTGGCCGCCTCTTACTACACTTGTAATAATCACCTTCTCGTGACATACCACTGGCTGCCTCTTACTACACTTGTAGTAGTCACCTTCTCGTGACATACAACTGGCCTCCTCTTACTACACTTGTAGTAGTCACCTTCTCGTGACATACCACTGGCTGCCTCTTACTACACTTGTAGTAGTCACCTTCTCGTGACATACCACTGGCCTCCTCTTACTACACTTGTAGTCGTCGCCTTCTCGTGACATACCACTGGCCTCCTCTTACTACACTTATAGTAATCTCCTTCTCGCGACATATCACTTGCTTCCTCTTACTACACTTGTAGTAGTCACCTTCTCGTGACATACCATTGGCTTCCTCTTACTATACTTGTAGTAGTCACCTTCTCGCGACATACCACTGGCCGCCTCTTACTACACTTATAGTAGTCGCCTTCTCACGGCATACCACTGGTCGCCTCTTACTACACTTGTAGTAGTCTCCTTCTTGTGACATACCACTGGCCTCCTCTTACTACACTTGTAGTAGTCACCTTCTCATAACATACCACTGGCCGCCTCTTACTACTCTTCTAGTAGTCACCTTCTCGTGGCATACCACTGGCCTCCTCTTACTACACTTGTAGTAGTCTCCTTCTCGTTACATACAAAGGGCCTCTTCTTACTACACTTGTAGTAGTCACCTTCTCGTGACATACCACTGGCTGCCTCTTACTACACTTGTAGTAGTCTCCTTCTCGTGACATACCACTGGCCGCCTCTTAATACACCTGTAATAGTCACCTTCTCATGACATACCATTGGCCGCCTCTTACTACACTTGTAGTAGTCACCTTCTCGTGACATACTACTGGCCTCCTCTTACTACACTTGTAGTAGTCACCTTCTCGTGAAATACCATTGGCTTCCTCTTACTATACTTGTAGTAGTCACCTTCTCGCGACATACCACTGGCTGCCTCTTACTACAGTTGTTGTAGTCTCCTTCTCATGACATACCACTGGCCGCCTCTTACTACAGTTACAGTAGTCTCCTTCTCGTGACATACCCCTGACCTCCTCTTACTACACTAGCAGTAGTCGCCTTCTCGTGACATACCACATACCTCCTCTTATTACACTAGCAGTAGTAGCCTTCTCATGACATACTACTGGGCTCCTCCTACTACACTTGTAGTAGTCACCTTCTCGTGACATACCACTGGCCTCCTCTTACTACACTTGTAGTAGTCTCCTTCTCGTGACATACCACTGACCTCCTCTTGCTACACTAGCAGTAGTCACCTTCTCGTGACATACCACTGACCTCCTCTTACTACACTAGCAGTAGTCGCCTTCTCGTGACATACAACTGGCCTCCTCTTACTACACTTGTAGTAGTCACCTTCTCGTGACATACCACTGGCCTCCTCTTACTACACTTGTAGTAGCCTCCTTCTCGCAACATACCACTGGCTGCCTCTTACTACACTTGTAGTAGTCGCCTTCTCGCGACATACCACTGGCCACCTCTTACTGCACTTGTTGTAGTCACCTTCTCTTGACATACCACTGGCCTCCTCTTACTACACTTGTAGTAGTCACCTTCTCGCGACATACCACTGGCTGCCTCTTACTACATTTGTAGTAGTCTCCTTCTCATGACGTTCCACTGGCCGCCTCTTACTACAGTTACAGTAGTCTCCTTCTCGTGACATACCACTGACCTCCTCTTACTACACTTGTAGTAGTCGCCTTCTCGTGACATACAACTGGCCTCCTCTCACTACACTTCTAGTAGTCACCTTCTCGTGACATACCACTGGCTGATTCTCTTACTACACTTGTAGTAGTCACCTTCTCGTGACATACCACTGGCCTCCTCTTACTACACTTGTAGTGGTCGCCTTCTCGTGACATACCACTGGCCTCCTCTTACTACACTTATAGTACTCTCCTTCTCGCTACATACCACTGGTTTCCTCTTACTACACTTGTAGTAGTCACCTTCTCGCGATATACCACTGGCTGCCTATTACTACAGTTGTAGTAGTCACCTTCTCGTGACATACCACTGGCTGCCTCTTACTACAGTTGTAGTAGTCTCCTTTTCGTGACATACCACTGGCCGCCTCTTACTACAGTTACAGTAGTCTCCTTCTCGTGACATACCACTGACCTCCTCTTAATACACTACCAGTAGTCGCCTTCTCGTGATATACAACTGGCCTCCTCTTACTACACTTGTAGTAGTCACCTTCTCGTGACATACCACTGGCCTCCTCTTACTACACTAGCAGTAGTCACCTTCTCGTGACATACCACTGGCCTCCTCTTACTACACTTACAGTAGTCATCTTCTCGCGACATACCACTGGCCGCCTCTTACTACACCTGTAGTAGTCACCTTCTTGCGACATACAACTGGCCTCCTCTTAACACACTTGTAGTAGTCGCCTACTCGCGACATACCACTGGCCTCCTCTTACTACACTTGTAGTAGTCACCTTCTCGTGACATACCACTGGCCTCCTCTAACTACACTTGTAGTAGTCTCCTTCTTGCGACATATCACTGGCTGCCTCTTACTACACTTGTAGTAGTCACCTTCTCGTGACATACCACTGGCCTCCTCTTACTACACTTGTAGTAGGCACCTTCTAGTGATATACCACCGGCCTCCTGTTACTACACTTGTAGTAGTCATCTTCTCGTGACATACCACTGGCCTCCTCTTACTACACTAGCAGTAGTCGCCTTCTCGCGACATACCACTGGCCTCCTCTTACTACACTTGTAGCAGTCACCTTCTCGTGACATACCATTGGCTTCCTCTTACTACACTTGATGTAGTCACTTTCTCGCCACATACCACTGGCTGCTTCTTATTACAGTTGTAGTAGTCTCCTTCTCGTGACATAACACTGGCTGCTTCTTACTACAGTTGTAGTAGTCTCCTTCTCATGACATACCACTGGCCGCCTCTTACTACAGTTACAGTAGTCTCCTTCTCGTGACATACCACTGGCCTCCTCTTACTACACTTGTAGTAGTCACCTTCTCATAACATACCACTGGCCGCCTCTTACTACTCTTCTAGTACTCACCTTCTCGTGACATACCACTGGCCTCCTCTTACTACACTTGTAGTAGTCTCCTTCTCGTTACATACAACTGGAATCCTCTTACTACACTTCCAGTAGTCACCTTCTCGTGACATACCACTGGCTGCCTCTTACTACACTTGTAGTAGTCTCCTTCTCGTGACATACCACTGGCCGCCTCTTACTACACCTGTAATAGTCACCTTCTCGTGACATACCACTGGCCGCCTCTTACTACACTTGTAGTAGTCGCCTTCTCGTGACATACCACTGGCTGCCTCTTACTACACTTGTAGTAGTCACCTTCTCGTGACATACCACTGGCCTCCTCTTACTACACTTGTAGTGGTCGCCTTCTCGTGACATACCACTGGCCTCCTCTTACTACACTTGTAGTAGTCTCCTTCTCGTTACATACAATTGGAATCCTCTTACTACACTTGTAATAGACACCTTCTCGTGACATACCACTGGCTGCCTCTTACTACACTTGTAGTAGTCGCCTTCTCGTGACATACCACTGGCTGCCTCTTACTACACTTGTAGTAATCACCTTCTCTTGACATACCACTGGCCTCCTCTTACTACACTTGTAGTGGTCGCTTTCTCGTGACATTCCACTGGCCTCCTCTTACTACAATTGTAGTAGTCTCCTTCTCGTGACATAAACTGACCTCCTCTTACTACACTAGCAGTAGTCGCCTTCTCGTGACATACCTCTGACCTCCTCTTACTACATTTGTAGAAGTCTCCTTCTCGTGACATACCACTGGCCTCCTCTTACTACACTTGTAGAAGTCACTTTCTCGTGACATACAAGTGGCCTCCTCTTACTACACTTGTAGTAGTCACCTTCTCGTGACATACTACTGGCCTCCTCTTACTACACTTGTAGTAGTCACCTTCTCGTGACATACCATTGGCTTCCTCTTACTACACTTGTTGTTGTCTCCTTCTCGTGACATACCACTGGCCTCCTCTTACCACACTTGTAGTAGTCTCCTTTTCGTGACATACCACTGACCTCCTTTTACTACACTTGCAGTAGTTGCCTTCTCGTGACATACTACTGGCCTCCTCTTACTACACTTGTAGTAATCACCTTCTCGTGACATACCTCTGGCCTCCTCTTTCTACACTTGTAGTAGTCACCTTCTCGCGACACACCACTGGCTGCCTCTTACTACAGTTGTAGTAGTCACCTTCTCGTGACATACCACTGGCTACCTCTTACTACAGTTGTAGTAGTCTCCTTCTCGTGACATACCACTGACCTCCTCTTAATACAATAGCAGTAGTCGCTTTCTCGTGATATACCACTGGCCTCCTCTTACTACACTTGTAGTAGTCGCCTTCTCGCGACATACCACTGGCTGGCTCTTACTACACTTGTAGTAGTCACCTTCTCTTGACATACAACTGGCCTCCTCTTACTACACTTGTAGTAGTCACCTTCTCGTGACATACCACTGGCTGCCTCTTACTACACTTGTAGTAGTCACCTTCTCGTGACATACCACTGGCCTCCTCTTACTACACTTGTAGTGGTCACCTTCTCGTGACATACCACTGGCCTCCTCTTACTACACTTATAGTAATCTCCTTCTCGCGACATACCACTTGCTTCCTCTTACTACACTTGTAGTAGTCACCTTCTCGTGACATACCATTGGCTTCCTCTTACAATACTTGTAGTAGTCACCTTCTCGCGACATACCACTGGACGCCTCTTACTACAGTTGTTGTAGTCTCCTTCTCATGACATACCACTGGCCGCCTGTTACTACAGTTACAGTAGTCTCTTTCTCGTGACATACCACTGACCTCCTCTTACTACACTAGCAGTAGTCGCATTCTCGTGACATACCACAGACCTCCTCTTATTACACTAGCAGTAGTATCCTTCTCGTGAAATACTACTGGCCTCCTCTTACTACACTTGTAGAAATCACCTTCTCGTGACATACCACTGACCTCCTCTTACTACACTAGCAGTAGTCGCCTTCTCGTGACATACCACAGACCTCCTCTTATTACACTAGCAGTAGTAGCCTTCTCGTGACATATTACTGGCCTCCTCTTACTACACTAGCAGTAGTCACCTTCTCGTGACATACCACTGACCTCCTCTTACTACACTAGCAGTAGTCGCCTTCTCGTGACATACAACTGGCCTCCTCTTACTACACTTGTAGTAGTCACCTTCTCGTGACATACCACTGACCTCCTCTTACTACACTAGCAGTAGTCGCCTTCTCGTGACATACCGCAGACCTCCTCTTATTACACTAGCAGTAGTAGCCTTCTCGTGACATATTACTGGCCTCCTCTTACTACACTAGCAGTAGTCACCTTCTCGTGACATACCACTGACCTCCTCTTACTACACTAGCAGTAGTCGCCTTCTCGTGACATACAACTGGCCTCCTCTTACTACACTTGTAGTAGTCACCATCTCGTGACATACCACTGGCCTCCTCTTATTACAATTGTAGTAGTCTCCTTCTCGTGACATACCTCTGACCTCCTCTTACTACGCTAGCAGTAGTCGCCTTCTCGTGACATACCACTGACCTCCTCTTACTACACTTGTAGTAGTCTCCTTCTCGTGACATACCACTGGCCTCCTCTTACTACACTAGCAGTAGTGGCCTTCTCGTGACATACTACTGGCCTCCTCTTACTACACTTGTAGAAGTCACCTTCTCGTGACATACAAGTGGCCTCCTCTTACTACACTTGTAGTAGTCACCTTCTCGTGACATACTACTGGCCTCCTCTTACTATACTTGTAGTAGTCACCTTCTCGTGACATACCATTGGCTTCCTCTTACTACACTTGTTGTTGTCTCCTTCTCGTGACATACCACTGGCCTCCTCTTACCACACTTGTAGTAGTCTCCTTTTCGTGACATTCCACTGACCTCCTTTTACTACACTTGCAGTAGTTGCCTTCTCGTGACATACTACTGGCCTCCTCTTACTACACTTGTAGTAATCACCTTCTCGTGACATACCTCTGGCCTCCTCTTACTACACTTGTAGTAGTCACCTTCTCGCGACATACCACTGGCTGCCTCTTACTACAGTTGCAGTAGTCACCTTCTCGTGACATACCACTGGCTGCCTCTTACTACAGTTGTAGTAGTCTCCTTCTCGTGACATACCACTGACCTCCTCTTAATACAGTAGCAGTAGTCGCTTTCTCGTGATATACCACTGGCCTCCTCTTACTACACTTGTAGTAGTCGCCTTCTCGCAACATACCACTGGCTGCCTCTTACTACACTTGTAGTAGTCACCTTCTCGTGACATACAACTGGCCTCCTCTTACTACACTTGTAGTAGTCACCTTCTCGTGACATACCACTGGCTGCCTCTTACTACACTTGTAGTAGTCACCTTCTCGTGACATACCACTGGCCTCCTCTTACTACACTTGTAGTGGTCACCTTCTCGTGACATACCACTGGCCTCCTCTTACTACACTTATAGTAATCTCCTTCTCGAGACATACCACTTGCTTCCTCTTACTACACTTGTAGTAGTCACCTTCTCGTGACATACCATTGGCTTCCTCTTACAATACTTGTAGTAGTCACCTTCTCGCGACATACCACTGGACGCCTCTTACTACAGTTGTTGTAGTCTCCTTCTCATGACATACCACTGGCCGCCTGTTACTACAGTTACAGTAGTCTCTTTCTCGTGACATACCACTGACCTCCTCTTACTACACTAGCAGTAGTCGCATTCTCGTGACATACCACAGACCTCCTCTTATTACACTAGCAGTAGTAGCCTTCTCCTGAAATACTACTGGCCTCCTCTTACTACACTTGTAGAAATCACCTTCTCGTGACATACCACTGACCTCCTCTTACTACACTAGCAGTAGTCGCCTTCTCGTGACATACCACAGACCTCCTCTTATTACACTAGCAGTAGTAGCCTTCTCATATTACTGGCCTCCTCTTACTACACTACCAGTAGTCACCTTCTCGTGACATACCACTGACCTCCTCTTACTACACTAGCAGTAGTCGCCTTCTCGTGACATACAACAGGCTTCCTCTTACTACACTTGTAGTAGTCACCTTCTCGTGACATACCACTGGCCTCCTCTTACTACAATTGTAGTAGTCTCCTTCTCGTGACATACCACTGACCTCCTCTTACTACACTAGCAGTAGTCGCCTTCTCGTGACATACCACTTACCTCCTCTTACTACACTTGTAGTAGTCTCCTTCTCGTGACATACAACTGGCCTCCTCTTACTACACTAGCAGTAATGGCCTTCTCGTGACATACTACTGGCCAACTCTTACTACACTTGTAGAAGTCACCTTCTCGTGACATACAAGTGGCCTCCTCTTACTACACTTGTAGTAGTCACCTTCTCGTGACATACCACTGGCCTCCTCTTACTACACTTGTAGTAGTCACCTTCTCGTGACATACCACTGGCTTCCTCTTACTAAACTTGTTGTTGTCTCCTTCTCGTGACATACCACTGGCCTCCTCTTACTACACTAGCAGTAGTCGCCTTCTCGTGACATACCACTGGCCTCCTCTTACCACACTTGTAGTAGTCTCCTTTTCGTGACATACCACTGGCCTCCTCTTACTACACTAGCAGTAGTCGCCTTCTCGCGACATACCACTGGCTGCCTCTTATTACAGTTGTAGTAGTCTCCTTCTCGTGACATACCACTGGCTACCTCTTACTACAGTTGTAGTAGTCTCCTTCTCATGACATACCACTGGCCGCCTCTTACTACAGTTACAGTAGTCTCCTTCTCGTGACATTCCACTGACCTCCACTTACTACACTTGTAGTAGTCACCTTCTCGCGACATACCACTGGCCGCCTCTTACTACACTTATAGTAGTCGCCTTCTCGCGGCATACCACTGGTCGCCTCTTACTACACTTGTAGTAGTCTCCTTCTTGTGACATACCACAGGCCTCCTCTTACTACACTTGTAGTAGTCACCTTCTCATAACATACCACTGGCCGCCTCTTACTACTCTTCTTGTAGTCACCTTCTCGTGACATACCACTGGCCTCCTCTTACTACACTTGTAGTAGTCTCCTTCTCGTTACGTACAACTGGCCTCCTCTTACTACACTTGTAGTTGTCACCTTCTCGTGACATACCACTGGCTACCTCTTACTACACTTGTAGTAGTCTCCTTCTCGTGACATACCACTGGCCGCCTCTTACTACACCTGTAATAATCACCTTCTCGTGACATACCACTGGCCGCCTCTTACTACACCTGTAATAATCACCTTCTCTTGACATACCACTGGCCGCCTCTTACTACACTTGTAATAATCACCTTCTCGTGACATACCACTGGCTGCCTCTTACTACACTTGTAGTAGTCACCTTCTCGTGACATACAACTGGCCTCCTCTTACTACACTTGTAGTAGTCACCTTCTCGTGACATACCACTGGCTGCCTCTTACTACACTTGTAGTAGTCACCTTCTCGTGACATACCACTGGCCTCCTCTTACTACACTTATAGTAATCTCCTTCTCGCGACATATCACTTGCTTCCTCTTACTACACTTGTAGTAGTCACCTTCTCGTGACATACCATTGGCTTCCTCTTACTATACTTGTAGTAGTCACCTTCTCGCGACATACCACTGGCTGCCTCTTACTACAGTTGTTGTAGTCTCCTTCTCATGACATACAACTGGCCGCCTGTTACTACAGTTACAGTTGTCTCTTTCTCGTGACATACCACTGACCTCCTCTTACTACACTAGCAGTAGTCGCCTTCTCGTGACATACAACAGACCTCCTCTTATTACACTAGCAGTAGTAGCCTTCTCGTGACATACTACTGGCCTCCTCTTACTACACTTGTAGAAATCACCTTCTCGTGACATACCACTGACCTCCTCTTACTACACTAGCAGTAGTCGCCTTCTCGTGACATACCACAGACCTCCTCTTATTACACTAGCAGTAGTAGCCTTCTCGTGACATATTACTGGCCTCCTCTTACTACACTAGCAGTAGTCACCTTCTCGTGACATACCACTGACCTCCTCTTACTACACTAGTAGTAGTCGCCTTCTCGTGACATACAACTGGCCTCCTCTTACTACACTTGTAGTAGTCACCTTCTCATGACATACCACTGACCTCCTCTTACTACACTAGCAGTAGTCACCTTCTCGTGACATACCACTGACCTCCTCTTACTAAACTAGCAGTAGTCACCTTCTCGTGACATACCACTGACCTCCTCTTACTACACTAGCAGTAGTCACCTTCTCGTGACATACCACTGACCTTCTCTTACTACACTAGCAGTAGTCACCTTCTCGTGACATACCACTGACCTCCTCTTACTACACTAGCAGTAGTCGCCTTCTCATGACATACCACTGGCCTCCTCTTACTACAATTGTAGTAGTCTCCTTCTCGTGACATACCACTGGCCTCCTCTTACTACACTAGCAGTAGTGGCCTTCTCGTGACATACCACTGGCCTCCTCTTACTACACTTGTAGTAGTCACCTTCTCGTGACATACCACTGGCTTCCTCTTACTACACTTGTTGTTGTCTCCTTCTCGTGACATACCACTGGCCTCCTCTTACTACACTTGTAGTAATCACCTTCTCGTGACATACCTCTGGCCTCCTCTTACTACACTTGTAGTAGTCTACTTCTCGCAACATACCACTGGCCGCCTCTTGCTGCACTTGTAGTAGTCACTGGCGTCCTCTTACTACATTTATAGTAGTCACTTTCTCGCGACATACCACTGGCCTCCTCTTTCTACACTAGCAGTAGTCGCCTTCTCGTGACATACCACTGGCCTCCTCTTTCTACACTAGCAGTAGTCGCCTTCTCGTGACATATCACTGGCCTCCTCTTACTACACTAGCAGTAGTCGCCTTCTCGTGACATACCAATGGCCTCCTCTTACTACACTTGTAGTAGTCACCTTCTCGTGACATACCACTGGCCTCCTCTTACTACACTTGTTGTAGTCTCCTTCTTGTGACATACCACTAACCTCCTCTTACTACACTAGCAGTAGTCGCCTTCTCGTGACATACTACTGGCCTCCTCTTACTACACTTGTAGTAGTCACCTTCTCGTGACATACAACTGGCCTCCTCTTTCTACACTAGCAGTAGTCGCCTTCTCGTGACATACAACTGGCTGCCTCTTACTACACTTGTAGTAGTCGCCTTCTGGTGACAAACCACTGGCTGCCTCTTACTACACTTACAGTAGTCACCTTCTCGTGACATACCACTGGCTGCCTCTTACTACACTTGTAGTAGTCGCCTTCTCGTGACATACCACTGGCTGCCTCTTACTACACTTCTAGTAATCTCCTTCTCGTGACATACCACTGGACGCCTCTTACTACACTTACAGTAGTCTCCTTCTCGTGACATACCACTGGCCGCCTCTTACTACACTTCACTTACAGTTGTCACCTTCTCGTGACATTCCACTGGCTGCCTCTTACTACACTTATAGTAGTCTCCTTCTCGTGAGATACCACTTGTCGCCTCTTACTACACTTCTAGTAGTCGCCTTCTCGTGACATACCACTGGCCTCCTCTTACTACACTTACAGTAGTCACCTTCTCGTGACATACCACTGGCCGCCTCTTACTAAACTTACAGTAGTCACCTTCTCGCGACATACCACTTGCCGCCTCTTACTACACTTACAGTAGTCACCTTCTCGACATATCTGGCACAGCCCTGATCTGGATTTCATCATACATAACTGATACCTACCAAAGATTGATGATAGCTAATTGCTTTTTAGTGTCACTTCCCACTTCATGTGGTGTTCCTCGGGGACCATTCCTTTTCATTCTTTGCACTACTCCACTCAGCTCTACTATTCAAACTCACAACTTGGATGATACACAGATTTACCTTTCCTTGGTCACCCCGGATACAAATTTCTCCTTAACCAACTCGGGGATTGCCTACTGATATTTTCCACTGGATGACTGGCAGCGAATTAAAGTTAAATGCACATAAAACATAGCTTCTTTTTATTGATACACAAAAGCAGCGTGGTAAACTTGATTATTTTTTTTCGACACCTATGCTGAACCAGCATTTCACACCGACCCTCTCAGCACGGAATTATGAGTCAACTTTGATAATAATTAAAAATGTTGACAACATATTTCAGAAACTTGTCGTTGCTACTTTTATTACATTCGTGACCTTCGTCGTATTTGCCGGTAGATGTCTTTTGCTGTCGCCAAAACTATTGCAATTGCTCTTGTTAGCAGTAGACTTGACTATTGCAATTCCCTTTATCATAATAGTGCTCCCAACGACATCTTGAAACTTTAACGTATGCAAAATTGTTTGGCAAGAGTAGTTACTTGGTCTCCCATTTTCTCTCACTCAGTACCACATCTTAAATCATTGCACTGGCTCGCTGTCCGATATCGCATTATTTTTAAGATCTGCACAATTTCCTATCAAGCATTTTCACCCAAGCAAAAAGCGTATTTGCATTCACTGCTCACTCCTGCAAGACAACCCAGACAGCTACGATCATCTAATTATAGTCTACTTGTTGTTCCCAGTGTTAATAGAAATGTCGGAACTATAGCTTTTTCAGTTGCTGCACCGACTCTGTGGAACTCACTCCCTGTTAGTGTTAAGTTTGTAGGAAATATAACAACATTTCGCCGTAAACTAAAAACCCACCTGTTTAAACTTGCTTATCCTCCATAGCTCCCCAGTTTACCAATCCAACTGTTTACAACTGGAACTGCTTATCGATTAGACACTGGTTCTGTTTTGGTGCGTTACCGAGTTTGGGTCTCCCGAGGATTTTAGCGCAACAGAAATATTTTATATTGTATTTGATATTGTATTCACCGGAGTGACGTGCTATCGTGAAAACTCGGCGCTACTGTTTTGTGCTTAAAGTGCTTCAAATTTGTTTTAGTCGGACCCTATTCATACGGTTACCCGACTGTTAAGCTAGCGTTCGAATGAACGGTCTTTCGGTTACTCGGACTCCGTCTAGTCGGACCCGATGAACTGGTGCTCGTCTTATACAACTGCATGTGCCGGGCTAATGTCTTATACAACTACATGTGCCGGGCTAATGTCTTATACAACTACATGTGCCGGGCTAATGTCTTATACAACTACATGTGCCGGGCTAATGTCTTATACAACTACATGATAATATGTTTGTTGACACCGCGTATTAGCCTTGCACACTGGTCTCGTGGTTCCGCTCGAAGCTGCATTAACCAGTAATGACCATCATTATTTTTAATATACGAGTGGCGATTATAATAGCTAGTAGATCGTTGATGGTTCGTCATTGCATGTCGTATATTTTGCGTCGTCGTCGTTGTTGTTGCTATTGATGTTGTTGTTGTTATGGTGGTAGTCAGCGTCCTTGTTGTTGTTGTTGTGGGGCTTGAATCTAATATTTTGTGATGTCAAGAACAAAGCGGCGTGAAGAGGAGCCGAGAAGGCAGCTCCGGTTTTGGAAAACTCCCATGAAAAGGTGCAATGCATAGTATATTTGTATGTGGTTGTGATAAATCCCTCTACGTGAATTCGAGTTAATATTATTGACTGTAATCCATGAAACGACGACTTCTTGGAGACTCGCTGGGACAATCGTAGATGGTTGGACACTCAGTAGGTCGGGCTCACATTTTCGGAATGACCTGCTATTCCTGTGGAAAGTTGGAAACATAGGCTTGTGGTGCTGAGGTTAATTGGTTGGCTGTCGTAGTAACGAGTTTATTGACGGAGATGTTGTTTGGTGTTTCGGAAGCAACGCTCGCAAACAAAAGTCTCGGTAAATTTGTGTAGTGATCAAAGTGACAACTGTGATTGGTGCTGGCACAACGACTCAATGGATGAACCCATAGCAACATCCTCCAAGTATGGAAAAGTGGTTGTCATTCCGTTACATGTTGTTACGTGGTGGTTTTCAGAAACATATATAATTTTGTGTAAAGGTTTAGATGGCAGAGTCCAACCTGGCATTGACATTGTGACAGTGTGAATTGTTCAAGAGCAGGAATAGTAATAACTCACTGGGTAGGCTTTCGTTTTTAAAAGAACACATTCTGAA
The DNA here is from genome assembly GCA_033239005.1 of Lamellibrachia satsuma. Taxonomy (NCBI): domain Eukaryota; kingdom Metazoa; phylum Annelida; class Polychaeta; order Sabellida; family Siboglinidae; genus Lamellibrachia; species Lamellibrachia satsuma. Next base: position 3,552,132 of record BSQZ01000007.1, read on the forward strand.
CACGCTGTTCTCGTAAAATCAAGTTATACAATATAAGTTATATTTAGTGTAGCGCGTGACCGTACTTTAATTTGTAATTAAGGGTATTAAAATCACACAGATTTTAACGAGTTCACAGTTTAAATACAATGGGAACCAACAAAATGGTATTGTAACCCCAAACGGACAACACCCATTATTGGTTGGCCTCGTCTGAAGTTAGTGCGTACCATGATTATATTTGATGTGTTGCACGTGTAATTTCCTCCTCTGGTATTTTAGATTACAAGGTACGCCATATTTGAGATGGATTCCTACAATGACGTGTTGAGTCGGCAGTGTCATTACCGTGCCCACTCTCACTGTAACGTGTGTGTATTAGGTTAATAAAAAAGAAAATGGTTTTTCGTCCGTATTTTATTATTTACTATTTATGGATTTTTTGCTATTAGTTTCAAAGATGTACCCGTACCCGGAAGAAGAAGATGGCCGCCATGTCTCAGATGCTCACTGTGATTGATTAAAAGACAAGCTGTAGTTTTATCAATGCAATGTGGAACATGCCAGTGATACATATTACCATGAAGCCTGCCATTCTATTTGTCAATTAGCAAATACAATACGTCTTAGCGGGAATGGCAGATGAATATAAACATTTACGGCAATAGAATATGGCACGTACGTGTTACTCCGGAAAACTACTTAAATTGACTAGAAAAGAAGAAGAAACAAACGCAATGTTGAATGTATTTATGAATGTCATGTGTAGGTTTGACCATGATTTCATTTCACAAGCCTACTGAATGACATTTATACTGATTGAGACTTCTATTATGTAAATGTGTCTGCGTAAAGGGTATCTAAAGCAAGGGGTCTTCGTTCTTATTTTGGGCTCACATACAGTAGAATTCACATACAGCCTTACGCCCTGTATGATGCATAACTAGTGAACTGAATAAGTCTAACAGTACCTCGTAAGGCAAGTTTTGGAAAGAGATTTCTTCACACAACCCAAAAAACTAAAATAATATTTTTTTTCAATAGCAAATAATAAAAAAGGAGGCGGCGCAAAAAAGGAAGCGCACAGGGACGAGAAACTAGTTTCTTTTTTACTAGGCCTAATGTGAGATGTGCAAAATGCACTGGCCGGTGTCTTCTTCCGGCAGCCGGATGTCAGCGTGACCCCGACTCGTCATTAAACGTTAATAGTTGATGCTTTTATGTTCGCGTCGCCAGAGCTGTGCACTCACAATATAGGCACAGCGCAGTGCACATGGAGGAGAAGGAGGATCCATGTGACATATATATCTATCTCTCTCCTCCTTCTCCTCCCTCCCTCTATCTCTCTCCTCCTGCTCCTCCCTCCATCCCTCCCTCCCTCTATCTCTCTCCTCCTCACTCACTCCGTCCGAGGGACGGAGGGAGGGAGGAGAAGTTCTGGTCAACCAACCTGCCATCTCCCACCAGTTTGTGGGGCCAATCTCCCGCCCCACAATTGTTGACAGTCAACCTTCTACTAATGCCTCCTCCGACCTCCCGCCTATTTTTAGAATCAACCCCACCTCTCATCTCCTGCCACGTATCCCTCATAATAACATTTCGGCGTCACCTGAAGATAACCCATTTTAGTAATATTGACTATATGAGCAACTTTATTGAAAAGCAAACAGAGCACACGTGCGTTTGTTGTTGTCTTCATACACATTTAAACGTCGTTGATGACACGAATTCTGAAGATATCGACAAAAGCCCTGTTCGTTCGCTCAAATCGTCAGATGTGCTTGCTTACATTTAGATTCTCAAACAGTGACGTCATTATCCCCTATTGTTTTTAATACACTCTCGAAGCGCATTGTATACATGCGTGTTGTTGATGCATAACATGATTAACTAGGAACCTAGCGGAGAGAGGGAGTACCGGTGTTGTTACCGTGCCTTAGTGTTAATGCATGTTTACATATCCTGCATTTGTCATTTGGAAGGTTTGTTTTATAGATATGTGGAAATCTGATTCCACTTGGGCCGCGTGACATTTATCGGGTTTTGTCCGCTCTCGAATCCAATCAATCATGTATAATGTGCGTATTGATATGTAGGGGACTGAATCTAATTCATTAGTGAGGCACATGTATACAGACAAAAATATCGTAATGCTGCAGATCTGGAAACTATGGAAATTATTGTAATCTACCATCGACTATAGCAATCATGCATTGTGACAATTATGGATGCGAGACAAACATTGCTTATCCCTCCCTTCTATTGGCTAGAAATAGTGTTTAATCGGATTTATGATCCAACTCGGGGTTCTGGCGCACGATAAAACGCACAGAAAACAAACCCACGAAGAGTCTCCCGTATAGCGATGCATAGGCAGATTTTAGTCATATTGGGGATGTCACAATTAAACTATAACTCAACTTACTTGCCTTCCCGTCTCTGTGTTCCACGTAAGTCATGTTGTATGTTGTATTCAAGATGTGTTACAGGGAAACGTCACGGAACAGATTCACGGGTTAGAACGACATGTGACGCTATGTGTTAACATTCAATAGGCATATATAAATGATGGTGAGGTGAGCTTTACATCGATTAAACATGTTGGACTCTTGATAAGAATATCGCTTCATTGTCCACTCGCCATGCACAGCTCGCTGCTTTGGGTGGAAAACTTGTACAATCTTTTATTTTGTACAACATAGTAAAGTTGACGTTGTAAGACGGATTGGCACCGAACGTACACTTGAATGAGCCACTCTAGTCTCAGAGACTCCTCGTGGACAGCGGACCGTGACGCGCTCACGATTCATTGTTGTAACTCGTTCAATATGACGTCACGCTGTTCTGATTTCGTTGTGAGCAGTAAACCGTGACACAGTCACGATCTACCCTGTCACAACAGCAGTGGCAGTGCACCAACTTGCAAATCTTAAAGTGGATGCCACCACACCGGTGCTACATCAAGTCAACGTGACCTCATCGTGTCGTCGTGACCGGAAACATCCATCGGTGTACATTGAAATATGAGCAATAGCGTTAAATATATATACTTTAAATTGTTCTCCTGCTTGGCATGATCAGTTGTTTGTGAACAGTTTATTTAAGAAGAAAACTGACCCTGGATCGTGACATGCGTTATATATCCCAATCAGTATTAATGTTCATTTGGAGCAACTTGACATCTCTCGGCGGGTACAAGCATCGATTTCCTGACCAAAACACTACCCCACCGCATAAGATTTGGAGTGCCTATTTTTTCAAATAAATAGATACTTAGATATCATTGTATCCATATATCTACATGATATTGGTTTGGTTTGATATTGTGACATCCACTAGGCAGTAGCATTACTCCTGGTCATATTGATCCGTGTGACATCCACTAGGCAGTAGCTTTACTCCTGGTCATGTTGATCATTGTGACATCCACTAGGCAGTAGCATTACTCCTGGTCATGTTGATCCGTGTGACATCCACTAGGCAGTAGCATTACTCCTGGTCATGTTGATCCGTGTGACATCCACTAGGCAGTAGCATTACTCCTGGTCATATTGATCCGTGTGACATCCACTAGGCAGTAGCATTACTCCTGGTCATGTTGATCCGTGTGACATCCACTAGGCAGTAGCATTACTCCTGGTCATGTTGATCCGTGTGACATCCACTAGGCAGTAGCATTACTCCTGGTCATGTTGATCCGTGTGACATCCACTAGGCAGTAGCATTACTCCTGGTCATGTTGATCCGTGTGACATCCACTAGGCAGTAGCATTACTCCTGGTCATGTTGATCCGTGTGACATCCACTAGGCAGTAGCATTACTCCTGGTCATGTTGATCCGTGTGACATCCACTAGGCAGTAGCATTACTCCTGGTCATGTTGATCCGTGTGACATCCACTAGGCAGTAGCATTACTCCTGGTCATGTTGATCCGTGTGACATCCACTAGGCAGTAGCATTACTCCTGGTCATGTTGATCCGTGTGACATCCACTAGGCAGTAGCATTACTCCTGGTCATGTTGATCCGTGTGACATCCACTAGGCAGTAGCATTACTCCTGGTCATGTTGATCATTGTGACATCCACTAGGCAGTAGCATTACTCCTGGTCATATTGATCCGTGTGACATCCACTAGGCAGTAGCATTACTCCTGGTCATGTTGATCCGTGTGACATCGCTCTGTGGGTGCAGGTATGGATCTTGTGGCCAAAATGTCACCCACCCTGTAATGTCACTAGGGCCTTTTTTGTCGAATATGGGGACATTTTTGGCCAGGAAATTGACACGTCCACCAGTAAAGAGATGCAAGTTAGCTCGAAATGACCAGGAGTAATGTCAGTAGATGCCACCATAGCAAACAAAATTTAACTTGTTTAACGGGTTACAATTTTATCTTGATGTGTATTTGTTTGACAAAATAGGCACTCGTATCTTTACCGAGTGGAGGAAAGTTTTGGCCACAAAATCAATGCTTGTACCCACATAGAGGTGTCAAATGGCTCTGTGTGACTGGCAGTAATGTGTATAGGTGCCGCAATAGCAAAATACCTATTTTACTTAATGTTTATTTTTGGCCAAAAAAATATACTCGCGACTTTACAGGGTGGGGAACGTTTTTGGCCAGGAGTTGTATTAACTATCGAGCAGCGCTCGCCTCCGATACTGGCGCGATTATTGTGACACGACGAAACACCTGCTTCACCACCACGTGTCAGACACGCACTACAAAGGTAATACGTCATGAAGTTGGGCAGCTTCCCAAAATACACGAAATAACTTTTTTTTGGTCACGGTGTTTGGTCCGATTTGAACTCCTGTGACATTTCCATGCTTAAGCGATCACGTGACAGGAGTGGGTATATAAGGAGCACTACTGGCGTGACAGACCAACACGAGAGGACGTTGAACGTCGCCGTGCACACTGCCCAGACAGAGACCGCGAGTTGTAGAGCCAGGTGGGTGTCAGACTTCTTGTTAATACCTTGCACGTGTGTCGTATAGGGATATGTTCAGTTTGACTTGAGCTCCCTTGTCTGCTACATATGGGGAATTCTTGAACACGTTCATCCGAAATGGTGCATACATATTTAAAAAATATATCTCGGAAAACTACTTTTTCTAGCTTGTATAAAAGTAACCACACCTGAAGCTACTGGGCCAATTTGGAAATAACTAGTTGCAGTTTTTAAGGAATGTCGGCCCTACGGAGATGTCAGCCACTGTCTTACGGGACATCATAGAAACAGTTTTAGAGATCATGGCGGAATATAACGCTAAGCCCTATATATGTGACTCATTCTCTTTCCTGTTGTGCGTTTGTACTGTATATCTAATGAGAATACTCCACTCACCAGTTGGTTGACATATAGGAGAGCACGTGCTATCGTCACGAACCAGACCGGACCGTTCAACACGGGCCACACCTTTCGCATAATCCGCCAGGGCTTTTTGAATAGTGGTCACGGTTGATTGTGTCGTGTAATTAATTGTGTGATTGCGTGAACAGAAACTTCAGAACGTGTGTTTGTAATATATTTAAATTAGAATCCCATGAATTATCAAATACCAACAACGATGACAACTACCTCGTTGAGCTCATAGGGCCATCACGACACAATTGTTTACGGAGTATTTCTCACACAAGTTATACGTGTAATATTACGTGCCATTAGTTGTTTCCGTGGATTTTCGAAGGTTATCAATATCCACCAGGCCATGGTTTCACATGTTTAGCTAACGGACAAATGTTGTCTAGTTATCTCTCTGCGGGCCAAAGGAAGCAAATAGTTGTGAACATATAACCCCCCCCCAGTCAGTGGTCATGACAGTAATTTTTATATTTTGTTTTGAAATTGTTTACTGTTATTGCATTAACACAGTTGCTTGGTAGTGTATTCCATGTATTGATTACTCGCTGTGAAAAGAACTTGTGTCGTGCATCTAGTAGGCTGTGGTGTCGTACTATTGACTTGTTGTGTCCTCCTGGACGGGGGGGGGGTATGGATTAGCTCGAATATTCTCTTCGTGTCTATGTCAATAATTCCATTAATAATCTTGAAGACTTCGAGCATATCAGCCCTTTTCCTCCTATCTTGTAAAGACAGCAGGCCACACTTTCGCATTCTTACATAATATGGGAGCTTAGAGACTCCAGTGACCATCTTAGTGGACCTCCTTTGGACACTTTATAATTTGCCTATATCTTTCTGAAGATGTGGGCACCATGCCTGTTGGCAGTTTTTGATGATGGGTCGGACCAAGGTGATGCATACGTTTTTGATGTTTTTCATGTTTTTGTTTGTGTAGGCCCTATGAATTGTCCCTAGTAGTCTACTTGCTTTCTTGACTACGTAGTTTACTTGCTCCTTTACTTTCAGTGATTTATGTATGTGTACTCCTAGGTCTTTTTCTATATCTATCGATTCTATACGTACATCTCCCATAAAATAGTCATAGTTCGGGTTGTTGTATCCAATGTGCAGTCATTTGCATTTAGTGAAGTTGAACAATAGCTGCCAATCCTGACTCCATTTATACATATTCAACTTCAGGAACTTGCCTCAACGTGTTCGTGTCATCAGCAAACTTTAACAGGGAGCTTACTACAGATGAGTCAATGTCGGTTATAAAATAACAAATAACTTTGGGCAGAGTATTAAAGGTACTCACATGGAGAGTTTATACTTGCCTGACCCACACCTAGAATACAGAAAACACTCTTTACAGGTCGTGTCAAAACTGTCCAAGCATGAAGATGTTGTGACAAAGCAATTAATTATTTTTGATTTAATTATTTTATTTTACGCGGGCCACAGTTTGTGCAACGCCGCAATGACTATGCGTTACATCTTCTGAAGGCGCACTGATGTTAACCACGTGACTGGTTGTAAATGTAAAACACCTGTGAGCATCACGACCACGTTACTGGTATGTAACACTACGACTCCGGCAGTCATCGCGGCCACGTCACTGGTATGTAACACGACGACTCCGGCAGTCATCGCGGCCAAGTCACTGGTGTGTAACACGACGACTCCGGCAGTCATTACTAGTGAACGTGTAGCATCCCCGACAGGAAGGAAGATTTAACACCAGGTGGGTGCGAGGTGTATATATTAAAAATCATGCCGGGGATACAGAAGGACGTCAGATAGTGCACAGTAGTTCAACATGAGCTTGTCTTAGCAAACTATACTCGGCACGGTCCAAACCCACGCCTGCATCTATCGAACTGTGCCAACACACAAACTACACTCGGCCCGGTCCAAACCCACGCCTGCATCTACCGAACTGTGCCAACACACAAACTACACTCGGCACGGTTCAAACCCACGCCTGCATCTATCGAACTGTGCCAACACACAAACTACACTCGGTACGGTTCAAACCCACGCCTGCATCTATCGAACTGTGCCAACACACAAACTACACTCGGCACGGTTCAAACCCACGCCTGCAACTATCGAACTGTGCCAACACACAAACTACACTCGGCACGGTTCAAACCCACGCCTGCATCTATCGAACTGTGCCAACACACAAACTACACTCGGCACGGTTCAAACCCACGCCTGCATCTATCGAACTGTGCCAACACACAAACTATTCTCGGCACGGTCCAAACCCACACCTGCATCTATCGAACTGTGCCAACACACAAACTATTCTCGGCACGGTCCAAATCCACGCCTGCATCTATCGAACTGTGCCAACACACAAACCAATTGCCACAATTATTAATAAAACTAGTTTATAAATTGCAGAGCTGGGACTGGAAAATTATGTCCACTATTATCGTAGATCTAGTGTCTAGCTGTTTAAAACATAGTTCGGAGTTTTAAAGGTGTTTCATATTATTGCCCATCGTGGTTTGGTGGCTTGGTGTCCAGTACTGCTGGTTTTTACAGTATTTGCTGGTGGCAATAATGATATCGTTCTCTGCAATGCGGTATCACCAGTCAACAGTGGCGTATGTTGAAGGAAGAGAAAGGCAGTGACGGCAGTAAAAGGGCGTAGTCAGTACTGGTCGTGTATGGATGATATAGCGTTACACGTTGATGGATCGAGTTAGCCACTTTCGTGACGTGGTTATGTATATTGTGTGAATCTTTTTCGTACAGTGGCCTTCTGTTAAACGATATCGCAGCATGTCACGTGACTTGCATAAGGTGTTACGACCGCTTGAAAATTACACTGACACGTCACGACGGGGGGACGGCCGGCCGTTCAGTTCGTAGTGAGTCACTTACTAAAACCAATAAGTGATGGATGCGCTTATTAATTAATTACAACACAGGCAAATGTGTACGGGGACTGTGTAATATATCATCAATACTCCCGCAGATGGTGTGTAGGCGTGTCTAACGTAACTAGTCCTACAATCGCATCCCTGTGCCCACAACGACACAGTTGATTCTTGTTGTAATACTGCTTATTACTGAGTATGATTCGGACTGATTCGTGTTATAATATGCCGAGTATAATTTAGACCGATTCGGGTAGCGCAGGTTATATGAACATGTAACTCCGCTGAGCTAGCGTTGAGATCTTCTCAATAAAACCACTTTAATTGTTTGTTCTTATGTGTCCTAGATACATATTATTTGATGGTGGCAGAACGGTAAACGGTAGGGCACACACCGCGATATAGCATGAAAAGAACGATTGAGTTAAAAGCCCTAAAATCGCCAATGTGTACGAACTCAAAGTGGACAAAATGTGTGAACGCGATTTGCACTCTGCCACGAGAAACACAAAACAACTAAGCAGTTGATCGCTAGATGGCGTGACCTCACATTGACTTGCCAGTGCCCAGAAATATACACACGATGTCTTCCCGATACCCGATAATGGACTGGTCAATGGTTGGTCATGCGACGGGACACGATATCACTATTAAAAAAAAAATTCTTCTGTACTACGAAGATGAGAATATCGACAGTGATGAAGCAAAGGCACGAAAAATGTGCAGAGGCATTGGAGATGAAGGACAACGTAGGTTAAACGTGAGTGGCTTGACGGATGCAGAGATGCGAAAACCAGCTCAAAGTTAACATCAACTTCAGAATTAACCGATTGCACTTTATGCGTCATAAACAAAGAGATGAGTCTCTAGACGAATGCGCCGCAGTTCGTGCCACTACTGGTAAACATTGACGAGTATCGCACATACAGACATATTACCAGAGTTAGAAATGTCTAATTTTGACAAAACCTAAACCAGCGTGTCAGTGGAATGATGACAGCGGCTGGTGAAACTTTTAGAATTTTTGATGGTCACGTTTTCTTATAAACATGGAAAACGTTAACATGGCCACCAATGGGAAATATAACTGGCAGAGCGCAGTGCTCTTGCCGGTTGATGTGAGCGCACGAGTTCACACAGATACACGGGCACTTCGTCGTGCATGGCTTTGTATGTAAGTACTAGTGCCCTGCACGGGCCTTTCATTTGAACCCAAGCCCGGCCCGCAAGTAGCAGTTAGAAGCCGGGCCAAGGCCCACACATAATCTTCAAGCAAAGCCTGGCATAGGCCCACAAACTAGAATTTAGGCTCAGGCCCGTTAATGTTTGGGCCAGGCCTGGCTTGGCCCGCACGTTTCAGGCCCAGGCCCGGCCAATACCCTCGGGCCAAATACGGGTAAGCCCACGGCCCGCAAAATTTTGAAAAGACCTATTATCTTATAATAAAAACGAAACAAACTAATACATACGTATTGTTTTATTAAATAACATTAAAACACATTAATAGTGATATTTCAATTCCATGTCACCCACGGGCACTGACACCCAGTGGCATTTTCAGCAGGCCTGCATTAACTAGCCCGAGAGAGATCAGGTTCAGACATGTGTGAATTAGTACAAGTGTGAATGGACCAGTACTGGGGAAATTGTAGCCACTAAGCAGTAGACACTAGTTAACACAATTGGAAAATACTAACTGAGGTGGGCACTGGGCAGTGGAAAGTCATTCAGGCAGGCAACATTTGGAGGGAAGACCTACACAATAGAATGTCCACTGGTAGGGTGAAAGAGTGATAAGTTGATAGTTAATCATGGCTTGATTGTCACTGCAAATATGTCTAAAGTAAACATTTGGGGCTGGTTTCTTCCAGCCAAATGAACTTATGAGGCCATTAGATCTTTGCAAAAGGCTGCATTCATGCCAAATATATGCATCTGTAACACCTGTATTCTGTATGGACTATGTAGCAGTAATATGGTAATATGTATGGGTTTTGTATTAATATTTTTAATAGGCCCAGGCCCGACCCGGCCCGGTCACACTAGACCCAGGCCCGGCCCAAGCCTGATATGTTTAAAATTTAGACCCAGAAATTTAGTAGAGGCCCGACCCGTGCTGGACACTAATACCAGTGTCTTCGCGAAGTTGTGATTGTAGAAATACCAACGCGATTCACATTGTCGTCAACGAGTGCAGCCGCAGACTTGGGTAGAATTGGAAGATAATGTGTCTTGCCGTCATTCATACACATAGAATTCCATGCCATCAATTGTTTTATGTCATCCAAACAATCCTCCATTTGCTGCACAAAAGCCGCTAAAGCGGATGGATTCAGGTTGAAGTGCGAGTAGATATGTAGATATGTAAGACGTCAGCGTAGTGGTGAAAGAATAGTCCATGGGCTCGAATAATGTCGGCAATAGGCTGGACGCACAGAGCCGTGGTCCAAGGACAGGGACTTGTGGGACACTCGCCGTCAGCGAAGTTGTACCCGATGATTGGCCTTGGCAGATACGATACCATCCAGTCTAGTGCCTCGCCAACAAAGCCGTAGCGAAAACGTATTCGCTAATCAAGATATGTTTGATTGTGTCGAAGGCCGTACTAAAATAAACAAGACCCAAGGTCGTTCCTTGCTTATTGTGTAACCTTCTTTCATTCATTCATTCATATATATATATATATATATATATATATATATATATATATATATATATATATATATATATATATATATATATATATAGATAGATATACATTTACTTATTCTTCTTATTATTATACAACACGAGAAATAGTCCAGAGTACACAAAATGGTTTTAGTCCGGAAACGTCACGTGAGCACGTGACAAGTTAACCACGTGACAAGTTAACCGGACTGACACTAGTCGTTTCTTTCTGGGAGCAAACGTTGGACGATTTTCTTCGGAGATATCAAGGTTAGTATCAAGTCAGTTTAATATATTCTGCACAAGGCTTTGTGCTTGCATTATATTTAAGTTACATGCGTTGTTTGTGTAATATTGATTTGATTATCCTTGAAGTTGAGTACAGCCGTATCTTTTGCGCTCGGTTCTAAACGTACGGCAGTCATTTCATACGTGAGCCGTATCTTTAGCACTCAGTTCTATAAGTAATTGTGGGCATACGTTCATACGTGAGCTGCATCTTTAGCACACTTGTATAAGTACATTTATTTCACACGTGAGCGGTATAATTAGCACTCAGTTCTAAAACTTACGACAGTTGTGCGCACGGCCCGGGCGTAGTTTCATATACGTGATCCCTATCGTTTGTGTAATTTATGGTTCTAAAAGTAGCCTACGCCACGGCAGTCGTGCGCATTATTTAATGGTCCTTTGCAGCCTGTTCCCCTAGCCAACTATCCTTTTTCACACAAGCCTACATGCTGGCCATTCATTCACCGATGGTCACTTGTTGCCCCGTCGTGCTCCATGCCCTGCCGTGCTCCATGCCCTGTCGTGCTCCATGCCCTGCCGTGCTGCATGCCCTGCCGTGCTCCATGCCCTGTCGTGCTCCATGCCCTGCCGTGCTCCATGCCCTGTCGTGCTCCATGCCCAGTCGTGCTCCATGCCCTGCCGTGCTCCATGCCCTGCCGTTCTCCATGCCCTGCCGTGCTCCATGCCCTATCGTGCTCCATGCCCTGTCGTGCTCCATACGCTGTTGCGCTGGGTAATGATTGAACGCAATCAAGCCGCATATACCAACTTTTGGTCGAACTCTGTGACTGTGTGAACACATCAGATTGGATTTTGTCAGAAAGAGACCAACAAATCATAGATATTTGTTTGAATAAGGAGTTATTGCTGTGAAATGCTCTACTACTGAATGTACGCAATTATTTACTTTGATATAATATACAGAATGACCCTAATGTAAAACATCTCAACAACTACATAACCACATAATTCTACATAGAACACACTAATGCATACACATAATGTAGATAATGTAGAATATATCTACATTATGTGAATGGCATCTACTACTATAATGAGATAATGTAACTCGTGTACACAATGTATGTATACCTGCGCGTGCTAAGCAGATTAACAAACACATATTATATATATATATATATATATATATATATATATATATATATATATATATATATATATATATATATATATATATATATATATATATATCTATATATATATATATGTGGCAGACACTGAAGAGCTTATGTGTCAGTTGAGTTGTCTGGCTGGTTCGCTGCAGAGCTGCTGCATGTCGAACACGTCAGATCAACCTTATCAATCAATTAATTAAACACCTGGTAGTAATACCTTCTCCTCATTTCGTCCCTATCCCCACTATAGCTCTCTCCGCCTCCCCGGTGTTCTTCTCCCCCCTTTTCTTCTGTTTCTCTCTCCAATTATTATATATTGATTATTCTTATTCTTCACACCTTATCCTTTTTTGCCCCTCCTCGTTCCTGTGTTTCGTTCACTGTCCGGCTCCCTCCACCCTAGTGCACTATTGTATTCACTGAACTAATCCATTTGCTCTGCATTTCAAGTTCGTCCAGTTCGTCTACATATCCAAGATGGCGTGCACCATTCTGACTGTTCTCGCCCTGATGTTTGTGTCGACCATTCACTGCTTTCCGAATGGAGCCCCAGTCGAGAAACACCCTGAGATCTGCTCGGGCAGCATGACGCCCTTTCACAACTTCACCGCCAAGACCTCCCGCGCTCCCTACGAGCTCGTCGTGTCGGGCTGCTACAAGGCCGGCCGAGCCGCCAAAGGTGCGTAGCTCGATCATCTCGTTCATCATCGAGGATTTAAGGTAGAAATGTTTCATATGAGTTTTAAAGATAACAAATTATGATAAGCACACGTGACTTGGGTGTTTCAGTGACGGTGAAGGCGACGTCCGGGTACTACGAGGGGATGTTCATGTTGGCCAGACTGCCCGGCAACAACGTCACTGCCTACGGAACGTTCAAGCCCGGCAACTCGGATCAGTTTAAACTGGTCGCTTGCTACAAACAAGCCGGGGTAGGTGACAACAATTCAGCAATTTATATATATATATATATATATATATATATATATATATATATATATATATATATATATATATATATATATATATATATATATATATATATATATATATATATACACCGTAGGATGATATTTGCAGTATGACTTGTATTGAATGTTTGCAATTCATGCTGTTGACACGAACATATATGAATAAATGCTACTTATTGTGTGCGTACAATAATAAATATAAATAATTGTGATTAGCATTTCTTTGATAATCAGAAAATGTCTATCTCCTCCACCCCTCCCTCTCTCTCTCTCCCCGTCCCTCTCTCTCTCTCTCTCTCACTCTCTCTCTCTCTCTCTCCCTCTCTCTCTCTCGCCATCTCTCCCCCCTCTCTCTCTCTCCCTCTCTCTTTCTCTCCCTCTCTCTCTCTCTCTCTCTCTCTCTCCTCTCTCTCTCTCTCTCTCTCTCGCCATCTCTCCCTCTCTCTCTCTCTCTCCCCTCTCTCTCTCTCTCTCTCGCCATCTCTCCCTCTCTCTCTCTCTCTCGCCATCTCTCTCTCTCTCTCTCTCTCTCTCTCTCTCTCTCTCTCTCTCCTCTCTCTCTCTCTCTCTCTCTCCTCTCTCTCTCTCTCTCTCTCTCTCTCTCTCTCTCTCTCTCTCTCTCTCTCTCTCTCTCTCTCTCTCTCTCCCTCTCTCTCTCTCTCTCTCTCTCTCTCCCCCCTCTCTCTCTCTCTCTCTCTCTCTCGCTCTTTTCTTCTTCCCCTCCTCCTCCTCCACTCTGTCTAATCATACATATGTATAGTCAGCCACTGTGGATTGTGTTGAACCTTAACAATTATAGTAAAAAGATTACACATGAGGTATACTGTTTTTCTTACAGAGTGCAGTAACTCAGTCGTTGAAGAAGAAGTACACGAGCGAGGAGTTCTGGTGGACCGCACCGAAAGACTTCAAAAAGACGATCCAATTCCAGTGAGTACTGACGGACCTGACAGTGATACACCGGTACCAAGTCGGCCACACGCACGCACGCACGCACGCACGCACGCACGCACGCACGCGCACCTACCAAAACAGTGAGGGAAGTTAGTCCCTTAGCATATCCGTGTACATTTGGATTAATTTTCATGTATGTGCAACTGTTTAATTTTCTGAATAATTCGGGTACGTCGTATTGCGCGTAAAATAATTTAGTAAACTGTGCCAGATCAGGTCAAAAATAGCTTTGGTCGTGCTGTTGCAACAATGTTAACATTGCGTGTTTTTTGTCCTCCAGGGCGACACTTGTGAAGGAGACTGACGAGTTCTGGGTGAACGTATTCTCCTCCGATGTCCAGTTCTCGGAGACGTGCCCGGAGGAAAAGACTTCGGGCGCCGCCCGCCTTCACCTGCCCGCCGGCTTCCTCACCGCCGTCGCCGCTGTCGTCGCCTTCCTCCTCCGTCTACAGTAGGAGCGATCGTCACGAATGCCGTGTCTTCCGATGTCTGCTCACACATCGTTCACCGGTCACTTGCGGTCACTCTCTCCTGCACCAGCGACCAGCAGCGACGCCGAACCACAAGCTACTGTGGTCTCCTGAAATGCTGTTGAACAAATCGTATATCTAGACACTGACACTGTGCCATCACATAAACATGTATGTAAGCTAAATCAACAACTCTTTCATGTGTGTCAATAAATAAAAAACTGGAAACCGAACGAAACTTAAAAAATTCATAAATACCTACAAATGTCTTCTCTATTCATTAAGTTAAACATTGGTATTTTACAAGATCTCTGACGAGAGGTTGAAACTCAGATGTTTGTACAGGCACGTCACGTCCGGGGGGTGGGGCGTGTGAAAGTGTTGCCTATAATTCACTTTTATAACATCCGTTTCTCTCGCACTACAGCATTATAATTATATAGGACGTTGCCAGCCAAGTCTTTATAAGGTCTGGTGCATCTCTGTGCCTTTCGGGCTTGTTAAATAACTGAAGCTGCGTATCATTTTCGGTGGTGGTTCACAAAGGCGAATTGTTTTAAATTCCTGCTGCGTAATATATATATAGTGGATGTAGTTTTGTGTATAAATCGCAGCTACTTGTATTATTAAGTATAATAACAACGACATGATGCTCAAATTGTATACTCGAATAAAAGAGGTACATATGTTATTTTACGTTGTTGTTACATTTTAAAACCACAAGCGAACTAAATGTATCATCACAGTTTAAGCGTGATAATTCGTGTGCTTACTAAACGTAACGAGGTAGGTGTTTGTAAGCTGTTCGATGAACTGGTTTTGGAGAGCTCAGCACCTTCTCTCCTTGCGGTTAGTGTTAGGACAATAACTGCGACCGTTTCGGATTAATGATGATGGTAACTCGAGCATAATTATAAAGACACTGAGTAGGGGAGACCGGGTCTAGTTGTATACAGGGTCAAGTTGTTACAAAGTCGTTTTACAAAAACGCAGCACACATATGGGGATACCATCGACGGTAGTTGGTTGGAAGTCCACCAGCAGACACAATGTCCACAAATCTGGAGCTAAGAAGACGAAATTAACGAGGTGTGGAAAAAAATATTTTTAACTACCTAAAATTTGATATGCCCACATAATATCATCTCACGCAGCCACTTTTTACGTTTCGTGCATGAAACTTGAAACATATCTACTATATAGTATAAGGGGTTATGTCAAGTAGAGGTAAAACTGAAATTCCGGATTTGTTATCGTCCACGTGCGTTCAACTACAAAAAATTGTGATTGGGCCAAGTTGTTACAGTTATATTGGGGCAAGTTGTTACAACTGTAACAACGCTCGGGCGGCTCGTACCGATGGCTGAGCCAGCGAGTTGTGCGTTGACAAAGACTGAAGGAACACAATTTATTTAACCACGACGTGTGTACGCTTAATTTCAATTGTGAAGCCTGGCGTACTAGTTTATAACCAGCACTGTAAATGCTAGCAGCGTCAAACAAAATTAACACATATATCAAAATGGCGGGCTGCACATAGATGAAAAAGACTCTCGATAAGCCAATTGTTCCTGGTCCACTAACCATCTGGGTGGTTTGTCTTGGATGGCAATCTTGTTAAGTTTATTTTTTATGATTCCTATTTGAGCAATTAATAAATATTGCATGATACATCCAAATGTGGATGTTCGTGCGCGTGTGCGTTCGTGCGTTCGTGTATGTATCATTCAATCGAGTAGAAGTCGCATTACATATATAATGCCATTCACGATTACATACTCCATTCAATAATTTATATTCCATTTACAATTGATTGTTATGTAAGAACACCTCGACAGAAATAATGCATATATCATTCTTTTGACAAAAAGTGACTAGCTCCGGTCTCCCCTACATATCACGTGGGTCGGTTTTCATGCCGTGTCCGTCTTTCTCTTACGTGATTTTTGCGAAACAGATCAACAGAATTGTGTGCGCTCGTAATTCATCAACCTCAACAAAATTAGTAACATCCAGGCTTATGCATGAGCCAAGAATCAACAGAATAGGGCATGCGCATTCTATTTCACGTGGTTTGTGAGTGATTATAGATACACGAGTTATCGAAGTTCGAGTTAACGAAGTTGTGCTGTACCTACATACCTCCGTCCCCGAACATAATGTTCTCCGCTAGCCTCGTGGCGTAAGAACACAAGCCACTGTAACTGAGAGCGACGTTTCACGCGTCGCTGCAGCTAGAAGTCGAAACCCAACCGTGTATGACCAATTGTCAGTCGTGGTGACATCAACACAGAGGTCGCGGGGTCGTATCCGTGCAACACACATTCATTCAATTTGTTTCACAGCTGCTCTCAAGTCTTGGTACAGGGCGTGGAGGAGTAATAAGTTCTAACGTGTCGCGGTGACCCGAGTCTATAGTCATTGCAGCTACACCGCTAGTGTTGCGGTACTATTAGAACACACATCAGACACATCTTGGATGAATGAATGAATGAATGAATCAATCAATCAATCAATCAGTCAATCAATAAATCAATGAAGCAATCAATGAATCAATCAATCAATTAATCAGTCAGTCAATCAGCCAATCAATCAATCAATATATCAATTACACCACGCAACATATACAGTTTGGATGAATGAATGAATGACTGAATGAATGAATCAATCAATCAATCGATCAATCATTCAATCAATCAATTACACCACACAACAGACACATTTTGGATGAATGAATGAATGAATCAATCAATCAATCAATTACACCACACAACAGACACAGCTTACACGAATGAATCAATCAATCAATTACACCACACAGCAGTCACAGCTTGGATGAATGAATGAATTAATCAATTTCACCACACAGCAGACACAGCTTGGATGAATAATGAACGAATCAATCAATCAGTTACGCAAACCAGCAGACACAGCTTGCATGAATGAATGAATCAATCAATTACAACACATATCAGACACAGCTTGGATGAATGAATCAATCAATCAATTGCACCACACACCAGCTTGGTTGAATGAATGAATCAATCAATCAGTTACACCACACATCAGACACAGCTTGGATGAATGAATGATTCAATCAATTACACCACACACCAACTTGGTTGAATGAATGAATCAATCAATCATTCGATTACACCACACTGTAGGCACAACTTGGATGAATGAATGAATGAATTAATTAATTAATATTGTACGTTTGAATGACTAACTAAACTTGATTCTTTCAAACAATAAACTCAATAAAATGACAACTGAATAGATTAGTGTGATTTAGGAGAACTGTTTATAATTATGATTATAAACAAATGCGCAATCTACGGAACGACGCACTCTACAGTCTATATATTTCAACCTCAATGGTATATGCTAAAACAATCTGGTTTTCCGGTGTATTGATCTGTTGTTCTGTTTCGTCAAGCCCAGCCCGGCATAGGCCCGCAAAAAAATCGTCAAGCCTAGCCCGGCATAGGCCTGCAAACTAGAATTTAGGCCCATGCCCGGCCCAGGCCCGTTAATGTATGGCCCAGGCCCGTCCCGGCCTGGCCAGGCCCGGGCCAGCCCACACGTTTCAGGCCCAACCCGGCCCATACCCGCGGGCCAAAGACGAGTAAGCCCGCGGCACGCTAAATTTTGAAAAGATAAACCTACTATCTTATAATAAAAACGAAACACAAATAAACTGTATTACATACGTTTTGTTTTATTAAATAACATTTAAAAAAACATTAATATTGATATTTCAATTCCACGTCACCCACTGGCACTGATACCCAGTGGCATTTCCAGCAGGCCTGCCCGAGAGAGATCAGGTTCAGACATGTG
Organism: Lamellibrachia satsuma; assembly: GCA_033239005.1. NCBI lineage: Eukaryota > Metazoa > Annelida > Polychaeta > Sabellida > Siboglinidae > Lamellibrachia > Lamellibrachia satsuma. The sequence continues at coordinate 3,570,694 of BSQZ01000007.1, forward strand.
TGAAATAGTACTGTGTGAATGTGAATGAATAAGTACTGGGGAAATTGTAGACACTAAGCAGTAGACACTAGTTAACACAATTGGAAAATACCAACAACAAACTGGGGTGGGCATTGGGCACTGGGCACTGGGCAGTCTGCAGGTCATTCAGGCAGGCAAGATTTGGAGGGAAGCCCTAAACAATAGAATGTCCACGGGTAAGGTGAAAGGGTGATAAGTTGGTGGTTAATCATGGCTTGATTGCCTCTGCAATATGTCTAAAGTAAACATTTGGTGCTGGCTACTTCCAGCCAAGTGAACATATGGGGCCATTACATGTATGCAAGAGGTTGCATTCATGCCAAAATATGCATATGTAACACCTGTATTCTGTATGTACTATGTAGTAGTAATATATATGGGTTTTGTATTAATATTTTTATTAGGTCCAGGCCCAGCCCAGGCTCGGCCCGGCCTGCTCACACTAGAACCAGGCCCGGCCCAAGCCCGATGTGTTTAATATTTTTCAGCCCAGGCCCGACCCAGGCCCACAAAATGTAGACTCAGGCCCGGCCCGAGAAATTTAGTAGAGGCCCGGCCCGTGCTGGGCACTAGTAAGTACCAGTATCTTGAAATCGACTCTGCGTTGCACGGGCAGCCAGTGAAGTTCTTGTAAGAGGGGCCTGGCACTGTCGCTGCGTGGACGACGCAGAATCAATATGGCAACTGAATTGTGTATTCGTTGCAGACACGCGATGTTAACTACAGACGGGCCGTATAAGAGGGCATTGTAGTAGTCAAACCGCTTTTGGTTTGGGTAGAAAACGACTGATTTGATTGGTGTTTCGGATGTAGAATGAGCATGCGCTGACGGTTTGTGACACTTGCTATATCTAGGTGCCTGTCAACGAAGACACCGAGAATGCGAACACATCGCGAAGCTGTGATTGTAGAAACACCAACACGAATCACACTGCCGTCAACGAGTTCAGCCGCAGACTTGGGTGCAGTTGGAAGATACTGTTTCTTGCCGACATTCAGACACATATAATTCAATGCCATCCATTTTTATGTCATCCAAACAATCCTCCATTTGCTGCACAGCAACACGCAATGATGTCGCTAATAGGCGGGGACGTACAGTGAAAAAAGCAGTGGTCCAAGGACAGGGACTTGTAGGACACCCGCCGTTAGCGAAGTTGTACCCGACGATTGGCCTTGGCAGATACGATACCATCGAGTCTAGTGCTTCGTTAACAAAGCCGTAGCGAAAACGTAATCGCCTGATCAAGATGTCGTGGTTGATTGTGTCGAAGGCCGTACTAAAATAAACAAGAACCAAGGCTTTTTTGATGACACTTGTAACTAACAGTAGCAGTTTCAGTCGCATGTATTGCATAACGGCAAGTATTATACTTCTTTCTTGCCCCTTTTTTATCATTTTATTATTAAAATTATTACTAACTCAATTGTAATTTGCTGCTTTATTTGTTTGTTTGAAAAGAAACTCATTCGTTCGTTCATTCATTCATTCATATATATTGACAAAGATTATTACTTAAACTAAAAGCCCACGGTTTAGGCAGTGATTTAACAAGATTTAACAAGATTTGCCATGATGTAATCAACTGGATAGAAAGGTGGCTTGCACATAGAAGACAGAGCGTAATAGTTGACAGGGATATTTAAAACTGGAAATCAGTGTTGAGTGGGGTACCACAGGGATCAGTATTACGCCCCATACTGTTTTTAATTATATAAATGATTTGGAAGATGACACAAGCTAGCAAAGTACTGAAATTTGCAGATGACACAAAATATTCAAAAAGGTTACAAATGATATAGATAAACACATTTTACAGGATTATCTAGATAAATTAGCCTTAAATGGTCAAAAAATGGCAATTGTTATTACATTTTGGGACCTGTAAATGCATACACATAGGACAGAGAAACATGGATGAAGAATATAAAATGGGGGATGTTGTAGTAGGGAGAAACACACAGAATAGGACTTAGGAGTAACATTTAGTTTTGACATGAAAGTTTCAGAGCAATGTGGTATTGCTGCTTCAAAAGGAAATCAAACGCTAATTAGGAGAACTATCATATATAAGGAGAAACAGCTAAGTGTACCCCTCTACAAAATAATAGTTATTGATTTTTTATTTTCTTATTTTTATTTTTTTTTATTTTTTATTTTTTAAAATAAAGAATATACATCGTGGCGCATAATATATTTAATTTATAAATGAAAAAGGAAACATAAGCAATTTGCTTCTCTTCCATTGTCTTAAATGTGTTTAGTAGTTGATCGGCTGATTGATTGTATGTACATGAATTTATGTTATTTGAGACAATAAACATTACATGAGAAAGTATTCATTCTCACAGAGGTGATAAATGAATGGAACAAACTGTCAAATGATTGTGTTAATGCTAGTAGTGTGAATATGTTTAAAACTAGAATTGTCAGATATCTGGTAAGTAACCGAACTATTTCGAGCACGCTGCCTGGTGTATGAGGACCGCACTACTGAGCGCCTCCTGGTGACCAACTAGAACTATTTTTTCTAAAAACAAGATTTAACAAGATTTGCCATCCAAGCCAAAGGTCCAGATGGCAAGTGGACAAGGAAGCCATTGGCTTATCGAGAGTCCAACAATGTTCACCTACTTATAACCCGCCCTCCTGATATATGTGTCAACCTTGTTTTTAAACATATTCACGCTGCTAGCAGTTACACAATCTGTAGACAATTTGTTCCATTCATTTATTGTCCTCTGTGAGAACGAGTGCTTCCTGATGTCCAATCTACATTGATCCTTTACTAATTTTACCTCATGTCCTCTAGTTCTGCTATCCTTCTTGAGTGAGAAAAACATATTTCCATCAATATTTTCATACCCATTCAATATCTTAAAAACTTCAATCTGATCTCCTCTTAACCTCCTTGTCTCTAGAGTTGTTAAACCACATTCTTTCAGGCGTTCTTCATAACTAAGGTCTCTAAGTTCTGGAATCATTTTAGTTGCTCTCCTTTGTATGCGTTCAAGCGTATCTATATCCTTCTTACGATATGGTCTCCATGCTTGTATACAGTATTCTAAATGAGGTCTAACTATTGCTTTATAAAGAGGTATAATTAACTTTTTTCCCTTGTATGTTATGCTTCTTCTAATCAATCCAAGTATTTGATTACCCTTTGAAGCTGCAATACCACACTGCTCTGAAACTTTCATATCAGCGCTTATTGTAACTCCTAAGTCCTTTTCTTTTACAGTAGTACCCAGAACAGTATCTCCCATTTTATAGTTTACATTCAAGTTCCCATGTCCTGTATGTAGGCATTTACATTTCCCAAAATTGAATAGCATCTGCCATTTCTCAGACCATTTCACTAATCTGTCTAGATCGTTTTGTAAATGTTGTTTATCACCATCAGTATTAACCTTTCTAAACAGTTTTGTGTCATCCGCAAATTTCAGTACGTTACTTGTTATACTGTCGTCCAAGTCATTGATATAAATTAAGAATAATATAGGTCCTAATACTCATCCTTGAGGTACCCCACTCAAAACCGATTTCCAATTTGAAACTTCTCCATCTACTACAACTCGTTGTGTTCTGTCAGTCAGCCATTGTTCTATCCAGTCAGTTATGCTATCCCCGATATCATGGGCTTTTAATTTAAGTAGCAATCTTTGATGTGGCACTTTGTCAAAAGCTTTTTGAAAATCTAAGTAGATAATATCTACTGGCGATCCCACGTCTATCCACTTAGTGATTTCTTCCAAAAAACATAACATATCTGTTAAGCATGACCTCGCTTTAAGGAATCCATGTTGAGATGAATTTAATAATTTATGCTTAACGAGGAAGTCCACCATATGGTCTTTAATTAACCTTTCTAATAATTTACAAATCACTGACGTTAAACTCACTGGTCTGTAAATTTCTGACTTATTTCTCGAACCCTTTTTAAATAATGGTATGATGTTTGCTTCTTTCCACCCTGGTGAGGCTTTCCCACAGCTCGCCACTGTCGATGCCAGAATATAGCCTCCTGCTTCTGTTGTTCAACTTCTTTAGACCACCCAGGAAGATTCCTTCTGCCACCACCTGCATTAAGGTTGTTTTTAGGACAGGTGGTAGGTATACATTCTGACGATTCTATACACATATTTAATATGTCATTGTATACTCTAGATAATTCGTTATCATGTTTTTTTACGCATTACATTCTTACACAGCAAAGCCTCTTCGTCGTATTGTAACATGGAGAGTTTATACTCAAGATCACTACTGTATTGGTTAATGAGTTCAGTACTGGCTTTATGCCATGCTAGTTTGCGATAATAATTCCTTTCGAACATGTGGTCTACATTTATATCCAACCTAACTTTAAGTGATACATTGTCAGAAAACAAATTGTCTATAATAGCACATTCGAGTACCTTCTGTCCTAAATTTGCCGTGGTTAAAAAAATTATCAATTCTAAAAAACATTTAGCCCTTAGTGCAGTACGAACTTTATTTTTTTATTTGTCCCTTTGCCCTGCGTTGTACAAACTATCTTCTTGAGAATATAAGAATCTTTGAATGCTATTGGGCAATATTTTATATTTCACTTTGTACATCACTGTAGATGTTTTGCATTCAATTAGGTCGAAAAAATGTAATAAATGTAAGATTAATAAATAAGATATGTGTATGGTCACGAGCCTTTGTTCCACAAATAATTCTCACAACTCTCATTTGTATAGTGAATACGTATTTCCCCATATCTCTGAGCAGTAGTCTATGTGGGACAAAAAAAGTGAGAAGTATAAAGTAATTAATGCCGAGGTCTTTAAGAAAAATGTGGCTTCATAAATTATTGTCGTTGTTTAAGCCAAATTGGATTTTACCGATTGTATATATGCTTTTCAAGAAAGCTTAGTTTATTAATATTAAGAGACAGTTAACTGCAAGCCAATTGTGCAGTTTATTCAGCTCTTGACTAATTGTGTTGCTAAGCAATTCTAGACTATCAGCGCTATAAATACAGATTAGTGTCATTCGTGAACAGTACAAATTTGAGTATACTAGAAACATTACACAAATCATTTATATATCAATCTGTCTACATTGGTGATGTAAAATCGGATCTCTTAGAAGTAGTATGTGGCATGCCACAAGGTTCAATACTTGGACCGGAATTATTTTTGATATATATATATATATATATATATATATATACCGGAATTATTATTATATATATATATATTATATACATATATATATATATATATATACATATATATATATATATATATATATATATATATATATATATATATATATATATATATATATATATATATATATATCAAAAATAATTCCGGTCCGAAGCACCCTTAAGTCAACGGTAACAACAGTCTCAGTCTTCAACAGTTAACTACTAAAGTTAATTTTCGCCTGAGCAGAGAGCTGGTGTTGACACGCGGACAAGAAACTAAACCGGATATGGCCAACACTAACCGGATATAACTTCCCACTGACCGGATATGACCCTTACGTAATAAAAATACTTACAGTTATTTCGAATGTTGTGTGAGACCTACGAGCATGCAGGCGTCAAGTACAATACGTGCTGAGGCATAACATAATCTGGTGGGCGGATGGTCTGTCAGTTGTTTATTGCCGGTTACTGGTACATAATTCATCCATCTATCATGCGCCTTACAAAATTAATACATATCCAATGTTGATCAATTATTGCTATTATATTGGCATGATGAAGCTTGTGTTAACAACGAATCCAGCTCTCGCTGAAGATGCAGTGAAGCGACTTCTGCTGAGCAGTCGCTGACGAAGAGAACGGAATTATAATGACGATGAATATGAAACTGTAGCTGCACCGTTGAAACGCGCCCGTGCACGACATGACCCCCATTTTCAGTATAATACGTAATGTCATAGTTGCCCTATGAGGTTTACCGTCCCTCCTTTAACATGTTCGCGTTTGTCATACGTCAAATACCCCGAAATACTAAAGTCGAAAGCGCATTTTCAGGAGAACAATAGAAAACAGACTTCCTCAGCGCAATCTGCCGAGAGCGTCTTCACCAGGCGGATAACGGGCTGGCTCGACTGGCGAGTGCCGTTGCTGGTCCGGTGTCAGTCCGCTGTCACGCGCCGCTCACAGGCGTCAGCGGCAGGATACACTGTCAGTGTATGAAGAATACGTGGCGCCACATAATTATGTGTTCCGCACAATGTACGATACCGTTGTCCGTCACCGCCAAGATGTAGTAGACAAAAACTAGCAGGTGCAAGTGCGGTGCTTGCACGGTGATCAAGACGTCGCAGGGGTTGCAATCGATTTGCACCGTTGACAGACATCGCCAGCACCCTGCTGACAGAGATTACGTAAGCTCGCTAGTTACAATGTCATGGATTAGCAACTCTCAGGATGTTCTGTATTTGACCTATACGCATATAGTATGCCAACTTTCTTATCACTCGCTCACTCGCTCGCTCGCTCGCTCTCCATACCGCCCACTCACTGATTCATTAATTCACACAACTGTTACCCCTGCTAGAATGGTATGTCCATCTTCACATCGGAAACATGAAAATACACAATAAAGCTCTCGATCATGCCTAATTTAGTGTTGCCTACAGTGTTCGGTCTGGTTAATAAAATTAAGTACAAAAAAAACAAAGCACAGTGATTTACCTTCATTTAAATCGTGTCTTCTCTCTGGGTAAAGTGTGGCTTGTCAGACACTGTTGGCTACATTCCCGCATCATTCCTGTTTGATATGTTCTTTTGGCGATAAAGTGTTGGTCCTATTCACGTGTGATGTCTACATCTGCTGGTTGCATACCCACATCCGTCATGATCTCTGGTTCTGCTGCTTCTGCTGCTTCTGCTGCTTCTGCTGCTTCTGCTGCTTCTGCTGCTTCTGCTGGTTGTGCTGGTTCTGATGGTTCTGCTCGTCTTGTTGGTTGTGATATTACTGCTGGTTCTGCTAGTTTTGTTGGTTGTGCTAGTACTGCTGGTTGTCTTGGTTCTGGGGTTTTTGCGCCAACTTTCGTCCCCTGTAAACAATAATCTTACATACAGATTCGGTTAGCCATTTTAAACTTTTACAAAATGTCAATATCTGGTGTTCATCGACTCTTCCTCGCATTGTTGATATAAAATGAGCATGTCATTAATTGAATCATACTACCCTGTATATGGCTTGACCAAAGTTGTATTTTGCATTTTATCTTACTATTAAGCATTTGTTTCGATAACTGAGAATGTGAGATACAAACCCGTGTTGCCATTCCCACGACTGGCACGCAGCCAGGACAACAGACAGTCATACAGATGGGCGGGCAGCAAGGCGGGCAGCCCATACACCACTTGGGCCACAAGACAGGACAGTAACAGTGGGGTACACACCACACCCCGGGACAAAAGCAGGTGGGAGGGCAGATCGGTGGGCAGGTAGGCATGAAACCAGGGTAACACTGCCACAGCCAGTGGGGATGACACCAGTTGGGCGTACAGGTAACCATGGCCACACTGGCAGCGACGCTAACGGTCTCCATGCTAGCGAACTGGCGAGCCGAGTCCAGTAAACGCGCTACGCTATATCTTCCTCTGTCAGGACAACTGTCACCCAGGCAGTAAGTCGTAGAACCACACCTTCCGCCCTGCAACCAGAATTAATTCAATCATCCATGTCTTTACTAACCGCATATTTATTGAACTACAGTTTTCCTGTTATATGTATATTTGTCACGTGATTGCGTCTATCTGGCTGTGTGTAAATGGACTGCCAATTTGCCATTTTTTTTTACATGTTTGAGTTATTTCAACAACACCAATGATTGTAAACGCGTGTGAACATATCTGGAATACACGAAGAAGTCAAGTCCGCCGTATGTGTGCGTTTTTCACTGATTTTAAAACTTTTCTTATTGTGCATTGGGGAATCAGTCACCTAGCCAAAACATTCCAGCTGGTCATTCAGGCATGACCAGGGTTGCCCTGTTACGTAACTATCCTGGTGTATACTGCTTGTCAGCTGCTCGGTCTTGTCAATGCGTCACGCCTGAATGCCAGTGTTTGGAAGACCACGGTTGAACTCGGCATAGTTACAAGGTTGTCCGCGAGGAGCGGAAAACGACTAATTCAAACATCGCCCATCCACTAACCTACCACACTTTCGCCGTGCAAGAATTTTTTTCACTCCCACAGTCAGAACTGCACGAACACGCACACGCACACGCACACGCACACGCACACGCACACGCACACGCACACACACACACACACACGCACACCCAACACACAACAACCAGAACGACCAAGCTTCAAGTTCATCAGCAGCTGTGTGTTGAAGCTCGGAATGCCTCGACCGTGTGCATCGCCATGGCAAAGAGTGAACACTACGACACTTTTCAGAGAGCTGATACCAAACCGAGGTTCCGTCTTATCTGGTCCCTGAGAACTGAAAATAAGTCCTTTTATCCTGAATGTGAGTCTACTGAAGACGGTTGCAGCAAGTTTGCACAACGTTTCAATGAGAAGGTGCAAAAGATTCGGGCGGAGTTAGATGTGGCCCGCTCTAACATAGTAATGCGAGAGAAGCCTGTTTCAAAGAATCGCGTGTGAACGCGATCGAGCAATGTCAGCAGTGCCTCCCATCATTGGTACCAGTCATCACTGCTATTACCAACAAGTCGCTATCAGAGGGAACAGCGCCCGCGTCCTAGAATAAGGCTCTTGTTCGTCCGCTGCTGAAGAAGTTCGATCAGGACGTGCTACAGAACTACAGGCCTGTTAGCAATTTGCCCCAACTATCCAATATCATTGAAAACGTAGTTGCACAGCGATTGCCCGATCATCTCAACGGACAGAACATGACTGAACCGTTCCAGACGGCATAATATAAAGCTTCATTCAACATAAACCGTCTTGCTGAGGGTCTGCAGCGATGTGCGGGTGGCCTTGGACCGTAAGGAAGACACCCTGCTTGTGGTACTAGACTTGAGCTCAGCCTTCGACACAATCAACCACAGTATTCTACTCAATCGGCTCTGCAAGTGTTACGGACTAAGGGCTGCGCCCTCCAGTGGATGGATTCATTTGTGCGAGACCGGAAAGACCGTATTTAACAAGATTTAACAAGATTGCCATCCCAAACAAGTTCTAGATGGCAAGTGGACAAGGAAGCCATTGGCTTATCGAGAGTCCAACAATTTTCTCATCTATGTGTAGCCCGCCCTTATCAGATATCTGTCAATTCTATTTTTAAACATATTCACACTACTAGCATTAACACAATCGTTTGGCAGTTTGTTCCATTCATTTATCATCCTCTGTGAGAATGAGTACTTTCTCATGTCCAACCTACACTGCTCCTTAACTAATGCTGCTTTGTGTCCTCTGGTTCTACTGCCTTCTTTAAGTTTGAAGAACATATTCCTATCAACATCCTCATAACCGTTCACTATTTTAAACACTTCTATTTGGTCTCCTCTTAGTCTCCTGGTCTCTAGTGTTGTCAAACCACATTGTAATAAGCGACTTTCGTAACTAAGGTCTCTTAATTCTGGAATCATCTTAGTTGCTCTTCGTTGTATTCTTTCTAGCTTATCTATGTCTTTTTTACGATATGGCCTCCATGCTTGAATACAATATTCCAAATGTGGTCTAACTATTGCTTTGTACAGGGGTACAATTAGATGTTTCTCCTTATACGTGATAGTTCTCCTAATTAGGCCTAGAATTTGATTTCCTTTCGAAGAAGCAATCCCACATTGCTCTGAAACTTTCATGTCAGCATTAAATGTTACTCCTAAATCCTTTTCTTGTGTGGTTCTACCTAGTACAGCATCCCCCATTTTATATTCCTCGTCCATATTTCCATGTCCTATATGTATACATTTACACTTCCCAAAATTGAATAACATTTGCCATTTTTCTGACCATTTAACTAATTTTTCTAGATCATCCTGTAAACTTTGTTTATCTGTATCATTAGTAACCTTTCTAAATACTTTTGTGTCATCTGCAAATTTGAGTACTTTGCTAGATATTTCATCCTCCAAATCATTTATATACATTAAAAACAGTATAGGGCCTAACACTGATCCCTGTGGTACCCCACTCAAAACAGATTTCCAGTTTGAAATCTTACCATCTACTATTACTCTCTGTCTTTTGTGTGTAAGCCACTTTTCTATCCAGTTGATTACATCATTGCCTATACCATGGGCTTTTAGTTTAAGTAACAATCTTTGATGTGGCACTTTATCGAAAGCTTTCTGAAAATCTAAGTAGACAACATCCACTGGTGACCCGTGATCTACCCACTTTGTAATTTCTTCTAAAAAACATAAGAGATTGGTTAGACATGACCTTGCGTTTAGGAATCCATGTTGAGATGTATTTATTAATTGATGTTTTATGAGGAATTCCACCATGTGGTCTCTAATTAATGTTTCAAGTAATTTACATACAACTGATGTTAAACTCACTGGTCTGTAATTTTCTGGTTTGTTCCTCGATCCTTTCTTAAATAGTGGTGTAATGTTTGCTTCTTACATTCTGAAGGAACTATTCCTTCTTCTAGTGACAAGTTAAACACTTTTGCAAGTGGTGTACTAATTTGCTCAACAATTTCCTTAAGCAGTTTTGGTGGTATCCCATCAACTCCAGATGATTTCTTATCTTTCATCTTCTTAATTTTCTTTTCTATCATTTCAGGAGTTACAAATAACTGCCCCAAATGTTCTGATTTATTGCCCTCAAATTTAGTAAATGAAACTGGAAGTGAGCTGATATCTTCTGTGGTAAAAACTGAGCTGAAATACTCATTCAGGACCTCTGCCATTATGTTTTCGCTTTCCAGTGGTCCGACCTTATCTCGAACTTTCTGTTTACTCTTAAGCTTTCTGAAAATCTAAGTAGACAACATCCACTGGTGACCCGTGATCTACCCACTTTGTAATTTCTTCTAAAAAACATAAGAGATTGGTTAGACATGACCTTGCGTTTAGGAATCCATGTTGAGATGTATTTATTAATTGATGTTTTATGAGGAATTCCACCATGTGGTCTCTAATTAATGTTTCAAGTAATTTACATACAACTGATGTTAAACTCACTGGTCTGTAATTTTCTGGCTTTTTCCTCGATCCCTTCTTAAACAGCGGCGTAATGTTTGCTTCTTTCCATTCTGAAGGAACTATTCCTTCTTCTAGTGACAAGTTAAATAAGTTTGCAAGTGGTGTACTAATTTGATCAACAATTTCCTTTAGCAGTTTTGGTGGTATCCCATCAACTCCAGGTGATTTATTATCTTTCATCTTCTTAATTTTCTTTGCTATCATTTCAGGAGTTACAAATAACTGCCCTAAATATTCTGATGTATTGCCCTCAAATTTAGTCAATGGAACTGGAAGTGAGCTGATATCTTCTGTGGTAAAAACTGAGCTGAAATACTCATTCAGGACCTCTGCCATTTGGAACCCATCTGAAATTATGTTTTCACTGTTGCTTTCCAGTGGTCCGACTTTATCTCGAACTTTCTGTTTACTCCTTACATAAGCGTAGAAACTCTTGCTATTATTATTGGCCAGACTTCAACATCACAGTCTCGATACTGGAGCACACCAAGGATCCACCCTGGGGGGGGGGCTGTACTGTTCTCACTCTACGTCCAGCCAGTTGCCTAGGTCATTAGGAAGTATGGCTTAAACTTCCATTATTACGCTGATGATATGCAGTTGATGCTCGCTGCTGCATTGAATTATACGGCACTGCTCGAGGCCCTGCAACCTCTTGAAGCCTGTATCTCAGAGATTCGGGAGTGGCTGACCGCCAATTACCTGAAATTGAATGATCAAAAAAATAAATGAGTTCCTTCCAATTGTTCTAGCGTCAGCAAAGAAATTCGTAGAACGGCTCGCCATAACTGTTGGTAGCTCTCATCCCGGCGGCGGATAGAGTGAACGACTTTGTGTCTATCTGGACAGTCGCTTGGACATGTCTGCCAACACGTCTATGATCATCAGGTCATGCTACTTCCACCTTCATCATATCAGCCAGATAAATAAGTTTCTGCCGAGAAATACCAGGGAGAGGGTAGTAAATGCGCTAATCACATCGAGGCTGAACTACTTCGTAAGACTACAGGGTCAGACTACTTCGTCAGACTACAACGTGTACAAAACGCGGCTGCCAGACTCATTGTATGAGTACCCAAGCCAGCCAGTGTTACTCCGGTACTCAGAGACCCACATTGACCGCCCGTACGGGAGCGTGCTCGTTTCAAGGTCCACAGAGCTGTCAAAAAATGTGAGCCAATATATCTGTGCGACCTTGTCTCGCTCCACAAGCCTACCAGGTCCCTTCGGTCAGCTGAAAAACATCTACTCGTCAGACCTAGAACAAGATGCAAGGCCGGGGACGCGAGCTTTGTGACGGCCGCTCCAGACCCGTGGAACGACCTGCCAGTGTCACTACGTGAACTGATCAGTGAGGCCACTTTTAATAGGACTTTAAAAACACTCTATTTTAACCAACATTTTAACAGATAGAAAGACTTTTAGACTTGGCTTTAAGCCCTTTTAGTTCTGAACTGTTGTATCACCTGCAAGTATTTAAGACAAATTTACTAGCTATACTATTCAATTGTATTACAATTTAGTTATTTCTTAAGCAAAAATTATTTAATATTAATGTAATTTAATTATTTTAACTTTGATGTTAATATCGTTTTATTTTAATGTAATTAAAAAAAAATTTCAATGAATTTGTTTAATGAAAAGGTAATGTAATTTTAATGTAATTTAATTATCTAATTTTAATTTGATTTAACGTAGTTTTTAATGTAAAGCGCGTTGAGTAATTTTTAACTAGATTTGGCGCTATATAAGTTTTTATTTATTATTGTTTATTTTCTCGTGAAAACCGCTTCACCCATTTACAGTCCAACTCGCACTCTGTATCCACATCTACTGTCTACCCGTCGTATTACGCTTACAAACGTCCGAACGGCTTAACCTTAACTACAGTTTATTTATTTATTATTCCATGTGTCTCGTCATTCTTCATAATTGACAAGGTAAAACGGTAACGGATTTTGCGCTCTTAACACTGATCAACTATATCTCAAAGCATATACGCCATATTTTTTATTATATTTATGGGTGATATTCTTACGTTTGAAAATTTATACACACAGTTTGGTACCTGTAAAACGTTTGTGCGCTTCTACAGCGTAGACGGACTAACACGCACGCACCGAGTTAGTGCGGCATATATATATATATATATATATATATATATATATATATATATATATATATATATATATATATATATATATATATATATATATATATATATATATATATATATATATATATATATATATATATATATATATATATATACAACAAATATATACCTGGACTGCTATGCCGCATCACTATATCGCACTTGTGCAAAGGTTTATTGGCGCTCCAGAAGTATTCACTTGTTAACAAGTCTATTTAGCTCTAAACGATTCACCAGCACCTAGCCAGTGTTCTCCAGAGTGCAACACGTGAGCGGTATTCGATTGTAGAATTAAACATTGGTACCTACCGGAATGGCAATGTGGTAATCTGACTCTGGTCTAGCAATTGGAACAGGAAGTGACGCAAACGTGAAACGCTAAGAGTGTTCCGCATTTGTGACGTCGCAACATAATCAGCGGCGAAACATGTACGATATATGGCGACCTATGCAGACCATCACTAGTCATTCAAATTCAGTAAAGGATGGTTAATTTCTGGATTAAGCTAGCACAAGGAAAATATTCAAAGTTATCGGTGATAATGTACAGATTATTACTCAGCTTAAATAAAAACTGTTCAAACTATTTTATATGAAAGTGGTCTTTCTAACGTTTGGCACTTTCCTAATGTCTTCAATATCACAAAATGGCCAAATAATTGTCTTAAAATCAGACTTCATGACGAATATATTCAAACATGGTCAGCAAATGTATTCCACAATGATAAATGTATTACTTATAGAATATTTAAAGAACTATTCGAGTTTCAGCCATACTTAACATTGTTACCAGAGAGACTAAAAATAAGTTTTACTCAAATTAGGCTGGGTAACACAAAATTGCCTCTTGAAACAGATGGTTAAATATTGATAGAAATGAAAGGTATTGTACGTTGTGCAATATAAACATATATTGTTTCAATGTGACACTTTAAGAGACCAAATAAATATATTTCTGATAGATATTTTATTAGTTACCTTAACTCTTTCAAGTTATATGTGTTGCTTAATATTCATAGTTTATAAACTAATACGAATTTGTAAATTAATCAAAATAATAATTGGTAAGTTTAACTAACATTGACTGTTCTTATTATTTCAAAATGTTTTGAGAACTTGCAAGTACTCTGGGTATTGTATATTTATCTAATCTATGTATATTTATCTATCTTATTTATCTACAAAACTTGACGTGACTTGACTTGATTTGATTCTAAGCCGATTAAACTTGATTACAGCCATTGTCTGATATAATTTTTTTTATTCATATAACTGTTAAATTACCTTAATAATATAATTAGTATTTGGTGGAATAACTTGGATTAATGTGCCAACAAGATTCAAATAATGTATCAACGCAAGAACATTCAACTTTAATGTTGTTTAGCGATTTCAAAAATGACTGACTCTTTTGTTTTTTGTCTCCGAGGATGTTTTAAGTTATGATGTTCTTATGTGATTATAGTACACGAATAATGTTGTACTGGCTAGTTAAATGTAAAATATACTTTATAAGTTGTATAGTGTCTACTCATCTTAGTTCATTTATTGTTCACGAAGAAAGCTATACTATTATTATAAGAACGATGTTTAGAGTTGGTGCAAGTTACTATTAGTTAGTGTAATGTTACTGTTAACTGGTGTTAACTAGTGTTAGTTAGTATTAGTTAATGTCAGATATTGTCAGACAGTCTTAGTGAGTTAGTTAGTTAGTTAGTTAGTAGTATTATTTGTGTAGGGAAGAGGAAGTTGGATTTGTGGATTTATGGGGAAGTTTTGTTGGGAGGGCAGATATGTACATGAAGGATGGGCTTCATTTAAATGGAAAGGGGGCGGCAGTATTCGCGGACAAACTTTCAGCAGCAGTAGATAGCGACTTGGGTACAATGACAAATATTTTTGGAAGTAAACATTGTTTAAACTAGAAGTGCAGGGGGGTTACCTAGAGGTGTCTCAAGCAGAACAAGAGGCCACTAGCACAGATAAACCAATATCAAATCATCCGAAAAACATCTCTGAAAAAGGTTATAGATGCGTATGTTTAAATGCAAGGAGCATAGTAAATACGAAAAACGAATTAAACATTATGGTAGAAGATATTGACCCTCACATAATTGGTATAACTGAATCATGGGCCAACATAGATATAACAGATGCTGAATTAGGACTGACAGGATACGTAATGTTTAGGAAAGATCGAATAGGAAGAAGGGGCGGGGGAGTTATTTTATATGTTAAAGAATCTATTCAGGCTTATGAAATAAAACTAGAAAGGGAAGCAGATTGCGATGAAGCTGTTTGGTGCAAAATTGTTTCAGGAAATTCAAAATTAACTATTGGATTAGTTTACCGAAGTCCAAACATAAACGAAGAGGACAACACAAAAATAAAAAACGCTATAAAGGAAGTTAGTAAAGGGGAATGTATCATAATGGGAGATTTTAACCATGGACACATACAATGGAATTCTCTAGAGAGCACAGGGATTGAGGATCAACAATTTCTATGTTTAATCCAGGATAGCTTTCTTACTCAGCACGTACTAGAACCAACCAGGGGAGAAAATGTATTAGATATAGTTTTGTCATCACAAAAAGAATTAGTGGACAATGTAAAAATATTTGAACCATTGGGTAATAGTGACCATAATCAAATACATTTTGACATCAATGTAAAATCAGAAAGTAAAAATAAGAAAACGTACAAGAGAAACTTCCACAAAGGTAACTACAAAGATATGAGAAAATACTTAGCACAGCTAGATTGGAATAACATGCTGATGAATAAGACCGCAATTGAATGTTGGAATATTCTAAAATATGAAATTGAGAGTATCATCGATAAATTTGTTCCCTTCCGAAAACAAAGAAAACGGTGTAGAAAGAAACACTTGTCAAAAGAGGCTATTAGAAAAATAATGCTAAAACAAACTATGTGGAGGGTTTATAGGCGTACCAGAAAGGAAGAAGACTATGCAAAATACAAAGAGGCACTTAATGCAGCTACAGCTGAAATCAGACAATCTAAAAGAAGCTATGAGCAAAAACTGGCATGTAACATAAAAAATGACAGCAAGAGTTTTTATGCATATGTCAGGAGTAAACAAAACGTACAAGACAAGGTTGGACCTCTAGAAGACAGTGCTGGAAATATGATATCACAGGGGTTTTTAATGGCGGAAGACCTAAATGGTTACTTCAGTTCGGTGTTTACCAAAGAAGATATTAGTTCATTACCAGTTGCTGATGCTAAATTTCAGGGGGCTAAATCTGAATATTTAGGACCGTTAGTTGTAACTCCAGAATTGGTAGCTAAGAAAATAAAGGCAATGAAGGATAACAAATCACCGGGAGTGGATGGGATTCCTCCAAAATTACTGATGGAAACAGTAGATCAAATCAGTATACCACTTGCAAGAGTATTCAACCTGTCATTAAAAGAGGGAGTTGTTCCATTTGAATGGAAAGAAGCAAACATCATACCATTATTTAAAAAGGGTTCGAGAAATAAGTCAGAGAATTACAGACCAGTGAGTTTAACGTCAGTGATTTGTAAATTATTAGAAAGGTTAATTAAAGACCACATGGTGGACTTCCTCGTTAAGCATAAATTATTAAATTCATCTCAACATGGATTCCTTAAAGCGAGGTCATACTTAACAAATATGTTATGTTTTTTGGAAGAAATCACTAAGTGGATAGACGTGGGATCGCCAGTAGATATTATCTACTTAGATTTTCAGAAAGCTTTTGACAAAGTGCCACATCAAAGATTGCTACTTAAATTAAAAGCCCATGGTATCGGGGATAGCATAACTGACTGGTTAGAACAATGGCTGACTGACAGAAGACAACGAGTTGTAGTAGATGGAGAAGTTTCAAATTGGAAATCGGTTTTGAGTGGGGTAACTCAAGGATCAGTATTAGGACCTATATTATTCTTAATTTATATCAATGACTTGGACGACAGTATAACAAGTAACGTACTGAAATTTGCGGATGACACAAAACTGTTTAGAAAGGTTAATACTGATGGTGATAAACAACATTTACAAAACGATCTAGACAGATTAGTGAAATGGTCTGAGAAATGGCAGATGCTGTTCAATTTTGGGAAATGTAAATGCCTACATACAGGACATGGGAACTTGAATGTAAACTATAAAATGGGAGATACTGTTCTGGGTACTACTGTAAAAGAAAAGGACCTAGGAGTTACAATAAACGCTGATATGAAAGTTTCAGAGCATTGTGGTATTGCAGCTTCAAAGGGTAATCAAATTCTTGGATTGATTAGAAGAAACATAACATACAAGTGAAAAAAAGTTAATTATACCTCTTTATAAAGCAATAGTTAGACCTCATTTAGAATACTGTATACAAGCATGGAGACCATATCGTAAGAAGGATATAGATACGCTTGAACGCATACAAAGGAGAGCAACTAAAATGATTCCAGAACTTAGAGACCTTAGTTATGAAGAACGCCTGAAAGAATGTGGTTTAACAACTCTACAGACAAGGAGGTTAAGAGGAGATCAGATTGAAGTTTTTAAGATATTGAATGGGCATAAAAATATTGATAGAAATATGTTTTTCTCACTCAAGAAGGATAGCAGAACTAGAGGGCATGAGGTAAAATTAGTAAAGGATCAATGTAGATTGGACATCAGGAAGCACTCGTTCTCACAGAGGACAATAAATGAATGGAATAAATTGTCTACAGATTGTGTAACTGCTAGCAGCGTGAATATGTTTAAAAACAAGGTTGACACATATATCAGGAGGGCGGGTTATAAGTAGGTGAACATTGTTGGACTCTCGATAAGCCAATGGCTTCCTTGTCCACTTGCCATCTGGGCCTTTGGCTTGGATGGCAAATCTTGTTAAATCTTGTTAAATTATATAATGTTTCGTTGTATTAACTGTTGCACTATTATACAGGGTATTCTTAAATTATCTTACATATTTTGAACGTAAATTGAAAAATAATTTGATACTAGTAGTAGTAGTTACTAGCATTTGGATCCTCACTTTTATCAACATCTTCATCCGGTTGCGCGCGCAGCCATAGCGTGCAGCGCGCGTACAGCACGCGTGCAGCTCTCCTAGCGGATATTATAGCAACTGACGCACGCACGCACGCGTGCATGAGTGCCATCTGACCCCTAGCGGATATTATAGCAACTGACGCACGCACGCACGCGTGCATGCACGCGTGCGTGTGTGTGTGTGTGTGCGTGTGTGTGTGTGTGTGTGTGTGTGTGCGCGTGTGTGTGTGTGTGTGTGCGCGTGTGTGTGTGTCGGGGCTGAACGTGCAACCGCTAATTCCACTATTCCAACACCTGCTTCCGGGACCAAAGTAAGTCGTATTCGCGTGCCGCCCAACTTTTTAACTGCGCGGTGGCTATGCGCTAGCCGCGTAATGTTTTCGCGCGAGTATCCGTGGTAACAGTAACCGCGATAGTGGACATAGGAACGACTGTCTGTTAACAGCGGTCATTAATAGTATCATTAATAACTGAGATGAAAGAGTAAGTTAACAGTGGTCATTAACAGGGTAATTAATAACTTAGATCAAAGGACCTAACGAGGAGACGAGAAATGAACAAAACACGATATCGTACTATATTTTCTTTATATGTAAATATTTAAAAATAATGCGCTTTTACACTGTATCCATAACTCCTACAGTTTACCCATAATTCCTACAATTTACCCATAAGTCTCCTATCGAATAAGAGTACAAGGACATTTTATTAAATATTTGAAAATATTGACACAATATCGTCCACAAACGTTAGACAGAGGACTCTAAAGTCTCTTGCCATACCGACCTAAAGCTGACGTAAGCTATAAACGTGTCAGGACATGCAGCTGACGTATGCCGCACACACAATACCAAATAAGGACATGCAGCTGACATAAACGGCATCAGACACTTCGCGGAAAGTGTACTATCAGCATATTTTCGTTATATGTCAATATTTAAAAATAATGCGCTCTTACACTTTACCCATAACTCCTACAGTTTACCCATAATTCCTTCAATTTACCCATAATTCCTACAATTTACTCAGCACACATATGTAGTGTAGTGTATTTGTTCCTTCACTGAGCTGTTACTCACAGACCCCTTATATTCTGATTGACCAGGCGAGGCAAACTATTACCAAGATTAAACCTGTCTGAACTTCCGCACTGTGTGCAGTGACACTCTGCTTTAATAAAAGATGCATGATTATATGAATAATAAAGATGCACTCACTACTTACTGCGTGCAGTGATTCCATCATGCTCTTGCCTTAATTTATTTACAATTTATTTACACGCACGCACGCATGCACGCACCCACGCACGCACGCACACACACACACACACATATATATAACTGTACCCCAGAACACAGCTAGAATATATAGTCACTGTACCCAGAGTACAAAACAGGAATACATAGTTGTTGTACCCACAGAACACAGCTAGAATGCATAGTCACTGTACACACAGTAAACAGCTAGAATATATAGTCACTGTACCCACAATACACAGCTAGAATACATATTCACCGTAACCCCAGTACACGGCTAGATTACATAATCACTGTACCCACAGTACACAGCCAGAATATATAATTCATAGTCACTGTATCAACAGTACACTGTTAGAATACTTAGTCGCTGAACCCACAGTACACAGCTAGAATACATAGTTACTGTACCCACAATACACAGCTAGAATAAATAGTCACTCTACTTACAGTACAGAGTTCACAGCTACAATTCATAGATAATGTACCTACAGTGCACAACTGGAATACAGATACACTGTACCCACAATACACGATTAGAATACATAGTCAGTGTTCCCTCAGAACACATCTAGAAAGCATAGTCACTGTACCCAAAGTACACAACTAGAACACATAGTTACTCTACCCAAAGTAAAGAAATATAATACATAATCACTATACCCACACAGGTAGAAAACATAGTCACAGTACCCAAAGTACACACCTATAATACATAGTCACTGTACCTACAGCACACAGCTAGAATGTATAGTCACTGTACCCAGAGTACAAAACTGGAATACATAGTTGTTGTACCCACAGAACACATCTAGAATGCATAGTCACTGTACACACAGTAAACAGCTAGAATATATAGTCACTGTACCCACAATACACAGCTAGAATACATATTCACCGTAACCCCAGTACATGGCTAGATTACATAATCACTGTACCCACAGTACACAGCCAGAATATATAATTCATAGTCACTGTACCAACAGTACACTGTTAGAATACTTAGTCGCTGAACCCACAGTACACAGCTAGAATACATAATCACTCTACCTACAGTACTCAGCTAGAATACATAGTTACTGTACCCACAATACACAGCTAGAATAAATAGTCACTCTACTTACAGTATAGAGTTCACAGCTACAATTCATACATAATGTACCTACAGTGCACAACTGGAATACAGATACACTGTACCCACAATACACGATTAGAATACATAGTCAGTGTTCCCTCAGAACACATCTAGAAAGCATAGTCACTGTACCCAAAGTACACAACTAGAACATATAGTTACTCTACCCAAAGTAAACAAATATAATACATAATCACTATACCCATACAGGTAGAAAACATAGTCACAGTACCCAAAGTACACACCTATAATACATAGTCACTGTACCCACAGCACACAGCTAGAATGTATAGTCACTGTACCCAGAGTACAAAACAGGAATACATAGTTGTTGTACCCACAGAACACAGCTAGAATGCATAGTCACTGTACACACAGTAAACAGCTAGAATATATAGTCACTGTACCCACAATACACAGCTAGAATACATAATCACTGTACCCACAGTGCACAGCTAGATTACATAGTCACTGTACCTACAATTAACAAGTAGAATACATATTCACTGTACCCCCACTACACGGCTAGTATACATAGTCACT
The DNA here is from genome assembly GCA_033239005.1 of Lamellibrachia satsuma. NCBI lineage: Eukaryota > Metazoa > Annelida > Polychaeta > Sabellida > Siboglinidae > Lamellibrachia > Lamellibrachia satsuma. Next base: position 3,591,991 of record BSQZ01000007.1, read on the forward strand.
GTACCAACAGTACACGGGTAGAATACATATTCACCGTACCCACAGTGCACAGTTAGAATACATATTCACTGTACCTACAGTGCACAGCTAGAATACATAGTCACTTCACCAACAGTACACATCTAGAATACATAGTCACTCTACCCACAGTAAACAGCTAGAATACATAGTCACTGTACCCACAGTACACAACTAGAACACATAGTCACTGTACCCACAGTAGAAACCTACAATGCATAGTCACTGTACACACAATAAACAGCAAGAATACATATTTACTGTACCCACTGTACACAGCTACAGTACATAGTCACTGTACCCATAGTACACAGCTAGAATACATAGTCACTGTACCCACAGTACACAGCTAGAACGCATAGTCACTGTACCCAGAGTACAAAACTGGAATACATAGTTACTGTACCCGCAGAACACAGATATAATGCATAGTCACTGTACACACAATAAACAGCAAGAATACATATTTACTGTACCCACTGTACACAGCTACAGTACATAGTCACTGTACCCATAGTACACAGCTAGAACACATAGTCACTCTACCCACAATACACAGCTATTGTCACTCTACCCATAGTACACAGCTAGAATACATAGTCACTGTACCAACAGTAAACGGGCAGAATACATATTCACTGTACCCACAGTACACAGCTAGAATACATAGTCACTGTACCCAGAGTACACAGCTAGAATACATAGTCACTGTACCACAGTACAAAGCCAGAATGAATAGTCACTGTACCCAAAGTACTAGGTTAGAATATATAGTCACTCTACCCACAGTACACAGCTAGAATACATAGTCACTGTTCCCACAGTACACAGCTAGAATTCGTAGTCACTGTACCCATAGTACTAGGTTAGAATACATATTCACTCTACCCAGAGTACAAAGCTAGAATACATAATCACTGTACCCACAGTACACGGCTAAAATACATAGTCATTGTACCCACAATAAACAGTTCAAATACATATTCTCGGTACCAGCAGTACAAGGCTAGAATACATATTCATTGTACCCACAGGACATAGCTAAAATACATAATCAATGTACCCACAGTACACAGCTAGAATACATAGTCACTGTACCCACAGTACAAAACTGGAATATATAGTCACTTTACCCACAGATCACTGCTAGAATGCATAGTCACTGTACACACAATGAACAGCTAGAATACATATTAACTGTAACCACAGTACAAAGCTATAATACATAGTCTCTTTATCCATAGTTCACAGCTAGAATACATAGTCACTGTACCCACAGTACACAGCTACAATACATAATCACTGTACCCACAGTGCACAGCTAGAATACATAGTTACTGTACCCACAGTACACAGCTACAATACATAGTCACTGTACCCACAGTTCACATCTAGAATACATTGTCAATGTATTCAGATTACACAGCTACAGTACATAATGAATGTACCCACAGAACACAGCTACAGTACATAGTCACTGTACACACATTAAACAACTAAAATACATATTAACTCAACCCACAGTACAAAGCTAGAATACATAATCACTGTAGCCAGAGTACACAGCTATAATACTTAGTCACTGTACACACAGTACACAGCTATATAACATATTCACTGAACCCACAGTACACAGCTAGAATACATAATCACTGTACCCAGAGTACACAGCTAAAATACATAGTCACTGTACCCGCAATATACAGCTACAACTCATAGTCACTGTACCCACATTAAACAACTAAAATACATATTAACTCAACCCACAGTACAAAGCTAGAATACATATTCACTGTACCCACAATAAACAGCTAGAATACATAGACACTGTACCCACAGTACACGTGTAGAATACAAAGTCACTGTACCCAGATTACACAGCTACAGTACATAGTCAATGTACCCACAGAACAGAGCTACAGTACATAGTCACTGTACATACATTGCACAGCTAAAATACATTGTCACTGTACCCACTGAACACAGCTTTAATATATATTCACTGCATGCACAGTACACAGCTAGAGTACATAGCCTCTGTACCTACAGTACACTGCTAGAATACATATTCACTGCACCAACAATACACAACTAGCATACATAGTCACTATACCCGCAGTACAACGTACACAACTACAATTCGTAGTCACTGTATCCACAGTACAGAGCTAGAATACATAGTCACTGTACCCAGAGTACACAGCTACAATACATAGTCACTGTACTCACACAGCTAAAAAATACAAAATATTCACAGTATCTCCAGTACATAGCTGTAATGCATTGTCACTACAACTCCAGTACACGATTAGAAAGAATAGACAGTTACTGCTCACCAAGGACACAGCTCGAATACATGATCCCTGCTGTAATTCCAGCACACAGCTGTAAGATATAGTCACTACAACTCCAGTACACAAATAGAATACACAGTTACTGCTAGAATGCATGGCCAGTGCACCCCCAGTACACATCTAGAATATAAAATATAGTCACTACACACTCTGTACACAGCTAAAATACAAGATATTCACAGTATCTCCAGTACATAGCTATAATGCATTGTCACTACAACTCCAGTACACGATTAGAATAGACAGTTACTGCTCACCCAGGACATGGCTCGAAATACATGGTCGCTGCACCCTCAGTACATAACTGGAATACATAACCACTACACCCTCAGTACATAGCTAGAATACAAAATCACACAATTTCGCACAACTTCACACAACGTTGCACAACATTACACAACTTCACACACAACGTCACACTACTTCGCACAACTTCAAACAACTTCTGGCGAACAAACTAACAAAATGACACCATCTCAGCATACATTTATTTATTTTATGATAATGTCTCCATCCTGCTTTGCTGTTTCTCACCATTGGACATCAGGAAGCACTCGTTCTCACAGAGGACAATAAATGAATGGAACAAATTGTCTACAGATTGTGTAACTGCTAGCAGCGTGAATATGTTTAAAAATAAGGTAGACACATATCTCATGAGGGCGGGTTATAAGTAGATGAACATTGTTGGACTCTCGATAAGCCAATGGCTTCCTTCCTCGTACGAGAACGTGATGGATCAGCTCGCGAAAAAATTGACGGAATGGAACAAGCAAGAGGAACACGCTTGTACTGTTGTTGCTACGATTGTATCGCTACCGCTTTGTTTTATTCAATAAAATACGCGTGCACCGCTTGGAAATGGCTACACTGGACTCACTACTACTCTATGGAGCTAGTCCATATGTAGAGGGGTGTCACTAGCAAGAATACAACACCTTTTTCAAGTTGCGTGTGACAGTGCATGAGATGGTGAGACAGAGCAAGACAGGCTAGAGACAGTGTCATAAAGTACAGAAATATATGCTGAGATGCTGAGAAAAAGCAAGGCAGGCTGGAGACAGTGTCATAAAATAAATAAAGGTATGCTGAGATTTAACAAGATTTAACAAGATTTGCCATCCAAGCCATAGGCCCAGATGGCAAGTGGACAAGGAAGCCATTGGCTTATCGAGAGTCCAACAATGTTCATCTACTTATAACCCGCCCTCATGAGATATGTGTCTACCTTATTTTTAAACATATTCACGCTGCTAGCAGTTACACAATCTGTAGACAATTTGTTCCATTCATTTATTGTCCTCTGTGAGAACGAGTGCTTCCTGATGTCCAATGGTGAGAAACAGCAAAGCAGGATGGAGACATTATCATAAAATAAATAAATGTATGCTGAGATGGTGTCATTTTGTTAGTTTGTTCGCCAGAAGTTGTTTGAAGTTGTGCGAAGTAGTGTGACGTTGTGTGTGAAGTTGTGTAATGTTGTGCAACGTTGTGTGAAGTTGTGCGAAATTGTGTGATTTTGTATTCTAGCTATGTACTGAGGGTGTAGTGGTTATGTATTCCAGTTATGTACTGAGGGTGCAGCGACCATGTATTTCGAGCCATGTCCTGGGTGAGCAGTAACTGTCTATTCTAATCGTGTACTGGAGTTGTAGTGACAATGCATTATAGCTATGTACTGGAGATACTGTGAATATCTTGTATTTTAGCTGTGTACAGAGTGTGTAGTGACTATATTTTATATTCTAGATGTGTACTGGGGGTGCACTGGCCATGCATTCTAGCAGTAACTGTGTATTCTATTTGTGTACTGGAGTTGTAGTGACTATATCTTACAGCTGTGTGCTGGAATTACAGCAGGGATCATGTATTCGAGCTGTGTCCTTGGTGAGCAGTAACTGTCTATTCTTTCTAATCGTGTACTGGAGTTGTAGTGACAATGCATTACAGCTATGTACTGGAGATACTGTGAATATTTTGTATTTTTTAGCTGTGTGAGTACAGTGACTATGTATTGTAGCTGTGTACTCTGGGTACAGTGACTATGTATTCTAGCTCTGTACTGTGGATACAGTGACTACGAATTGTAGTTGTGTACGTTGTACTGCGGGTATAGTGACTATGTATGCTAGTTGTGTATTGTTGGTGCAGTGAATATGTATTCTAGCAGTGTACTGTAGGTACAGAGACTATGTACTCTAGCTGTGTACTGTGCATGCAGTGAATATATATTAAAGCTGTGTTCAGTGGGTACAGTGACAATGTATTTTAGCTGTGCAATGTATGTACAGTGACTATGTACTGTAGCTCTGTTCTGTGGGTACATTGACTATGTACTGTAGCTGTGTAATCTGGGTACAGTGACTTTGTATTCTACACGTGTACTGTGGGTACAGTGTCTATGTATTCTAGCTGTTTACTGTGGGTACAGTGAATATGTATTCTAGCTGTGTACTGTGTGTACAGTGATTATGTATTCTAGCTTTGTACTGTGGGTTGAGTTAATATGTATTTTAGTTGTTTAATGTGGGTACAGTGACTATGAGTTGTAGCTGTATATTGCGGGTACAGTGACTATGTATTTTAGCTGTGTACTCTGGGTACAGTGATTATGTATTCTAGCTGTGTACTGTGGGTTCAGTAAATATGTTATATAGCTGTGTACTGTGTGTACAGTGACTAAGTATTATAGCTGTGTACCCTGGCTACAGTGATTATGTATTCTAGCTTTGTATTGTGGGTTGAGCTAATATGTATTTTAGTTGTTTAATGTGGGTACAGTGACTATGAGTTGTAGCTGTATATTGCGGGTACAGTGACTATGTATTTTAGCTGTGTACTCTGGGTACAGTGATTATGTATTCTAGCTGTGTACTGTGGGTTCAGTGAATATGTTATATAGCTGTGTACTGTGTGTACAGTGACTAAGTATTATAGCTGTGTACTCTGGCTACAGTGATTATGTATTCTAGCTTTGTACTGTGGGTTGAGTTAATATGTATTTTAGTTGTTTAATGTGTGTACAGTGACTATGTACTGTAGCTGTGTTCTGTGGGTACATTCATTATGTACTGTAGCTGTGTAATCTGAATACATTGACAATGTATTCTAGATGTGAACTGTGGGTACAGTGACTATGTATTGTAGCTGTGTACTGTGGGTACAGTAACTATGTATTCTAGCTGTGCACTGTGGGTACAGTGATTATGTATTGTAGCTGTGAACTATGGGTAAAGAGACTATGTATTATAGCTTTGTACTGTGGTTACAGTTAATATGTATTCTAGCTGTTCATTGTGTGTACAGTGACTATGCATTCTAGCAGTGATCTGTGGGTAAAGTGACTATATATTCCAGTTTTGTACTGTGGGTACAGTGACTATGTATTCTAGCTGTGTACTGTGGGTACATTGATTATGTATTTTAGCTATGTCCTGTGGGTACAATGAATATGTATTCTAGTCTTGTACTGCTGGTACCAAGAATATGTATTTGAACTGTTTATTGTGGGTACAATGACTATGTATTTTAGCCGTGTACTGTGGGTACAGTGATTATGTATTCTAGCTTTGTACTGTGGGTAGAGTGAATATGCATTCTAACCTAGTACTATGGGTACAGTGACTACGAATTTTAGCTGTGTACTCTGGGAACAGTGACTATGTATTCTAGCTGTGTACTGTGGGTAGAGTGACTATATATTCTAACCTAGTACTTTGGGTACAGTGACTATTCATTCTGGCTTTGTACTGTGGTACAGTGACTATGTATTCTAGCTGTGTACTCTGGGTACAGTGACTATGTATTCTAGCTGTGTACTGTGGGTACAGTGAATATGTATTCTAGCCCTGTTCAAGGAGAGTGAATATGTATTCTACCTATTTATTGTGGGTACAGTGAATATGTATTCTGCCCGTTTACTGTTGGTACAGTGACTATGTATCTAGCTGTGTACTATGGGTAGAGTGACAATAGCTGTGTATTGTGGGTAGAGTGACTATGTGTTCTAGCTGTGTACTATGGGTACAGTGACTATGTACTGTAGCTGTGTACAGTGGGTACAGTAAATATGTATTCTTGCTGTTTATTGTGTGTACAGTGACTATGCATTATATCTGTGTTCTGCGGGTACAGTAACTATGTATTCCAGTTTTGTACTCTGGGTACAGTAACTATGCGTTCTAGCTGTGTACTGTGGGTACAGTGACTATGTATTCTAGCTGTGTACTATGGGTACAGTGACTATGTACTGTAGCTGTGTACAGTGGGTACAGTAAATATGTATTCTTGCTGTTTATTGTATGTACAGTGACTATGCATTGTAGGTTTCTACTGTGGGTACAGTGACTATGTGTTCTAGTTGTGTACTGTGGGTACAGTGACTATGTATTCTAGCTGTTTACTGTGGGTAGAGTGACTATGTATTCTAGATGTGTACTGTTGGTGAAGTGACTATGTATTCTAGCTGTGCACTGTAGGTACAGTGAATATGTATTCTAACTGTGCACTGTGGGTATGGTGAATATGTATTCTACCCGTGTACTGTTGGTACAGTGACTATGTATACTAGCCGTGTAGTGGGGGTACAGTGAATATGTATTCTACCTGTTAATTGTAGGTACAGTGACTATGTAATCTAGCTGTGCACTGTGGGTACAGTGATTATGTATTCTAGCTGTGTATTGTGGGTACAGTGACTATATATTCTAGCTGTTTACTGTGTGTACAGTGACTATGCATTCTAGCTGTGTTCTGTGGGTACAACTATGTATTCCTGTTTTGTACTCTGGGTACAGTGACTATACATTCTAGCTGTGTGCTGTGGGTACAGTGACTATGTATTATAGGTGTGTACTTTGGGTACTGTGACTATGTTTTCTACCTGTATGGGTATAGTGATTATGTATTATATTTGTTTACTTTGGGTAGAGTAACTATGTGTTCTAGTTGTGTACTTTGGGTACAGTGACTATGCTTTCTAGATGTGTTCTGAGGGAACACTGACTATGTATTCTAATCGTGTATTGTGGGTACAGTGTATCTGTATTCCAGTTGTGCACTGTAGGTACATTATGTATGAATTGTAGCTGTGAACTCTGTACTGTAAGTAGAGTGACTATTTATTCTAGCTGTGTATTGTGGGTACAGTAACTATGTATTCTAGCTGAGTACTGTAGGTAGAGTGATTATGTATTCTAGCTGTGTACTGTGGGTTCAGCGACTAAGTATTCTAACAGTGTACTGTTGGTACAGTGACTATGAATTATATATTCTGGCTGTGTACTGTGGGTACAGTGATTATGTAATCTGGCCATGTACTGGGGTTACAGTGAATATGTATTCTAGCTGTGTATTGTGGGTACAGTGACTATATATTCTAGCTGTTTACTGTGTGTACAGTGACTATGCATTCTAGATGTGTTCTGTGGGTACAACAACTATGTATTCCAGTTTTGTACTCCGGGTACAGTGACTATACATTCTAGCTGTGTGCTGTAGGTACAGTGACTATGTATTATAGGTGTGTACTTTGGGTACTGTGACTATGTTTTCTACCTGTGTGGGTATAGTGATTATGTATTATATTTCTTTACTTCGGGTAGAGTAACTATGTGTTCTAGTTGTGTACTTTGGGTACAGTGACTATGCTTTCTAGATGTGTTCTGAGGGAACACTGACTATGTATTCTAATCGTGTATTGTGGGTACAGTGTATCTGTATTCCAGTTGTGCACTGTAGGTACATTATGTATGAATTGTAGCTGTGAACTCTATACTGTAAGTAGAGTGACTATTTATTCTAGCTGTGTATTGTGGGTACAGTAACTATGTATTCTAGCTGAGTACTGTAGGTAGAGTGATTATGTATTCTAGCTGTGTACTGTGGGTTCAGCGACTAAGTATTCTAACAGTGTACTGTTGGTACAGTGACTATGAATTATATATTCTGGCTGTGTACTGTGGGTACAGTGATTATGTAATCTAGCCATGTACTGGGGTTACGGTGAATATGTATTCTAGGTGTGTATTGTGGGTACAGTGACTATATATTCTAGCTGTTTACTGTGTGTACAGTGACTATGCATTCTAGATGTGTTCTGTGGGTACAACAACTATGTATTCCAGTTTTGTACTCTGGGTACAGTGACTATACATTCTAGCTGTGTGCTGTAGGTACAGTGACTATGTATTATAGGTGTGTACTTTGGGTACTGTGACTATGTTTTCTACCTGTGTGGGTATAGTGATTATGTATTATATTTCTTTACTTCGGGTAGAGTAACTATGTGTTCTAGTTGTGTACTTTGGGTACAGTGACTATGCTTTCTAGATGTGTTCTGAGGGAACACTGACTATGTATTCTAATCGTGTATTGTGGGTACAGTGTATCTGTATTCCAGTTGTGCACTGTAGGTACATTATCTATGAATTGTAGCTGTGAACTCTGTACTGTAAGTAGAGTGACTATTTATTCTAGCTGTGTATTGTGGGTACAGTAACTATGTATTCTAGCTGTGTACTGTGGGTTCAGCGACTAAGTATTCTAACAGTGTACTGTTGGTACAGTGACTATGAATTATATATTCTGGCTGTGTACTGTGGGTACAGTGATTATGTAATCTAGCCGTGTACTGGGGTTACGGTGAATATGTATTCTAGCTGTGTATTGTGGGTACAGTGACTATATATTCTAGCTGTTTACTGTGTGTACAGTGACTATGCATTCTAGCTGTGTTCTGTGGGTACAACAACTATGTATTCCTGTTTTGTACTCTGGGTACAGTGACTATATATTCTAGCTGTGTTCTGGGTTACAGTTATATATATGTGTGTGTGTGTGTGTGTGCGTGTATGCGTGCATGCGTGCGTGCCTGCGTGTAAATAAATTGTAAATAAATTAAGGCAAGAGCATGATGGAATCACTGCACGCAGTAAGCAGTGAATGCATCTTTATTATTCATATAATCATGCATCTTTTATTAAAGCAGAGTGTCACTGCACACAGTGCGGAAGTTCAGACAGGTTTAATCTTGGTAACAGTTTGCCTCGCCTGGTCAATCAGAATATAAGGGGTCTGTGAGTAACAGCTCGGTGAAGGAACAAATACACTACACTACATATGTGTGCTGAGTAAATTGTAGGAATTATGGGTAAATTGAAGGAATTATGGGTAAACTGTAGGAGTTATGGGTAAAGTGTAAGAGCGCATTATTTTAAAATATTGACATATAACGAAAATATGCTGATAGTACACTTTCCGCGAAGCGTCTGATGTCGTTTATGTCAGCTGCATGTCCTTATTTGGTATTGTGTGTGCGGCATACGTCAGCTGCATGTCCTGACACGTTTATAGCTTACGTCAGCTTTAGGTCGGTATGGCAAGAGACTTTAGAGTCCTCTGTCTAACGTTTGTGGACGATATTGTGTCAATATTTTCAAATATTTAATAAAATGTCCTTGTACTCTTATTCGATAGGAGACTTATGGGTAAATTGTAGGAATTATGGGTAAACTGTAGGAGTTATGGATACAGTGTAAAAGCGCATTATTTTTAAATATTTACATATAAAGAAAATATAGTAAGATATCGTGTTTTGTTTTGTTTTGGAATAGTGGAATTAGCGGTTGCACGTTCAGCCCCGACACACACACACGCGCACACACACACGCGCGCACACACACACGCACACACACACACGCACGCGTGCATGCACGCGTGCGTGCGTCAGTTGCTATAATATCCGCTAGGGGTCAGATGGCACTCATGCACGCGTGCGTGCGTGCGTCAGTTGCTATAATATCCGCTAGGAGAGCTGCACGCGTGCTGTACGCGCGCTGCACGCTATGGCTGCGCGCGCAACCGGATGAAGATGTTGATAAAAGTGAGGATCCAAATGCTAGTAACTACTACTAACGATCTAGACAGATTAGTGAAATGGTCTGAGAAATGGCAGATGCTGTTCAATTTTGGGAAATGTAAATGCCTACATACAGGACATGGGAACTTGAATGTAAACTATAAAATGTGAGATACTGTTCTGGGTACTACTGTAAAAGAAAAGGACCTAGGAGTTACAATAAACGCTGATATGAAAGTTTCAGAGCATTGTGGTATTGCAGCTTCAAAGGGTAATCAAATTCTTGGATTGATTAGAAGAAACATAACATACAAGTGAAAAAAAGTTAATTATACCTCTTTATAAAGCAATAGTTAGACCTCATTTAGAATACTGTATACAAGCATGGAGACCATATCGTAAGAAGGATATAGATACGCTTGAACGCATACAAAGGAGAGCAACTAAAATGATTCCAGAACTTAGAGACCTTAGTTATGAAGAACGCCTGAAAGAATGTGGTTTAACAACTCTACAGACAAGGAGGTTAAGAGGAGATCAGATTGAAGTTTTTAAGATATTGAATGGGCATAAAAATATTGATAGAAATATGTTTTTTCTCACTCAAGAAGGATAGCAGAACTAGAGGGCATGAGGTAAAATTAGTAAAGGATCAATGTAGATTGGACATCAGGAAGCACTCGTTCTCACAGAGGACAATAAATGAATGGAATAAATTGTCTACAGATTGTGTAACTGCTAGCAGCGTGAATATGTTTAAAAACAAGGTTGACACATATATCAGGAGGGCGGGTTATAAGTAGGTGAACATTGTTGGACTCTCGATAAGCCAATGGCTTCCTTGTCCACTTGCCATCTGGGCCTTTGGCTTGGATGGCAAATCTTGTTAAATCTTGTTAAATTATATAATGTTTCGTTGTATTAACTGTTGCACTATTATACAGGGTATTCTTAAATTATCTTACATATTTTGAACGTAAATTGAAAAATAATTAATAGACACAGAAGCATATAGTTTGCACCGTCTTGTAGCCCGACTCAACGAGTTTATGCTGAAAATGGTGCAGTGTAATTTCATACAGCAATACAGGAAGGAACCACCGTTGAAACTATCTGGGAATGGTTGATGGAAACCGGCACTGTGCTACAGTGGTCAGGAGGAGGACGGCCCTCTGTCGGCGATGAACGTGTCGAACTGGTGCGCGAATAGTTTCATTGCAGCCAACGAACTCAACATGTATGCCTGCAAATTGCAGATGATACAGGCACTGCAGCGAAATTGTAGACTGCTAATATAAAGCGTGTTGAGTCGTTCCGATACTTAAGAGCACTGATAAATCCAGAAGACGGTCACATAAAATCAAGTCTAGCTATGCAAACAATCACAAATTTGACGACATAGTAGAAAGCAAGGAGACGACGATCAAACGGAAGGGCTGACTCTTAAGAAGAGCCGTACGTTCAATGGCTGTAAAAGTTGAACATTAACCATAGCAAAGGAAGAAAGGATATATGCATTTAAATTAAATACTATTGCAAGTCCAATACACTACCTAACACTTCAGTCAAGTACACTACTCAACACTTCAGTCAAGTACACTACCCAACACTTCAGTTAAGTACACTTCTCACCAATGCAGTCAAGTACACTACATAACACTACAGTCCTATACATTATCCAACACTTCAGTCCATTTCACTACCCAACACTCCAGTCCAACACATTATCCAACACTTCAGTTCATTACACTATGTAGCATTTCAGTCCAGCACTGTACAAAACACTCGAATACTGTACACTACCCAACACTTCAGTCCAGTACGGTACAAAAACACTCGAGTAATGTACACTACCCAACACTTCAGTCCAGTACAGTACAAAACATTCGAGTATTGTATAGTACCCAGCTCTTCAGTCTAGTACAGTACGAAACACTCGAGTACTGTACACTACCCAGCACTTCAGTCTAGTACAGAACAAAACACTCGAGTACTGTACACTACCCAGCACATCAGTATAGTACAGTACAAAACACTCGAGTAAAGTACACTACCCAGCACTTCAGTCCAGTCCAGAACAAAACACTCGAGTACTGTACACTACCCAGCACTTCAGTCCAGTACAGAACAAAACACTCGAGTACTGTACATTACCCAGCACTTCAGTCCAGTACAGAACAAAACACTCGAGTACTGTAAATTACCCAGCACTTCAGTCCAGTACAGAACAAAACACTCGAGTATTGTATACTACCCAGTACTTCAGTCCAGTACAGAACAAAACACTCGAGTATTGTATACTACCCAGCACTTCAGTCCAGTACAGAACAAAACACTCGAGTACTGTACACTTCCCAGCACTTCAGTCTAGTACAGAAAAAAACACTCGAGTACTGTACACTACCCAGCACTTCAGTCTAGTACAGTACAAAACACTCGAGTACTGTACACTACCCAGCACTTCAGTCCAGTACAGAACAAAACACTCGAGTACTGTATACTACCCAGCACTTCAGTCTAGTACATTACAAAACACTCGAGTATTGTATAATACCCAGCACTCCAGTCTAGTACAGTACAAAACACTCGAGTATTGTATACTACCCAGCACTTCAGTCTAGTACAGTACAAAACACTCGAGTACTGTACACTACCCTGCACGTCAGTCTAGTACAGTACAAAACACTCGAGTACTGCATACTACCCAACACTTCAGTCTAGTACGGTACAAAACACTCGAGTACTGTACACTACCCACCACGTCAGTCTAGTACAGTACAAAACACTCGAGTACTGCATACTACCCAGCACTTCAGTCTAGTACAGAACATAACACTTGATTCCTGTACACTACCCAGCACTTCAGTCTAGTACAGTACAAAACATTCGAGTACTGTACACTACCCAGCACTTCAGTCTAGTACAGTATAAAACACTCGAGTATTGTATACTACAAAGCACTTCAGTCCAGTACAGTACAAAACACTCGAGGACTGTACACTACCCAGCACTTCAGTCTAGTACAGTACAAAACACTCGAGTATTGTACACTACCCAGCACTTCAGTTCAGTTCAGAACAAAACACTCGAGTACTGTACACTACCCAGCACTTCAGTCCAGTATAGAACAAAACACTCGAGTACTTTACACTACCCAGCACTTCAGTCTAGTACAGTACAAAACACTCGAGTACTGTACACTACCCAGCACTTCAGTCTAGTACAGTACAAAACACTCGAGTACTGTATACTACCCATCACTTCAGTCTAGTACAGTACAAAACACTCGAGTACTGTACACTACCCAGCACTTCAGTCTAGTACATTACAAAACACTCGAGTACTGTACACTACCCAGCACTTCAATATAGTACAGTACAAAACACTCGAGTAAAATACACTACCCAGCATTTCAGTATAGTACAGTACAAAACACTCGAGTAAAGTACACTACCCAGCACTTCAGTCCAGTTCAGAACAAAACACTCGAGTACTGTACACTACCCAGCACTTCAGTCTAGTACAGTACAAAACACTCGAGTACTGTACACTACCCAGCACTTCAGTCCAGTACAGAACAAAACACTCGAGTATTGTACACTACCCAACACTTCAGTCTAGTACAGTACAACACTAGAATACTGTATACTACCCAGCACTTCAGTCTAGTACAGTACAAAGCACTTGAGTACTGTACACTACCCAGCACTTTAGTCTAGTACAGAACAAATCACTCGAGTTCTGTCTAGTACAGTACAAAACACTCGAGTACTGTATACTACCCAGCACTTCAGTCTAGTACAGTACAAAACAATCGAGTACTGTACACTACCCAGCACTTCAGTCTAGTACAGAACAAAACACTCGAGTACTGTCTAGTACAGTACAAAACACTCGAGTACTGTATACTACCCAGCACTTCAGTCTAGTACAGAACAAAACACTTGAGTACTGTACACTACCCAGCACTTCAGTCCAGCACAGAACAAAACACTCGAGTACTGTATACTACCCAGCACTTCAGTCTAGTACAGTACAAAACACTCGAGTACTGTACACTACCCAGCACTTAAGTCCAGTACAGAACAAAACACTCGAGTACTGTATGCTATCCAGCACTTCAGTCTAGTACAGTACAAAACACTCGAGTACTGTACACTACCCAGCACTTCAGTCCAGTACAGAACAAAACACTCGAGTACTGTATACTACCCAGCACTTCAGTCTAGTACAGTACAAAACCCTCGAGTACTGTACACTACCCAGCACTTAAGTCCATTACAGAAAACACTCGAGTACTGTATACTACCCAGCACTTCAGTCTAGTACAGTACAAAACACTCGAGTACTGTATAGTACCCAGCACTTCAGTCTAGTACAGTACAAAACACTCGAGTACTGTACACTACCCAGCACTTCAGTCTAGTACATAACAAAACACTCGAGTACTGTACACTACTCAGCACTTCAATATAGTACAGTACAAAACACTCGAGTAAAATACACTACCCAGCACTTCAGTATAGTACAGTACAAAACACTCGAGTAAAGTACACTACCCAGCACTTCAGTCCAGTTCAGAACAAAACACTCGAGTACTGTACACTACCCAGCACTTCAGTCCAGTACAAAACAAAACACACGAGTACTGTATACTACCCAGCACTTCAGTCTAGTACAGTACAAAACACTCGAGTATTGCATACTACCCAGCACTTCAGTCTAGTACAGTACAAAACACTCGAGTACTGTACACTACCCTGCACGTCAGTCTAGTACAGTACAAAACACTCGAGTACTGCATACTACCCAGCACTTCAGTCTAGTACAGTACAAAACACTTGAGTACTGTATACTACCCAGCACTTCAGTCTAGTACAATACAAAACACTTGAGTACTGTACATTACCCAACTCTTCAGTTCAGTACAGTACAAAACATTCGAGTATTGTACACTACCCAGCACTTCAGTTTAGTACAGTACAAAACACTCGAGTACTGTACACTACCCAGCACTTCAGTCTAGGACAGTACAAAACACTCGAGTGTTGTACACTACCCTGCACTTCAGTATAGTACAGTACAAAACACTCGAGTAAAGTACACTACCCAGGACTTCAGTCTAGTACAGTACAAAAACACTCGAGTACTGTATACTACCCAGCACTTCAGTCTAGTACAGTACAAAACACTTGAGTACTGTACATTACCCAACACTTCAGTCCAGTACAGTACAAAACATTCGAGTATTGTATACTACCCAGCACTTCAGTCTAGTACAGTACAAAACACTCGAGTATTGTATACTACAAAGCACTTCAGTCCAGTACAGTACAAAACACTCGAGGACTGTACACTACCCAGCACTTCAGTCTAGTACAGTACAAAACACTCGAGTATTGTACACTACCCAGCACTTCAGTTCAGTTCAGAACAAAACACTCGAGTACTGTACACTACCCAGCACTTCAGTCCAGTAAAGAACAAAACACTCGAGTACTTTACACTACCCAGCACTTCAGTCTAGTACAGTACAAAACACTCGAGTACTGTACACTACCCAGCACTTCAGTCTAGTACAGTACAAAACACTCGAGTACTGTATACTACCCATCACTTCAGTCTAGTACAGTACAAAACACTCGAGTACTGTACACTACCCAGCACTTCAGTCTAGTACATTACAAAACACTCGAGTACTGTACACTACCCAGCACTTCAATATAGTACAGTACAAAACACTCGAGTAAAATACACTACCCAGCACTTCAGTATAGTACAGTACAAAACACTCGAGTAAAGTACACTACCCAGCACTTCAGTCCAGTTCAGAACAAAACACTCGAGTACTGTACACTACCCAGCACTTCAGTCCAGTACAAAACAAAACACACGAGTACTGTATACTACCCAGCACTTCAGTCTAGTACAGTACAAAACACTCGAGTATTGTATACTACCCAGCACTTCAGTCTAGTACAGTACAAAACACTCGAGTACTGTACACTACCCTGCACGTCAGTCTAGTACAGTACAAAACACTCGAGTACTGCATACTACCCAGCACTTCAGTCTAGTACAGTACAAAACACTCGAGTACTGTATACTACCCAGCACTTCAGTCTAGTACAATACAAAACACTTGAGTACTGTACATTACCCAACTCTTCAGTCCAGTACAGTACAAAACATTCGAGTATTGTACACTACCCAGCACTTCAGTTTAGTACAGTACAAAACACTCGAGTACTGTACACTACCCAGCACTTCAGTCTAGGACAGTACAAAACACTCGAGTGTTGTACACTACCCTGCACTTCAGTCTAGTACAGTACAAAACATTCAAGTAAAGTACACTACCCAGCACTTCAGTATAGTACAGTACAAAACACTCGAGTAAAGTACACTACCCAGGACTTCAGTCTAGTACATTACAAAACACTCGAGTACTGTACACTACCCAGCACTTCAATATAGTACAGTACAAAACACTTGAGTACTGTACATTACCCAACACTTCAGTCCAGTACAGTACAAAACATTCGAGTATTGTATACTACCCAGCACTTCAGTCTAGTACAGTACAAAACACTCGAGTACTGTACACTACCCAGCACTTCAGTCCAGTACAGACCAAAACACTCGAGTACTGTACACTACCCAGCACTTCAGTCTAGTACAGAACAACACACTCGAGTACTGTATACTACCCAGCACTTCAGTCTAGTACAGTACAAAACACTCGACTACTGCATATTACCCAGCACTTCAGTCTAGTACAGCACAAAACACTCGAGTATTGTATACTACCCAGCAAATCGGTCTAGTGCAGTACAAAACACTCGAGTACTGTATACTACCCAGCACTTCAGTCTAGTACAGTACAAAACACTTGAGTACTGTACACTACCCAGCACTTCAGTCTAGTACAGAACAAAACACTCGAGTACTGTTTTGTACAGTACAAAACACTCGAGTACTGTATACTACCCAGCACTTCAGTCAAGTACAGTACAAAACATTCGAGTACTGTACACTACCCAGCACTTAAGTTCAGTACAGTACAAAACACTCGAGTACTGTACACTACCCAGCACTTCAGTCCAGTACAGAACAAAACACTTGAGTACTGTTCACTACCCAGCACTTAAGTCCAGTACAGAACAAAACACTCGAGTACTGTATACTACCCAGCACTTCAGTATAGTACAGTACAAAACACTCGAGTACTGTACACTACCCAGCACTTCAGTCCAGTACAGAAGAAAACACTCGAGTACTGTACACTACCCAGCACTTCAGTCTAGTACAGTACAAAACACTCGAGTACTGTACACTACCCAGCACTTCAGTCCAGTACAGAACAAAACACTCGAGTATTGTACACTACCCAGCACTTCAGTCTAGTACAGTACAACACTCGAATACTGTATACTACCCAGCACTTCAGTCTAGTACAGTACAAAGCACTTGAGTACTGTACACTACCCAGCACTTTAGTCTAGTACAGAACAAATCACTCGAGTTCTGTCTAGTACAGTACAAAACACTCGAGTACTGTATACTACCCAGCACTTCAGTCTAGTACAGTACAAAACAATCGAGTACTGTACACTACCCAGCACTTCAGTCTAGTACAGAACAAAACACTCGAGTACTGTCTAGTACAGTACAAAACACTCGAGTACTGTATACTACCCAGCACTTCAGTCTAGTACAGAACAAAACACTTGAGTACTGTACACTACCCAGCACTTCAGTCCAGCACAGAACAAAACACTCGAGTACTGTATACTACCCAGCACTTCAGTCTAGTACAGTACAAAACACTCGAGTACTGTACACTACCCAGCACTTAAGTCCAGTACAGAACAAAACACTCGAGTACTGTATGCTATCCAGCACTTCAGTCTAGTACAGTACAAAACACTCGAGTACTGTACACTACCCAGCACTTCAGTCAAGTACAGAACAAAACACTCGAGTACTGTAAACTACCCAGCACTTCAGTCAAGTACAGTACAAAACACTCGAGTACTGTACACTACCCAGCACTTAAGTCCATTACAGAAAACACTCGAGTACTGTATACTACCCAGCACTTCAGTCTAGTACAGTACAAAACACTCGAGTACTGTATACTACCCAGCACTTCAGTCTAGTACAGTACAAAACACTCGAGTACTGTACACTACCCAGCACTTCAGTCTAGTACATAACAAAACACTCGAGTACTGTACACTACTCAGCACTTCAATATAGTACAGTACAAAACACTCGAGTAAAATACACTACCCAGCACTTCAGTATAGTACAGTACAAAACACTCGAGTAATGTACACTACCCAGCACTTCAGTCCAGTTCAGAACAAAACACTCGAGTACTGTACACTACCCAGCACTTCAGTCCAGTACAAAACAAAACACACGAGTACTGTATACTACCCAGCACTTCAGTCTAGTACAGTACAAAACACTCGAGTATTGCATACTACCCAGCACTTCAGTCTAGTACAGTACAAAACACTCGAGTACTGTACACTACCCTGCACGTCAGTCTAGTACAGTACAAAACACTCGAGTACTGCATACTACCCAGCACTTCAGTCTAGTACAGTACAAAACACTTGAGTACTGTATACTACCCAGCACTTCAGTCTAGTACAATACAAAACACTTGAGTACTGTACATTACCCAACTCTTCAGTTCAGTACAGTACAAAACATTCGAGTATTGTACACTACCCAGCACTTCAGTTTAGTACAGTACAAAACACTCGAGTACTGTACACTACCCAGCACTTCAGTCTAGGACAGTACAAAACACTCGAGTGTTGTACACTACCCTGCACTTCAGTATAGTACAGTACAAAACACTCGAGTAAAGTACACTACCCAGGACTTCAGTCTAGTACAGTACAAAAACACTCGAGTACTGTATACTACCCAGCACTTCAGTCTAGTACAGTACAAAACACTTGAGTACTGTACATTACCCAACACTTCAGTCCAGTACAGTACAAAACATTCGAGTATTGTATACTACCCAGCACTTCAGTCTAGTACAGTACAAAACACTCGAGTATTGTATACTACAAAGCACTTCAGTCCAGTACAGTACAAAACACTCGAGGACTGTACACTACCCAGCACTTCAGTCTAGTACAGTACAAAACACTCGAGTATTGTACACTACCCAGCACTTCAGTTCAGTTCAGAACAAAACACTCGAGTACTGTACACTACCCAGCACTTCAGTCCAGTATAGAACAAAACACTCGAGTACTTTACACTACCCAGCACTTCAGTCTAGTACAGTACAAAACACTCGAGTACTGTACACTACCCAGCACTTCAGTCTAGTACAGTACAAAACACTCGAGTACTGTATACTACCCATCACTTCAGTCTAGTACAGTACAAAACACTCGAGTACTGTACACTACCCAGCACTTCAGTCTAGTACATTACAAAACACTCGAGTACTGTACACTACCCAGCACTTCACTCTAGTAC
This sequence comes from Lamellibrachia satsuma, assembly GCA_033239005.1. Taxonomy (NCBI): domain Eukaryota; kingdom Metazoa; phylum Annelida; class Polychaeta; order Sabellida; family Siboglinidae; genus Lamellibrachia; species Lamellibrachia satsuma. The sequence goes on from BSQZ01000007.1 coordinate 3,611,737, forward strand.
AGTACAAAACACTCGAGTAATTTACACTACCCAGCACTTCAGTATAGTACAGTACAAAACACTCGAGTAAAGTACACTACCCAGCACTTCAGTCCAGTTCAGAACAAAACACTCGAGTACTGTACACTACCCAGCACTTCAGTCCAGTACAAAACAAAACACACGAGTACTGTATACTACCCAGCACTTCAGTCTAGTACAGTACAAAACACTCGAGTATTGTATACTACCCAGCACTTCAGTCTAGTACAGTACAAAACACTCGAGTACTGTACACTACCCTGCACGTCAGTCTAGTACAGTACAAAACACTCGAGTACTGCATACTACCCAGCACTTCAGTCTAGTACAGTACAAAACACTTGAGTACTGTATACTACCCAGCACTTCAGTCTAGTACAATACAAAACACTTGAGTACTGTACATTACCCAACTCTTCAGTCCAGTACAGTACAAAACATTCGAGTATTGTACACTACCCAGCACTTCAGTTTAGTACAGTACAAAACACTCGAGTACTGTACACTACCCAGCACTTCAGTCTAGGACAGTACAAAACACTCGAGTGTTGTACACTACCCTGCACTTCAGTCTAGTACAGTACAAAACATTCAAGTAAAGTACACTACCCAGCACTTCAGTATAGTACAGTACAAAACACTCGAGTAAAGTACACTACCCAGGACTTCAGTCTAGTACAGTACAAAAACACTCGAGTACTGTATACTACCCAGCACTTCAGTCTAGTACAGTACAAAACACTTGAGTACTGTACATTACCCAACACTTCAGTCCAGTACAGTACAAAACATTCGAGTATTGTATACTACCCAGCACTTCAGTCTAGTACAGTACAAAACACTCGAGTACTGTACACTACCCAGCACTTCAGTCCAGTACAGACCAAAACACTCGAGTACTGTACACTACCCAGCACTTCAGTCTAGTACAGAACAACACACTCGAGTACTGTATACTACCCAGCACTTCAGTCTAGTACAGTACAAAACACTCGACTACTGCATATTACCCAGCACTTCAGTCTAGTACAGCACAAAACACTCGAGTATTGTATACTACCCAGCAAATCGGTCTAGTGCAGTACAAAACACTCGAGTACTGTATACTACCCAGCACTTCAGTCTAGTACAGTACAAAACACTTGAGTACTGTACACTACCCAGCACTTCAGTCTAGTACAGAACAAAACACTCGAGTACTGTTTTGTACAGTACAAAACACTCGAGTACTGTATACTACCCAGCACTTCAGTCTAGTACAGTACAAAACATTCGAGTACTGTACACTACCCAGCACTTAAGTTCAGTACAGTACAAAACACTCGAGTACTGTACACTACCCAGCACTTCAGTCCAGTACAGAACAAAACACTTGAGTACTGTTCACTACCCAGCACTTAAGTCCAGTACAGAACAAAACACTCGAGTACTGTATACTACCCAGCACTTCAGTATAGTACAGTACAAAACACTCGAGTAAAGTACACTACCCAGCACTTAAGTCCATTACAGAAGAAAACACTCGAGTACTGTATAGTACCCAGCACTTCAGTCTAGTACAGTACAAAACACTCGAGTACTGTACACTACCCAGCACTTCAGTCCAGTACAGAACAAAACACTCGAGTATTGTACACTACCCAGCACTTCAGTCTAGTACAGTACAACACTCGAATACTGTATACTACCCAGCACTTCAGTCTAGTACAGTACAAAGCACTTGAGTACTGTACACTACCCAGCACTTTAGTCTAGTACAGAACAAATCACTCGAGTTCTGTCTAGTACAGTACAAAACACTCGAGTACTGTATACTACCCAGCACTTCAGTCTAGTACAGTACAAAACAATCGAGTACTGTACACTACCCAGCACTTCAGTCTAGTACAGAACAAAACACTCGAGTACTGTCTAGTACAGTACAAAACACTCGAGTACTGTATACTACCCAGCACTTCAGTCTAGTACAGAACAAAACACTTGAGTACTGTACACTACCCAGCACTTCAGTCCAGCACAGAACAAAACACTCGAGTACTGTATACTACCCAGCACTTCAGTCTAGTACAGTACAAAACACTCGAGTACTGTACACTACCCAGCACTTAAGTCCAGTACAGAACAAAACACTCGAGTACTGTATGCTATCCAGCACTTCAGTCTAGTACAGTACAAAACACTCGAGTACTGTACACTACCCAGCACTTCAGTCCAGTACAGAACAAAACACTCGAGTACTGTATACTACCCAGCACTTCAGTCTAGTACAGTACAAAACCCTCGAGTACTGTACACTACCCAGCACTTAAGTCCATTACAGAAAACACTCGAGTACTGTATACTACCCAGCACTTCAGTCTAGTACAGTACAAAACACTCGAGTACTGTATAGTACCCAGCACTTCAGTCTAGTACAGTACAAAACACTCGAGTACTGTACACTACCCAGCACTTCAGTCTAGTACATAACAAAACACTCGAGTACTGTACACTACCCAGCACTTCAATATAGTACAGTACAAAACACTCGAGTAAAATACACTACCCAGCACTTCAGTATAGTACAGTACAAAACACTCGAGTAAAGTACACTACCCAGCACTTCAGTCCAGTTCAGAACAAAACACTCGAGTACTGTACACTACCCAGCACTTCAGTCCAGTACAAAACAAAACACACGAGTACTGTATACTACCCAGCACTTCAGTCTAGTACAGTACAAAACACTCGAGTATTGTATACTACCCAGCACTTCAGTCTAGTACAGTACAAAACACTCGAGTACTGTACACTACCCTGCACGTCAGTCTAGTACAGTACAAAACACTCGAGTACTGCATACTACCCAGCACTTCAGTCTAGTACAGTACAAAACACTTGAGTACTGTATACTACCCAGCACTTCAGTCTAGTACAATACAAAACACTTGAGTACTGTACATTACCCAACTCTTCAGTTCAGTACAGTACAAAACATTCGAGTATTGTACACTACCCAGCACTTCAGTTTAGTACAGTACAAAACACTCGAGTACTGTACACTACCCAGCACTTCAGTCTAGGACAGTACAAAACACTCGAGTGTTGTACACTACCCTGCACTTCAGTATAGTACAGTACAAAACATTCGAGTATTGTATACTACCCAGCACTTCAGTCTAGTACAGTACAAAACACTCGAGTACTGTACACTACCCAGCACTTCAGTCCAGTACAGACCAAAACACTCGAGTACTGTACACTACCCAGCACTTCAGTCTAGTACAGAACAACACACTCGAGTACTGTATACTACCCAGCACTTCAGTCTAGTACAGTACAAAACACTCGACTACTGCATATTACCCAGCACTTCAGTCTAGTACAGCACAAAACACTCGAGTATTGTATACTACCCAGCAAATCAGTCTAGTGCAGTACAAAACACTCGAGTACTGTATACTACCCAGCACTTCAGTCTAGTACAGTACAAAACACTTGAGTACTGTACACTACCCAGCACTTCAGTCTAGTACAGAACAAAACACTCGAGTACTGTCTTGTACAGTACAAAACACTCGAGTACTGTATACTACCCAGCACTTCAGTCTAGTACAGTACAAAACACTCGAGTACTGTACACAACCCAGCACTTAAGTTCAGTACAGTATAAAACACTCGAGTACTGTACACTACCCAGCACTTCAGTCCAGTACAGAACAAAACACTTGAGTACTGTTCACTACCCAGCACTTCAGTCCAGTACAGAACAAAACACTCGAGTACTGTACACTACCCAGCACTTAAGTCCATTACAGAAGAAAACACTCGAGTACTGTATAGTACCCAGCACTTCAGTCTAGTACAGTACAAAACACTCGAGTACTGTACACTACCCAGCACTTCAGTCCAGTACAGAACAAAACACTCGAGTATTGTACACTACCCAGCACTTCAGTCTAGTACAGTACAACACTCGAATACTGTATACTACCCAGCACTTCAGTCTAGTACAGTACAAAGCACTTGAGTACTGTACACTACCCAGCACTTTAGTCTAGTACAGAACAAATCACTCGAGTTCTGTCTAGTACAGTACAAAACACTCGAGTACTGTATACTACCCAGCACTTCAGTCTAGTACAGTACAAAACAATCGAGTACTGTACACTACCCAGCACTTCAGTCTAGTACAGAACAAAACACTTGAGTACTGTCTAGTACAGTACAAAACACTCGAGTACTGTATACTACCCAGCACTTCAGTCTAGTACAGAACAAAACACTTGAGTACTGTACACTACCCAGCACTTCAGTCCAGCACAGAACAAAACACTCGAGTACTGTATGCTATCCAGCACTTCAGTCTAGTACAGTACAAAACACTCGAGTACTGTACACTACCCAGCACTTCAGTCCAGTACAGAACAAAACACTCGAGTACTGTATACTACCCAACACTTCAGTCTAGTACAGTACAAAACCCTCGAGTACTGTACACTACCCAGCACTTAAGTCCATTACAGAAGAAAACACTCGAGTACTGTATAGTACCCAGCACTTCAGTCTAGTACAGTACAAAACACTCGAGTACTGTACACTACCCAGCACTTCAGTCCAGTACAGAACAAAACACTCGAGTATTGTACACTACCCAGCACTTCAGTCTAGTACAGTACAACACTCGAATACTGTATACTACCCAGCACTTCAGTCTAGTACAGTACAAAGCACTTGAGTACTGTACACTACCCAGCACTTTAGTCTAGTACAGAACAAATCACTCGAGTTCTGTCTAGTACAGTACAAAACACTCGAGTACTGTATACTACCCAGCACTTCAGTCTAGTACAGTACAAAACAATCGAGTACTGTACACTACCCAGCACTTCAGTCTAGTACAGAACAAAACACTTGAGTACTGTCTAGTACAGTACAAAACACTCGAGTACTGTATACTACCCAGCACTTCAGTCTAGTACAGAACAAAGCACTTGAGTACTGTACACTACCCAGCACTTTAGTCTAGTACAGAACAAATCACTCGAGTTCTGTCTAGTACAGTACAAAACACTCGAGTACTGTATACTACCCAGCACTTCAGTCTAGTACAGTACAAAACAATCGAGTACTGTACACTACCCAGCACTTCAGTCTAGTACAGAACAAAACACTCGAGTACTGTCTAGTACAGTACAAAACACTCGAGTACTGTATACTACCCAGCACTTCAGTCTAGTACAGAACAAAACACTTGAGTACTGTACACTACCCAGCACTTCAGTCCAGCACAGAACAAAACACTCGAGTACTGTATACTACCCAGCACTTCAGTCTAGTACAGTACAAAACACTCGAGTACTGTACACTACCCAGCACTTAAGTCCAGTACAGAACAAAACACTCGAGTACTGTATGCTATCCAGCACTTCAGTCTAGTACAGTACAAAACACTCGAGTACTGTACACTACCCAGCACTTCAGTCCAGTACAGAACAAACACTCGAGTACTGTACACTACCCAGCACTTCAGTCCAGTACAGTACAAAACACTCGAGTACTGTACACTACCCAGCACTTCAGTCCAGTACAGAACAAAACACTCGAGTACTGTATACTACCCAGCACTTCAGTCTAGTACAGTACAAAACACTCGAGTATTGTATACTACCCAGCACTTCAGTCTAGTACATTACAAAACACTCGAGTACTGTACACTACCCAGCACTTCAGTCTAGTACAGTACAAAACACCTGAGTACTGTACACTACCCAGCACTTCAGTCCAGTACAGAACAAAACACTCGAGTACTGTACACTACCCAGCACTTCAGTCCAGTACAGTACAAAACACTCGAGTACTGTACACTACCCAGCACTTAAGTCCAGTACACTATCCAACATTTTATACATGAACACAACATAGCACTAGGGTAAGATTATTCTCATTTCTTTAATTTTATTTCATGTTAATGGTTCTGTTTAATTTATAAACATACATGGTACTAGCGTACATGGTACTACCATACATGGTACTACGACACATGGTACTACGACACATGCACAACTCAAGATTCAAACGTAGCCGTTTTCGAAAGTCGTGGGGTTCATTCTCTCGTTTTCCCCAGAATATCCCAGAATGCACCATTTCAAGCACAGTAAGACACCGTTTCCCGGGCATGCTCCCTGATGTCATGTTATGTTGACGTGTAGGCAGTTCATAGCTTTGGTTCTATTCCCGGGTCATCTCTATTGGAATCGCACCACCTTCATCCCCCCTCTTCTGCACTTGCTCCTCTTGCTCCTCCTCCTCCGCCTGTGTATATGTAAACAACGATTCGTTATCCATATTTGAACTTGAACTCGCCAATCTCAATTCAAAAGATGCAATTCTCGGGATCTCGTGTTATTCCAACACATATCTTTTTCAAAAGAATTGACATATTTCAACATATAATATCATAGTAATGCAGTGTATTTTGAGTGTGATTCTATGTAGACAATACGTTTAACTATATTTAATTTTTTTATAGAAAAATCAGAAAGACTGCATTATTCAACTTCTTAGAATAAACGTTCATTGTGCAGTATACTTATTAGATAACGTCTACATGCACACAGATGCACGCACACGCAGACACACGCACGCACACGCACGCACGCCAGCACTCACAATATCTCTAACCATCCTTCTTACCCTTTTATTTTGCAATTTCAGTGATTTGGCATTGCCTTCTAATGGGCCATCGATAAAATACGTCACGCTCATGGGGTAGGGTGACCGGGTAAGCGCTACGGGCGTTATGTGGGAGCGGAGGTGTCTTATCGAACGTTACGTTCGTTATTAATTTTTTTTGCTTTTCTTGCAGTCGGTATCAGACTGATAACATTGATTGCTATGCTACTTTTGGGGTCTATTTCAACTGAATTCGAACGGAAACGGAACGAGAACCCTAACATGCATCATGGAAGTTTGTAATGATGACGCGCGAAAAATCTGTAAACATGGTGAAATAGATGTATGCATAATAGGTGGAGGGGGTCTTTCTCAAAAAGAACGTAGCTTGCCGGGAGTTACGAAGTGTGACAAAGGGGTGGGGTGGGAGTGGGGTGGGGGTGGGGGTGGGGGGTGGGGGGGTCTCAAAAAAGTAAAAATAAGTTATAATTAGAACAGTGAATGAGATACAAACTTTCTTGATTCTTGCCATAGCCGGTATGCAGGCGGGACAACAGGCCGTTATGCATACAGGCGGACACCAAGGTGGTGAACCGGTCAAAATCTTGGGCCAACATTGACAGGGCCAAGTACACGTGCAGGTAGGCGGCCATATAGGCGCGCAGTGAGGCATCCAGTCCGGCCAACATACTGTCGGGCATATGAAAGTAGGCGGGCAGAATGGCTCGCAGACAGGCAGAAAGACAGGGTATAGGACATTCAGACAGTGAGGTGTTAGGCAAGGGCAGACCAGGGCAGTGACAGGCATGTTGACAGGCTGGTGAGCAGGCTATCCTCGCCTTTCCTATACCGGGCTGTTAGTCGTAGAACCACACCCTACAACCAACGGTCATCAAACAAAGTTCATAGTTTAACCATATCGCGTTAAGTTACACCACTTGTACATCAATACATCACGAGGCGGTTCACTAAACAATTGTTACCCTTTATTTACCCGCATATAGGCCTACTATTCTGATGCACGTTACAGCCACGGTAATGAATAGAATGTTGTTTTGTACACGACGACATGCACCCCACTGAACTATACTGATGAAATTGCATCTCCTAATTGTAGCACTATGTCTTCGATTTCATGAATTTAGAACTTTCGTATATGTTCGTACGGTGCACACGTTTTGAGAATCCGGCCCCTGTATTGCTTGGCCCTAATGAACGTATGCACTAGCGTAAGGTTTCCTTGGCACCCTCGAAATGTGTATTTGACTTGTTAATAATGTCCCTATCACAGACGTAAATAGAACACCCGTTAGTAAACCTTTATAGGGGGATGATCAATGATGTAACTCTATTCAGCATACCGTATTGGGAGTGTAGTCAGCGGAATAATGTCTACCTGCAATCTAGAATGTTTCGTCTCCTAACTGGAAGAGGAAATGAAACGCTAGATATTATAGCGTCGTGTGTGACGTCACAGTCTAGTCGGCTGTAAATACGCGATGACGACGCTGAACCGTTATTTGTATGTAGAGAGAGAGAGAGGGGGGGGGGGGTGGAGAGGAAGGGAGTTTCTTTCGTAGAATTGCATTAATCAACATGCATAGATAACAGGCAACCCATAGGGGGCATGCAACATAATTCCAATTACAGTTTGACACCGGAGCCTAATCTCTAACCATTATAATATGCAGCAATGACAATACAAGATCGAAAACAACAACAACAACAACAACAACAACAATAACAACAACAACAACAATAACAACAATAGCAACAACAACAACAATAATAACAACAACAACAACAACAATAACAACAACAACAACAACAATAACAACAATAGCAACAGCAACAGCAGCAACAATAACAACAACAACTATGATTTTACCAAAAGTACCATATGTGCATATTACTTAAACTATTCGCACATCATGAATTTGAACAATGAACATGAAAGGGGATGGGTTAAATTAAATGAGGTGTCTGAACAAAACGTTAATCACAGTCGATTACCCTTCTAAATTAATTATGGACGCTTAATTATTATTTGACGATTGTTTTTACAAATGTATTACAACATTTTGTTGTGGTATTAAAATTCAACAAGAGGTAGTAATATATGTTTCACGCAGGCACCTTTAAAACTAATTTTGTTGCGAGCTGTACAAGTGTTCAACTGCCAGCAGGAGTTGCGACCAGGGATCGAACTTAACGCTCGCCCCCTCGCCCGAGGCGAGTAGAAATTCCTGGGGATGAGTAACCTTTGGCCTGCACTAGTCCCCCGGGCGAGTAGCTATTTTCCTCTCGTTTTTTAACAATATAAATGCAAGCAATTTGAATTAGGCGTACATACATGAACGTAATACATTGTATCGAAAAAGTAAATTGTTAACCTTCGTTCCCGATATATCCGATTTCGTAAACGAGCAGCCACTGCCCTTTGCAGGAGTCAGACCACAGTTGAGAATTGCATTGGTGGCCATGTTAACGTTTTGTCTGATTATAAGAAAACGTGACCATCAAAAATTCTGAAAATTGTACACAGCAATTGCCATCATCTCATTGATATACTGACCAAATTTTATCAAAATCACATACCTTCAGCTCTTTTAAATCGCCCCGACGTGCGATGCCTATCAATTTTGACAAAAATAGCCATGTATTCATGCGCCCACGTGGCCCATAGCAGAAAAATTCCCATAAATCCCTCCGCCAGTTAAACTCTTTAAAAAATGCACTGTTTCACAGCCAATAGCTTCTACAAACAAACCTGTGAATATTCCTGCTCAAAGGCACTCATGTCACATAATATTAATTTATTAAGTTACCATTTTACAATTTTATACGCCCTACATTCGTGTGAAACAATAAACAGGAAGGTCAACTGTGGTCTTACCCCTGCAACGTAGTCGAAAATCCGTGCACATGGGTACAAATATAATACATTGAACAGTACTAACTTTTACCCGTCAACATCATCACTGACATTGATGATGACTGATGAGTCGGAGATGGATGAAGATGCATAAAAAGGTCACATTTTGACGATGTCCACCAAAAATGGGGACTAGTGATTTTTCATGGGGATGAGTAACATATTAAGGCTACTAGTCCCCCTGGCGAGTGGGTTAAATTTCTTAATTTCGACCCCTGGTTGTGGCTCGCCGAGCCAGCGCAGTTGACCTATCAATCTTGTTCCTACATACCATCATGAACGCGCCCCAAGGCTTGTAGAATAGGCCTTGTGCATATTAGGTCATTAATGATCGCTAGATGGCGTAAGTGAACTAGTTCCGTCTAGTAGACACGCCGAAATATGTAGTCTCGCTTAGCCGACGCTAGCTCCGTATCAGTCAGTAGCGTATCTTTGATCTCGGAAGGGGGGGCCAAAGTGGGGGCACGCATAGTCACCCATGCTACCATGTAACGGCTCAACGGAAAAACACGGGAAACAATAAAAAAATTAAGCGAAAGGGGTCCTGGCTCAATGCCCCCCCCCCCACCTAAATGCGCCACTGGTATCAGTTGACATATTAAAATGGTTGTACATTCGCTTTAACCTATATAAAGGCGTGAATGAACACATAGCTGGGCTTCGTTCTTGGTTCATATTCGCTAGATGGAGGACATACGGTCGTCTTTTAATGAGCCATCCAAGTACATAAAGTTGTGTACACGAACGTTTCGAATATTAGCTTCCTCTTCCTCCAATTGTCGGCCCACTTCTGCCCATAGGGCCTCTCCAAATGCACGCCACCTCCTCCGGTCCTGTGTCCATGCTATTGTTTTGTACCATCGATGTCGTCTTGCGCGTCTCATCCTCTCATATGAATGTATTAGTAGATGATACCCTACACGTTAGACTTGTTGGTAAGTCACAAACTGGCAAGTCAAGTCAAGTCAAGTCAAGTCAAGTCTCAAGCCTACATATCAGGTCAATTCTTTCAAGTCTCAAGTCACTGATCTCCAAGTTCGAGGCAAGGGTCGAGTCATCTCTCTAAATTCCAAGTCAGGTTGTAAGTCATGAAAACGGGCGACTCGAGTACGACTAGAATGAACCCCTACGACTCCAGTCAACAGGTTTGGTACACACGAGGGTTGGCTTCACCTCAGCAGCAAGTGGGCCGCACGTTTAGTTTCCAGTTACGTCGACCATAACATAATCAAATTAAGTTCACTTAAACAATCGCAGAATGTGGATACTATAGTTGAGACAATGAAACATTAGTACATATATAAATAAAAGATAATATCAAGTTATCATCATTGAACTTCGCTGGGTTGTAATCGGGTCACGCAGCATCGCAGACACGCCCTACACAGCACGACTCCTGTTGTCATTTCAATTCTCACTGAGATGTTTTCCAGCCCGTCCGTTATTCGTCAATGTCTCAGCGCAGTCCGAAATAAATACGAAGCGATTATTAAAGTATGAAACACATAAGGAGAGACGAAAGCCATGTCTGTGATGAAATAACAACCTGGAGACTTCCCGCGGCGCGGTCTGCCGGCTGCCCCTTCCCTCCTGGTGCATACCGGGCCGCTACAGAACACATAAATAATAGTGTCGGAAGGCGGAGACGGTAGGGGGCGTGCTCGGTCACCGAGAGCCGTTCCCGCTCCAGTGCCAGTGCGTGGCCAGTCAGCCGGCGTTTACTGCCGTCAGCGGCAGAATAAACTGTCTATATGCTGAAACGATAGACTCGCGTAACTGGTTGCAGTGACGGACCATTCCAGCAGCTCATCAACGTAACTGTGAATGTCTCGCAGGTACTGGATAGTAGCCAAGTACATATAGCGGCAGACGACACATCAGCCGCCGCAGACGACGACAGTCGCAGCAGACGACATTGGCAATAACCGACGAAACAACTGCCGGACAACCTCGCTTAGGGTGACCGCGGCGTCGAAGGTAAGTTCGCATTCAATTATCCCTTCCAAGAGCAATTTGCGCTGTTGACAGGCGCCGTCAACAGCGTGCCTGTCAACAGCGTGCCTGTCAACACCGTGCCTGTCAACACCGTGCTTGTCAACACCGTGCCTGTCACATCGACCAAAGCTCCATGAACATTTGATGCGTGAAGTCCCTCCTTCGCTCCCTCGCTCTCTCGCTCTTTCGCTCCCTCCCCTCCCTTCCTCCTCACTCATTCTCACTCACTCACTCACTCACTCACTCACTCACTCACTCACTCACTCACCCACCCACCAACCCTCCCACCCGCCTATCCACCCACCGACTCACTCATTCATAGCAGTAAACCATAATTTTGCTTAGTCGTTAGCAACATCCGATCTACTTAACAGTATTACAGATGAGTGCCCAACCTTCAGAAACTAAAAATACACGAAAAGCGTGATATTCGTCTTCTACATTGAGCGTTCAAGGAAGAGAATTGGGCGGATACCACTGCCAGGCACGCATTGGCTTTCAGCTCGTAAAACACTTTACTTGATTAGATTTCCGAGAAACGCGAAAAAACATTTAGAATGGTTCGCTACAACACGGGCTGCGGCTGCGTTAGGTATCAATCCTTTGAATTAACAACGCGCAGCGACTACAAATCTTTTAGCGCACGTCAAGGGGCGCCTTTTATCGGCTGCAAAGTACGGTTCGTTAGACCCGTGTGCTGGCTTTATTCATATGTGTGCTCTGTTGGTTAGGCCCGTGTATTCTGTTAGCGAGATGTGTGGCTTGTTGGCGAGACGTATTGGATCTATTCATAATGCTCTCTGGTGGTTAGACCTGTGTGAGGTGTGAGGTGTTGGCCCTATTCACAAGTGTTATCTGCTGGTTATACCCGTTTGCCCTGTTGGTGTGAGGTGTTGGCCCTATTCATAACTGTTATCTGCTGGTTAGGCCCGTGTGCTCTGTTGGTGTGAGGTGTTGGCCCTGTTCATAACTGTTCGTAACATATGGCATTTTAATGAGGCGGTGCAATTGTTTTACACTGCATTCGTTTGGATTCTTTTTGGATGTGTGTGACAGCCAAAAGCACTGAAGTTGAACGTTGTGCTGCACACAATGACGTGCACCACGATGAACTGTGGATGGAGATATATAGCCTCAATTTCTTGATGAACTGAATAACGCAGATATTTTGACAGTACATTTGATAGGCAACTGTCCGAAGTCAACACCTTATCACTGATGATAGATAACACGACATTATATGCTCAAAATGTTAACTGAATTGCCGTCCGCACAAGTTATTCTACGTACTTTTGAACAATAACCTGTACGAAATGTGCATTCATATTTGTGTCGAATTGAAGGTGTAGGGCTAAACATCATCGACCCAGATGTAGGGCTAAACATCCCCAGGTGTAGGGCTATACATCGCCACCCCAGGTGTAGGGCTAAACATCCCCGACCCCAGGCGTAGGGCTAAACATCCCCGACCCCAGGCGTTGGGCTAAACATCCCCGACCCCATGTGTAGGGCTAAACATCCAATACCCCAGGCATAGGGCTAAACATCCCTGACCTCAGGTGTAGGGCTAAACATCCGAGACCCCAGATGTAGGGCTAAACATACCCACCCCAGGTGTAGGGCTGAACACCCGAGACCCCAGATGTAGGGCTAAATATCCCCGACTCCAGGTGTAGGCCTAAACATCCCCGACCCCAGGTGTAGGGCTAAACATCCCCAACCCCAGGTGTAGGGCTAAACATCCCCGACCCCAGGTGTAGGGCTAAACATCCCCGACCCCAGGTGTAGGGCTAAATACCCCAACCGCAGGTATAAGGCTAAACATTCCCACTCTAGAACGAAACGTTCGTTTATTTAATTGTGCCACTGACAAATTATATTTTAAAACAAGATCATCTAAGAGTGTAATTACTACTACTACTACTACTACCACTACTACCACTACTACCACTACTACTACTACTACTACTACTACTACTACTACTACTACTACTACTACTACTACTATACCACCACCACCACCACCATCACCACATCTTAGGATTGATTTTGGGAATCATGCAAACGGAAATTGCTAAAAATAATTGAAAAAAGCTAGTTTTTTATTACAAAAATCCAAAATAATGTGTTTTAATCCTTCTTTGAATCACAGAATATTTGTCCAGCTGTAACCTGACCAACGTCGTTAAACATTGGCGATATGAAGATGCCGTAGAGTGCTTAATGGAGCAGTGTCTGATTGCAGAATTAATTGAGAAATGGCCATCTACCGGGATAGGAGTATAGTAATCTGACTAATGTCTACCTAGAATGTTTCGTCTCGCAACTGGAAACGGAAATTGCACAGACGCGTGACGCTACACACCATAGCTGTGTGTAAAATTACAATGCAATCATAGGCGACACGGACAGACGGACTTGGTCCACAAAGTACACGTGTTGCAGAATTGAGGCAAAATCAACTTTCAGGTGGATTAGTGAGATTAGTGAGATGGCCCACCTGTGTTCAGCTGTTACATGATCGGGGTGGTTATGAGTAGATAATAAAAAATATGTCTTATGTAAATCCCCCATCCATTGGAAGTACAGGGTGTTCCTAAGTTATCTTTCTTTTCCTATTTTGAATGTAAATAAAAACATAGCTGATGGACATACAAGCATGCAGCGTTCACCATATTGTAGCCAAATTCAAAGAGTTGATTTCAACACAAAACGCCAACCACCACCAACATGTTGTTGTGCCGATTGCTAATCTGGATATTACAACATTGGAAATTACAGTAAAAAGTTGATCATACAGAGACATTCACCGCCGGTGTTTCCACGGTTCAGTAGATTGTTGCATGTACTCAGATTTATATGTATCCAGAGATGTGTTAAATACATTCTACAGTCCCGAATCGGGACCATAGATTTGTCCTGTTTGTAAACATGTTCATACACTGGTTGGTGTCAAGCGAGAAACCTTAAGCGAAAGCTGAACACATCGCTGTATGAATCTACATTGTGTCTGACAAAATATGTTCACATACAAATAAGATATAAATAAAGCATGTAGTGTCACATGAACCAACACATTAATGCAACGATATAAACTTACAAAGTCACTTTTGACTTGTATATTATCTATAGGAGATTCTCAATAAGTATGGTTATTACTTCAGTGCTTATATATAAAAGTACGATTTCTAGCACAGTGCATCGTCATCATGCATGCGCGTTACACAGAAAACTGACACACAGCACAATAACTATAAATAACATACTTATGTTCATAAATCCTATTTATATGCCATGTACCGTCTTGTTGAGTGCCAGATCCTTCTCCTATCTAAAGCCGGTTGATACATCACCTGGAATTGATTCTACCTGCATGTAGCTCACGTGTGGGTTATTATTCTTTATCACGTCAAATGTATCAGACTCGTCGGATTCCAAAGACATTTCTGAAAGTTGCATGTCGTTATTCGCTTCCCGCCACACAGGGACGCTAAGGATGCCAGGAAGAGGAAGGAAGAGGGAGATAGAGGGAGGAAGAGGGAGGTAGAGAGAGGTAGAATGAGGTAGATGGAGGAAGAGGGAGTTTAGAGGAAGGAAGAGGGAGATAGAGGGAGGAAGAAGGAGGTAGAGAGAGGTAGAATAAGGTAGATGGAGGAAGAGGGAGTTTAGAGGGAGAAAGAGGGGGGTAGAGGGAGGTAGAGGGAGGTAGTGGGAGGAAGAGCGAGGTAGAGGGAGGAAGACGGATATAGAGGGAGACAGAAGGAGGAAAACAGGTATAGAGGGAGGAAGAGTGAGGTAGAGGGATATCGAGGGAGGGAGGGGGAGAGGGGGAGGGGTATAAAGAGGTAGAGGGAGATAGAGTGATGTAGAGGGTGTAGAGGGAGGTAGAGGGAGGAAGAGGTAGGAAGAGGTATGTAGAGGGAAGTCGATGGAGGGAGAGGGAGGTAGAGTAAGGTAGAAAAAGGTAGAGAGAGGTAGATGATCAACGGATGTAGATGGAGGTAGAGGAAATAAGTGGGGGAATAGAGTGAGGTAGATGAAGATATAGGGAAGTAGAGGGAGGAAGAAGGAGGAAGATAGAGTAAGAGGGAGGTAGAGGGTGGAAAGGAAGGTAGAGGGAGGTAGAATGAGGTAGAGGAAGGTAGCAGGAGGTAGAGGGGTAAGGGGGAGATAGATGGAGGATGAAGGAGGTAGAGAGACATCGATGGATGAAGACGAGGAAGAGGGAGGTAGAGGAAGGTAGAAGGGTGTAGAGGGAGATAGAGGGTTGTATAGGGAGGTATAGGGAGGTAAGTGGTGGTAGTGGGAGATACAGGGAGGAAGAGGGAGGTAGAGGGATGTAGAGGGAGGTAGAGGGGTGTGAGGAAGGGAGAGGGAGGTAGATAGGTGGAGATGGAGGAGAGGGAGCAAATGGAAGGTAGAGGGAGGAAGAGGGCGTAGAGGAAGGAAGGGGGATGTAGAAAGAGATAGAGGGAGCTAATGGAGTACCACAACAACTGCCGCTATATAAGTGAAGAGGAAATAGCCGTTTGTCAGTGGCGTGTTGTGTGTCGACTAGGGACGGTTCCGAAGTCGTGGACCGAGCGGAGACCGCAGTAGACGTAGACGTGTTGGAAGACGAAAGACCACGCGGCGGAAATCGATAGACATGTAGGAATAAGGAATGATGTCTCTTTGGATCAAGAACTGGGAGACATGGAGCCTATGAACTCTTAAAACCCCTGCTTAATTCATTTAACCCACATGCACAATCGGTTTAATACAAAGGTGCGTTATTTTGTTAAAACCATCGAAAGAATTGAGTTTGATCGTTATATCGGGTAACTTGCAAAAGTGTTAATAGCCTTATGTCATAGTATGAAAGTGTTAATAGCCTTATGTCATAGTATGAAAGTGTTAATAGCCTTATGTCATAGTATGAAAGTGGTAATAGTGTTATGTCATAGTATGAACGGCACCTAGAAGAATGTGGTTCAACAACCATAGAGACACGGGGGTTAAGAGGAGATCAAATTGTAGTTTTTAACATACTGAACAGGTATGAAGATACTGATAAAAAGCAACCGACAGTGTCTAGTTGCTATGTTGTGTTAATGTAGCACTTTATAAGCTCATACGTCTATTGCTCGGACGAAATATGCAAATATATTGTGCCGCTTATTTATGCTACTGTGTTATAAGCATGGCTGTGACATACGAGGGGTGAGTACTGCCATGCGTTCACGTGCACCGTTCAGTGTTAACACGTCCACGTGCACCGTTCAGTGTTAACTCACTATTCAGCAGTGGTCCTCGTAGTTCTGAAGGCAGGATCCCGTCCCGTGCTCAGTTTCACAGTTTCCTTTGTCGACGATTTGATGATGTATCAGCTAACGACCAGACTTCATGAGTACAGCTGGACAGAAAGACAAACATTTTCATACAACTTATTTGGCAGGTTTTCTGCATCAGCGACCAGTTCACCCGTGTGTGAGGCTCACAGTTCAACGATGTATGCCTATACGTCTTTCTCTGCAGTAGAATCCAGCGACTTTGAGAATGGGGTCGGCGAATAGATATCGAGGCAGTTCATGGAGTAAAAACATTTGTCGCACTTTGTCCATGTGAAAGGTCAAGCAGTTTGGCGGGGCCACGACAGAGAGTAGTAAATTAGCCTGAGGACGGGAGTGAGCGTTCGTCCGCACTCACCCAGCTCATATACAACCACTGGTCCCTGGCTCCGAGGGCAATGAAATACCCGTAGCTAGAGATCGCCGTGAAATCGATATAATAATAACAATAATAATGACAGTTATGGCCATAAGTTACTCCTGATGACAATTCCATCGGTTGGTGTCTTCGAAATGTTTCGGTCAGGAGCTACCGAATTTGAACTCAACACCTGGACATGTAATTATTAATCAGAATGAACGAAAAACTACTATTTCGACATATGTGTTCACATAGGCGTGTAGTTTTTGTATATTCTTAGTAGAAAGTTTCTTAACATGTAACATGATGTTATTACGTCAGTTCTTGAATGTGCTATATTCCCAGATGAGACTACTTTGAATGTGACATAACATTTGATTATCCGACATGGAAACCACCACTATGCGATTATGTCGATAGGAATTAGGAGAAGACTGTCTTCTTGAAGAAAGTAGGAAACTGTCTTCTTGAAGAAATTAGGAAACTGTCTTCTTGAAGAAAGTAGGAAACTGTCTTCTTGAAGAAAGTAGGAAACTGTCTTCTTGAAGAAAGTAGAAAACTGTCTTCTTGAAGAAAGTAGGAAACTGTCTTCTTGAAGAAAGTAGAAAACTGGGGCAAATTGAAGATAGTGGAAGAAGCCATCGAGAGGAGACAGTGAGGATGTTTGTGTGAATCTTGGGTCCACTCTGACAAAAAGTGACAAAACAGTGACAAAACAGTGACAAAACAGTGTCAAAACAGTGACAACACAGTGTCAAAACAGTGACAAAACAGTGACAAAACAGTGTCAAAACAGTGACAAAACAGTGACAAAACAGTGTCAAAACAGTGACAACAGAGTGACAAAACAGTGACAAACCAGTGACAAAACAGTGTCAAAACAGTGACAAAACAGTGACAAAACAGTGTCAAAACAGTGAAAAAACAGTGACAAAACAGTGACAAAACAATGAAAAACCAGTGACAAACCAGTGACAAAGCAGTGACCAAACAGTGCAAAACAGTGACAAAACAGTGACAAAACAGTGACAAACCAGTGACAAACCAGTGACAAAACAGTGACAAAACAGTGACAAAACAGTGACAAAACAGAGACCAAACAGTGACAAAACAGTGACAAAACAGTGCAAAACACTGACAAAACAGTGACAAAACAGTGACAAAACAGTGACAAAACAGTGACAAAACAGTGACAAAACAGTGACAAAACTGTGTCAAAACAGTGACAAAACACTGACAAAACAGTGACAAAACAGTGACAAAACACTGACAAAACAGTGACAAAACAGTGACAAAACAGTGTCAAAACAGTGACAAAACAGTGCAAAACAGTGCAAAACAGTGACAAAACAGTGTCAAAACAGTGACAAAACACTGACAAAACAGTGACAAAACAGTGACAAAACACTGACAAAACAGTGACAAAACAGTGACAAAACAGTGTCAAAACAGTGACAAAACACTGACAAAACAGTGACAAAACAGTGACAAAACGGTGACAAAACAGTGACAAAACAGTGACAAAACAGTGACAAAACGGTGACAAAACAGTGACAAAACACTGACAAAACAGTGACAAAACGGTGACAAAACAGTGTCAAAACAGTGACAAAACAGTGACAAACCAGTGACCAAACAGTGCAAAACACTGACAAAACAGTGACAAAACGGTGACAAAACAGTGACAAAACAATGTCAAAACAGTGACAAAACAGTGACAAAACAGTGACAAAACAATGTCAAAACAGTGACAAACCAGTGACAAAACAATGCAAAACAGTGACAAAACAGTGACAAACCAGTGACAAAACAGTGCAAAACAGTGACAAAACAGTGACAAACCAGTGACAAAACAGTGACAAACCAGTGACAAACCAGTGACAAAACAGTGACCAAACAGTGACAAAACAGTGACAAACCAGTGACAAACCAGTGACAAAACAGTGAAAAAAACAGTGACAAAACAGTGACAAACCAGTGACAAACCAGTGACCAAACAGTGACAAAACGGTGACAAACCAGTGACAAACCAGTGACAAAACAATGCAAAACAGTGACAAAACAGTGACAAACCAGTGTCAAACCAGTGACAAAACAGTGACAAAACAGTGACAAAACAGTGACAAACCAGTGACAAACCAGTGACAAAACGGTGACAAAACGGTGACAAAACGGTGACAAAACAGTGACAAAACAGTGACGAACCAGTGACGAAACAGTGACGAAATAGTGACAAAACAGTGACAAACCAGTGACAAAACAGTGATAAACCAGTGACAAAACAGTGACAAACCAGTGACAAACCAGTGACAAAACAGTGACAAACCAGTGACAAAACAGTGACAAACAAGTGACAAAACAGTGACAAACCAGTGACAAACCAGTGACAAACCAGTGACAAACAAGTGACAAACAAGTGACAAAACAGTGAAAAAACAGTGACAAACCAGTGACAAAACAGTGACAAACCAGTGACAAAACAGTGACAAACCAGTGACAAAACAGTGACAAAACAGTGACAAAACAGTGACAAACCAGTGACAAACCAGTGACAAAACAGTGACAAAACAGTGACAAACCAGTGACAAAACAGTGACAAACCAGTGACAAACCAGTTACAAAACAGTGACAAAACAGTGACCAACCAGTGACAAACCAGTGACAAACCAGTGACAAAACAGTGACAAACCAGTGACAAACCAGTGACAAAACATTGACAAAACAGTGACAAAACAGTGACAAAACAGTGACAAAACAGTGACAAAACAGTGACAAACCAGTGACAAAACCAGTGACAAAACATTGACAAAACAATGACAAAACATTGACAAACCAGTGACAAACCAGTGACAAAACAGTGACAAACCAGTGACAAAACAGTGGGGGAAGAAAAGGGAAGAAACTTTGGGAACCTAAAGTGGAAAAAACTTTGGTAGTGTGAAAAGTTAAATAAAAGTGTAAACTCACTGCGCGAAGTAGTGAGAACGATGGCTGGCGTGGGAACAGCAGCGTTCACCAAACTGATAGCAGCATTGAGAGACGCGAACACAATACACTATTGAACTATATAAACGTCGTTGCTATAGGGCGATCATAATGACCAGTTGTATCACTTCTACACAGAGGTGAAATGCGGTCAGAAACAGCTGGAATTGTCGAAGGCATAATTGTTAACAGCGTTTGAAATTAACTGTCTAGAGAATGTGACACGATGAGGACACTGCTAACAGATGACGGAGAGTGACAGAAGAACGTCGGTTCAGACGCCGAGTGGCATGCACTAAATGAACATTCACGGGCTTCTGATAGCAGTATATAATTTTATTATAGTCCCACACCATGGCGCCTTCTCTGCATTAAAATTGTTTTTCATACTTCCTGCCAGCACGGTGGCGACACATCTGTTCAAGTGACATTTCACGCTGAGCCAGTTGTTGATAGGACGAGTCACGTCGACACTTCTCATTTTTAGGTCACTGCAGAATTTAGCATCGCCCGTTGAGTTACAATTTGGCCCAGCGCAGGTGTTTCCACTGGAACACAATGGGTCGTCCAAGAGTCGGTCTCCGCTTGATTTACGACAGTCGCACACATGGAGTCCGACAGTCGCACACACGGAATCTCTTCGCTGCGCTTTTTATAAGCCACAACAATCGCGTAGATCCCGCAAGATGCCACACCAGATCTATTGTTTTAATATAAACTAACGACACTGTAGACTTGTTTTTGTCAGAGGTCTGCGTTCTCCAGTAGAGACTACGGACAGGTCAATGTAGTACAATCCCAAAGCACGTTCTATGCCTACTAATAAATACTGGATTTGTTGGTCAACTAATAAACTATGCGAATCAGTTATAAATATACCAGTGTTGATTAAACTGTTGTAATTTGGGGCAGGTTGTGACTGTATATGCTCAGTAGGAAATGAGTCACATGATGGTAACAACAACCGACTCTAATTGACATGGTTGTCACACCAATTGGTATAGCTATTTGGGAAGTCGATGCGAACACAATCAGCACGCAAGAAGGTCGTCTTCCGATCACATTCCAAATTGTAACAATTGAACTGGTTATTGCGATCAGGTTCGTCGAAAATTAAACATATCCGAGTTACAGGGGTAGAATTGACGGCTTTGTGTGCATCCTCGAATGCATGCTGCTAGGTACAACAGAACTACGAGACGTAACATTACCTGACAGGTGACGCCGTGACTAAGAGGGGAGACACTTGCAATCACTGCATCAAGTTCAGGAGGCATTGTAACATGCCAACGTAACACCTGCTTCTGATTAGGCGCAGTCGTATTGGCGTGTAACACAATGTAACACAATGGTGACCAGCGGACGTCATTGATCAACGGCCACACAGGATGCTGGTGTGGTAGGGTATCTCCCCCTGGGCATCTTCCCCCCACCCTGGATATCTTACCCCCCTATAAACGTGCAAGAAAGTTTATAATTACCAAACATGAGTCAGAATAATATCTACTATATGGTATTCTGCAAGAAAATTGTGCGTGCTTATATTTATTATGTTATAAATTTACGAATGAATGAATAATACGAAGTGATTCCTGAATTAACAATGATAAGTGTGTCATCGAGGCACTGAATTAACCATGATAAGTGTGTCATCGAGGCACTGAGTTAACCATGATAAGTGTGTCATCGAGGCACTGAGTTAACCATGATAAGTGTGTCATCGAGGCACTGAGTTAACCATGATAAGTATGTCGTCGAGGCACTGAGTTAACCATGATAAGTGTGTCATCGAGGCACTGAGTTAATCACGATCAGCCATATCAGCAACAAAACATACAGCTCTTTTCTCAAGTCACGAGTTAATCATGGTCAGCTACTTCAACAACACACAGCTCTTTTCCCAAGGAACTGAGGTGTATAATCCTCCGAGCTGTTGCTAAACATGGTAACACCCCTTTGTTATCAATACAAGTTTCAAGGACCTGCCGTTGTTTATTGGCTTACGGCACGTTGCCAGTGTGTCATCCCAGTATAGTTTAATAACCTTTGATTTATTTTGTTGGGCAACCACACACAATACACAATAACTAAATCCTTTCATCCACTTCACAGAAAAAATAATCGTTTAATCCCAAGCTTTTCAAAATATCCAGTCGCCTATTTAAGAAAGGACTACAAGACTTTAATTACCATGAAACAATATGGACTGTAGACACCTAATGTAATATATATATATATATATATATATATATATATATATATATATATATATATATATATATATATATATATATATATATATATATATATATATTGTGGACGTGCAATTTGTGTGATACGAGTTGACACTTAATGTATTATTGTATTTAAGTTGGTGAATAATTTTGCATGAGATTTTGTTGTGATAACTGCAAGTAACGACAGACTGATTTTGTGATTTATGATTTTGTGATTTATCGCATTCTTTTGTGATAATTGTAAGTCGTTTACATGATGAAATTTATAATAAATATTGATTTACTTGCAACATGTTCTTGATTTTAGTTGTGGGGGAAAATAGACAGGAGTCAAGACAACTTGGGTATTGGGAGGGGGTAAAATATCCAGGGTGGGGGAGATATCCCAGGGCATTTCCCCCCTGGGGGAGCTATCCGGGGGGAGATATACTGTTACACCGGGCCACACTACTGTCATTGGCACCGAGGTCGGCCCATGGTAGACGGACACACAGACGGTCACATCCAACAATCTTAACTCCCAATCGTTATACTCATTCCTGCCACCATTCAATGGTGCTCACGTTGCCTCCACTAGACATATTTTATTTAACAATAATTTCATTAAGCTATGTTTATATAAACATATTTTAGTCCATGCATCTCTTAAGCACTGCACTCTTTTATAATGGGCTTACATGAGTAATAGTGAATTGACATATTATACATGTCATTGTGTGTATTATCGCTAGTCATTTTACCAGTAATTTTATCGAGTGTCTTTTATATGTGAACTTGTGAGTGTTTGAAAGTATATTATCTTCTCCGACAAAGGAGGGTCCAATACGATAAAAATGCTAATAATACTACACATTATAGTAAGGTACGACGGGCAGCCAAATGATTTATAGTTTTACGGACCCCTTCTTACGGGGCCCCGTAATGCATCATTTGTCATTCTGACTACCGTAGAATTGATAATGTAATTGCACTACATGGTGACGAGCCTAATTTCCTCGGATTCTCAGCCTATCGGGTGCAGTATCCCTGCATGACGAGCCGAACTCACAGTATCCCTGCATGACGAGCCGACCTCACAGTATCCCTGCATGACGAGCCGACCTCACAGTATCCCTGCATGACGAGCCGACCTCACAGTATCCCTGCATGACGAGCCGACCTCACAGTATCCCTGCATGACGAGCCGACCTCACAGTATCCCTGCATGACGAGCCGACCTCACAGTATCCCTGCATGACGAGACGACCTCACAGTATCCCTGCATAACGAGACGACCTCACAGTATCCCTGCATGACGAGTCGACCTCACAGTATGCCTGCATGACGAGACGACCTCACAGTATGCCTGCATGACGAGCCGACCTCACAGTATCCCTGCATGACGAGCCGACCTCACAGTATCCCTGCATGACGAGCCGACCTCACAGTATCCCTGCATGACGAGCCGACCTCACAGTATCCCTGCATGACGACCCGACCTCACAGTATCCCTGCATGACGAGACGACCTCACAGTATCCCTGCATGACGAGACTACCTCACAGTATCCCTGCATGACGAGCCGACCTCACAGTATCCCTGCATGACGAGACGACCTCACAGTCGCCGGAAACAGGGGAAGGTTGTTATGCTGTTCAACCGACTACTCCCAGAGAACCCAACACCTCGTTGACGAGTCCCCGTCAGCCACACCGACCCGCCCGCCACCAACGAGTGGAAGATAAACAACGCTCTCCATATGGACGCCGTCTTGCAGTACTGTATAAACAAATGAGTGTCATTAAATCGAATAAAACACTCGAAAACACGCCTGGCGACAAGTGTGTTTAGTGAATCAAGTCGGTTATTACGGGTGTTTTACTGCCCGCGTGCTCATTCGCTTTCAGTGCTGATCCTTTGTGCAGATCGGCGTAAAATTCGAGATATATAAGGGTGGAGACGGCAGCGGCCACCCAGGGGCAACCACCCCACACAGGGGGTGGCGCTCGCACGCACGCACGCACGCACGTTCGCATGCGCACACAGTCTGACTACCATGCACATTGAGTTGATAGTATCTCCTAGGTGTGGGATTTCAACCTAGTTTAACTGCGTTCTCCACTCCAACAGGAGGCATGCAATAAGTAAAATGATTTTATGGTACTACAAATTTAATAAATATCAAAACAATTAAGCAGTGAAACATATGTATAGCGGACGACGTCGGAACTGGGATTATACGTTCCTCGTCTTCCGGTGTTTGTATATAATACATTCTATAGATAAAAGCAGTCCACTACGGCCACTACGTCTACTACGTCCACTACGGCCACTACAGCCACTATGGCCACTACGTCCACTACGGCCACAACGTCCACTACGTCCACTACGGCCACTACGGCCACTACGGCCACTACGGCCACTACGTCCACTACGGCCGTTACGTCCACTACAGCCACTACGTCCACTACGGCCACTACGTCCACTACGGCCACTACGTCCACTACGGCAAATTTATTTCTTATGCAAAACGTGTCACTACGGCCACTACGTCCACTACGGCCACTACGTCCACTACGGCCACTACGTCCACTACGTCCACTTCGGCCACTACGGCCACTACGTCCACTACGTCCACTACGGCCATTACGTCCACTACGTCCACTTCGGCCACTACGTCCGCTAAGTCCACTACGGCTACTACGTCCACTACGGCCATTACGCCCATTACGCCCACTACGTCCACTACATCCACTATGGCCACTACGTCCACTACGGCCACTACGGCCACTACGGCCACTACGGCCACTACGGCCACTACGGCAAGTTTATTTCTTATGCAAAACGTGTACTTGGAAGTGAAAACTTTGCTTTTTCGTTGAGGTCTAAATACTCCAATAGCGGGAAGGTCAATTTGTGTGTTAATGACTAACATATCTTGAGGAATATTCATCATGTTTATATATGTAATATTAGCAGGCCGTTCGGGCTCGGTATCTAACGTGCACTCGGACGACCCGTTTGAAGACGAGCGCCAGGGAAGATCTAGAGTCACGCAACTGTTGCATCTGCGTCATTGCCGAGTTCTTCACAAGTCTTTGATGTGACTATTGCAATTACGTTTCAAGGCGTCTCCGTGTCTTGTACGGTTACACAGACGCAGTAGCGCTAACTTACCGCCCCCTGACCGGACTGCGTGCTTTCACGGTTGGTTTTACATTTAAACCCACTTTCATGGCACACAAGGCAACACTTTATAAAGCAAACGAGAGTGGATAATCCCATGCATCAACACGGCGTGTGCATCTGTAGAAGGGCCAGTGGTCATTTCCATTGCGATTTCTGTCTTGACCGTGTCACATGATTGCGTCATAGTTTATACTGCCACTTCAGTGATGATTGGATACTGATGGTCAACATTCTAATCCTCGTCACCGCCATCATCGCCACCCTCACCATCACCATAACCATCACCCTCACCCACACGTTCACCCTCACACTCACCATTACCTTCACCCTCACCCTCATCCTTACCGTCATCATCACCCTCATATTCATCCTCACCTTCACCATCACCATCACCATAACCCTCACCCTCACATTCACCTTCACCAACACCTTCACCGTGACCCTCAACATGACCCTCATCATCATCTTCACCATCACAACCACCCCCGCCATCACCTTCACCATCACCCTCACCCTCACGATCACTCTCACCATCACCATCACCCTCACCCTCACCCTCACCCTCACCCTCACCTTCACCTTCAACCTCACCATCACCCTCACCCTCACCATCACCATCACCATCACCATCACCCTCACCCTCACCTTCAACCTCACCATCACCCTCTCCATCACCATCATCCTCACCCTCACCATCACCATCAACATCACCGCCATCATCATCATTATCGATAACGACAACATGGAAAGTAAAATAAGTTGGTCGGTGTTTGTGTTTGTGTCTCCCGATTGACCCGAACCGAGCTCGATAACCCTCGCTATCTCTGCCGGACGTTGTTTAGTAAACGACGACCAATGAAATAAACTAACGATTATCGTGGACATTCATTCGCTACTTCGGTATCTGACGGGTATTCAGGTCATATAATCACAGTTTGCCGACATCATGGACAGGACACCCGCTGTGAGGTCTCTCACTTATTCATGTCATATAATCACAGTTTACCGACATCATGGACCGGACACCCGCTGTGAGGTCTCTCACTTATTCAGGTCATGTAATCACAGTTTACCGACATCATGGACCGGACACCCGCTGTGAGGTCTCTCACTTATTCAGGTCATATAACCACAGTTTACCGACATCATGGACCGGACACCCACTGTGAGGTCTCTCACTTATTCAGGTCATATAACCACAGTTTACCGATATCATGGACCGGACACCCGCTGTGAGGTCTCTCACTTATTGCTACGTTAATAGCATTAAGCGATTCGGCAATTATGCACATGTCGATACCTGATAGAAAGAAAGAAAAGCTTATTAAAGTAAGTCAATATATAAGATACATTAAATTGCACATTAAATTAATGGTAGTGTAATGCATTACATAAATGAAAAGTAATGAAGAAATTCTTAGAACAGTAAAATGAAGATCGTGTGCAGAATCAATAAAATACAAGCAGAATGTACAGGTCACGAGATGAGAAAGAAAACACTTGCGATCGTGTGAAATGGGGGGTCATGATCGCCTGTACGGAGTGTCATGGTCGCCTAGGCAGAGTGTCATGGTCGTCTAGACGGAGTGTCATGATCGCCTGTACGGAGTGTCATGGTCGCCTAGGCGGAGTGTCATGGTCGCCTAGGTGGAGTGTCATGGTCGCCTAGACGGAGTGTCATGATCGCCTGTACGGAGTGTCATGGTCGCCTAGGCGGAGTGTCATGATCGCCTAGGCGGAGTGTCATGATCGCCTAGGCGGAGTGTCATGGTCGCCTAGGCGGAGTGTCATGGTCGCCTGTAGGAGTGTCATTGTCGCCTAGGCAAAGTGTCATGATCGCCTAGGCGGAGTGTCATGGTCGCCTAGACGGAGTGTCATTATCGCCTGTACGGAGTGTCATGGTCGCCTAGGCGGAGTGTCATATTCGCCTAGGCGGAGTGTCATGGTCGCCTAGGTGGAGTGTCATGGTCGCCTAGGCGGAGTGTCATGGTCGACTAGACGGAGTGTCATGATCGCCTGTACGGAGTGTCATGGTCGCCTGTACGGAGTGTCATGGTCGCCTAGGCGGAGTGTCATGATCGCCTAGGCGGAGTGTCATGATCGCCTAGGCGGAGTGTCATGGTCGCCTAGGCGGAGTGTCATGGTCGCCTGTACGGAGTGTCATGGTCGCCTAGGCAAAGTGTCATGATCGCCTAGGCGGAGTGTCATGGTCGCCTAGACGGAGTGTCATGGTCGCCTAGGTGGAGTGTCATGGTCGCCTAGGCGGAGTGTCATGGTCGTCTAGACGGAGTGTCATGATCGCCTGTACGGAGTGTCATGGTCGCCTATGCGGAGTGTCATGATCACCTAGGCGGAGTGTCATGATCGCCTAGGCGGAGTGTCATGGTCGCCTAGACGGAGTGTCATGTTCGCCTGTACGGAGTGTCATGGTCGCCTAGGCGGAGTGTCATGATCACCTAGGCGGAGTGTCATGATCGCCTAGGCGGAGTGTCATGGTCGCCTAGGTGGAGTGTCATTGTCGCCTAGACGGAGTGTCATGTTCGCCTGTACGGAGTGTCATGGTCGCCTAGGCGGAGTGTCATGATCGCCTAGGCGGAGTGTCATGGTCGTCTAGACGGAGTGTCATGATCGCCTGTACGGAGTGTCATGGTCGCCTATGCGGAGTGTCATGATCACCTAGGCGGAGTGTCATGATCGCCTAGGCGGAGTGTCATGGTCGCCTAGGCGGAGTGTCATGGTCGCCTAGGCGGAGTGTCATGGTCGCCTACACCTACAACAGGCATGACACCTGATGTCGTACAATGAAACACACTCGCGTTTCGTTGGTTCGCCTGCAGAAGGTTATCAGTGTCGAAGAGAAACTGTGTTATGTGAGTTGCACCCTGCGTGATCCCACTCCGATTCACATACACATTTATCAAGCAGTACATGGAGCGAGCTCAAAGAGCCTTTCGATCTCTGTTAGCTGCGTTTTTGCCTGTCTGAATGCTGGGCTAATGAGCCGATGTTGGATATTTTATCCAGATTGACATATACATCAGGACGAGGCTGAGCGCACAGCACACATGTCACAGTGATATAATTAGTTTTTTATTTTTACAAATATCATGTCTACGCAAGAAGAGGACGCAATGCCGACAGAATCACACCCGGCCAAGTCATTTCTCATTTCAAAACATAATTTGTCTTTATGTGATTTCGGTTTTGTCAACATTTTATGCGTTAATAAATGCCATGATATATATTATGACTTCGTTTTTGACGCAGCATTTACAGCTTAATTTGTTTGGCTACACATACATCAGTCACTTTAATAACCATTTCAAGTCAACCATTTCCAGTCTGCGGCTAACTGTAGCGTTACACAGCGATATCTATGACATTGACTAGAAGGAGATGAGTGCAACGCACATCTTGTGAAACCCGTCCGGTGGCGTCGTGTGGTGCGGTGGCGTCGTGTGGTGCGGTGGCGTCGTGTGGTGCGGTGGTGTCGTGTGGTGCGGTGGCGTCGTGTGGTGCGGTGGTGTCGTGTGGTGCGGTGGCGTCATGTGGTGCGGTGGCGTCGTTTGGTGCGGTGGCGTCGTGTGGTGCGGTGGTGTCGTGTGGTGCGGTGGCGTTGTAATTAGAACATCGGACTCTCTATCATGAGAACCCGAGTTCAAATCCTCTTGCTGCCGTTTCGAAGTTTGGAAAATTTCGTTCACTCCACATCGCTCTAGTTTATTCAGTAGTATAAATAAGTACCTGGTTGTAGATAGTGGTGATAATGTGAACAAATAGTCTTCGCGCAGTAATTGCACCGAGGCTGAATGTTTCTCAGACAAATCGAGTTGGTGATGGAATGAACAGGTCTGCCGGGGTGAAGTGTAAAGCGCTTTGAGCGGTCCTACGGACTGGATACCGCGCTATATAAGAACGTACATTTTACCTTTTATAGACGCTGTTTATATTCAACGTATTCTTTCGCCTGGACAGGAACTGAATACCGCGGTTCGCCCTAACGTAACAAACAACCTAGTGGTTACTGTGGTGGCGGTGTCAAAACCTGCAGACCTTTTGATCATCACCTACCGCATTACATCCTCGCACAACGTCGTTAACGCGACTGTTCCGTGCCTGTCGTGGTTCCATGATTCCACCGCGATCGCTGAAAGACGACACGCCCTCTAATACGCCACCGTTTATGTGATAATTATAGTCGCAAAGTTCTCAGCGAATGAATTACTTTACATTTACTGGGAATAACACTCGCGGTCTAGTTTACACTGAGCGTATATGCAGCACATTTCTGTCATTTTGCAATCACTCATACATAATTTTTTTTCGGCAAAAACATCACATGCAAACGCGAATGTGGTTGAGTGACAGGCCTGTGACGACTTGTTATTGACACACAATAAAAACGTTGCGCAGTTTTTATCAGCATTGATGGATCGACACGTTGGCTGTCCGCTGCTGTGCATAAACTACGTTTTTACAGCGAACAAGTTTGACAAGACTGAGTATATCTTTCATAGAAATACCTTGGACTTTTGCCCACGCAGACACTTGCCAGGACAAGTAACTAATTATAGTTCTACTCTTGTCAGTCGAATCAGGAAATCGTGATGACTGTTACTGGTGGTCGTAAAATGAGGCTTGTTATAACACGATCCAACCAAAAGATAATGCCTTTGAAATAATAATTAATATTGAATGAGGTCACAATTATAGTTATTACATTACAAACTTCTACCCGGATGTAAGCGAATTGCAGTTCGCAATTATTTAAATATTCATAAACTCAGAAGGTAATGAATTACTAAATTTTCACATTGTCTGTGCACATCATCACTATTATTAGTATAAACCTATTGTAGGTCATACGTGATTCACTGAAGTCATACTATTCACATTATTTCTCAGCATTCCAGCCGTGGTCTTCGTTCGAGATACTATTGTAATCCAATATAGCAACATAGATCCACACCGTGTTATCAACTTGGCAGAAAACGCAATCTAACGAGCAGCGTTCTTTTCATACTCTCGGTCTCTTGATGCTCGTCACGGCGCGTCAAGCTGAGAACACGGTGTGGATTACTGCGATAGCCGTCCACTTGATACAGCGTCCATGGACACGAAGTGGTTTCTTGTAGTGTTGACACTCACTGCTCCGTCAGGGCAGCTGGGCTGAAACACCACACGACTGCCCCGTCAGTGCAGGCTCAGGGCAGCCGGGCTGAAACACCACACGATTGCTCCGTCAGGGCAGGCGGGGCTGAAACACCACACGACCGCTCCGTCAGGGCAGCCGGGCTGAAACACCACACGATTGCTCCGTCAGGGCAGGCGGGGCGGAAACACCACACGACCGCTCCGTCAGGGCAGCCGGGGCTGAAACACCACACGACCGCTCCGTCAGGGCAGGCGGGGCTGAAACACCACACGACCGCTCCATCAGGGCAGGCTCAGGGCAGGCGGGGCGGAAACACCACATGACCGCTCGAGTATTCGTCTATCAAGTTAGGACCACTGTCGTGGGGCCTCTATAAGGCATACACAGGCCATCTACCAAACGTGTACTATATCACAATATCAATCTTCATTCGATTTTTGTAGTTTGAATCATAGGGGAACGGGAAAATTACTGAAGTTTATAATAACAGTTGTAGGTTGTATTACAGCATGGTTGTGTTTCCTTTCATGCTGATGACGTCGTTGAATTTAAATAAAAATAACCTTTGAGACAGGTTTACAAGTCGCGGCCAAAACGACCACTCTTGTTATTTCCTGCGGCCAAATCGTCCGCCCAAACTAGAGGCCAAGCGTGGCTGTAGACAAACCATTCCAGAGGCCACGCGTGGCTGTAGACAAACCATTCCAGAGGCCAAGCGTGGCTGTAGACAAACCATTCCAGAGGCCACGGGTGGCTGTAGACAAATCATTCCAGAGGCCAAGCGTGGCTGTAGACAAACCATTCCAGGAGCCAAGCATTGCTGTAGACAAACCATTCCAGGAGCCAAGCGTGGCTGTAGACAAACCATTCCAGGAGCCAAGCGTGGCTGTAAACAAACCATTCCAGACGCCAAGCGTGGCTGTAGACAAACCATTCCAGGAGCCAAGCGTGGCTGTAGACAAACCATTCCAGGAGCCAAGCGTGGCTGTAGACAAACCATTCCAGACGCCAAGCGTGGCTGTAGACTAACCATTCCAGACGCCAAGCGTGGTTGTAGACAAACCATTCCAGAAGCCAAGCGTGGCTGTAGACAAACCATTCCAGACGCCAAGCGTGGCTGTAGACAAACCATTCCAGACGCCAAGCGTGGCTGTAGACAAACCATTCCAGAGGCCAAGCGTGGCTGTAGACAAACCATTCCAGAGGCCAAGCGTGGCTGTAGACAAACCATTCCAGACGCCAAGCGTGGCTGTAGACAAACCATTCCAGACGCCAAGTGTGGCTGTAGACAAACCATTCCAGAAGCCAAGCGTGGCTGTAGACAAACTATTCCAGACGCCAAGCGTGGCTGTAGACAAACCATTCCAGACGCCAAGCGTGGCTGTAGACAAACCATTCCAGAGGCCAAGCGTGGCTGTAGACAAACCATTCCAGAGGCCAAGCGTGGCTGTAGACAAACCATTCCAGAGGCCAAGCGTGGCTGTAGACAAACCATTCCAGGGGCCAAGCGTGGCTGTAGACAAACCATTCCAGAGGCCAAGCGTGGCTGTAGACAAATCATTCCAGAGGCCACGCGTGGCTGTAGACAAACCATTCCAGACACCAATCGTGGCTGTAGACAAACAATCCCAGAAGCCAAGCGTGGCTGTAGACAAACCATTCCAGACGCCAAGCGTGGCTGTAGACAAACCATTCCAGAGGCCAAGCATGGCTGTAGACAAACTATTCCAGAGGCCAAGCGTGGCTGTAGACAAACCATTTCAGAGGCCAAGCGTGGCTGTAGACAAAACGTCCGTGGACAAAACGTCCGTGGACAAAACTTCCGTGGACAAAACGTCCGTGGACAAAACGTTCGTGGACAAAACGTCGTTGGACAAAACGTCCGTGGGCAAAGCGTCCGTGGACAAAACGTTCGTGGACAAAACGTCGTTGGACAAAACGTCCGTGGGCAAAGCGTCCGTGGACAAAACGTTCGTGGACAAAACGTCCGTGGACAAAACGGCCGTGGACAAAACGTCCGTGGACAAAACGGCCGTGGACAAAACGGCCGTGGACAAAACGGCCGTGGACAAAACGTCCGTGGACAAAACGTCCTACATTCGATTTATTATTAGCTAAGCTATGTTGTTTGAACGGAATGATTCATTTGACGAAGACTGTCGATAGGGAGAAATGGAAAGAGGGATAACAGCTAGGGCAGTGCAGCGGTAGATGGACTAGCCTCATCCCTTTATAAAGGGAGCAACGAGGGAGAACGTATCCATTTGATGTAAAGTGCTAATTCTTTTCCAACTGTAACCGGTGCTACGGTTGTTGTATCTAGTCATACGGAGAACAACGTCGTGTGTTGTTGTATCTAGTCATACGGAGAACAACGTCGCGTGTTGTTGTATCTAGTCATATGGAGAACAACGTCGTGTGTTGTTGTATCTAGTCATACGGAGAACAACGTCGTGTGTTGTTGTATCTAGTCAAACGGAGAACATCGTGGTGTGTTGTTGTATCTAGTCATACGGAGAACAACGTCGTGTGTTGCTGTATCTAGTCATACGGAGAACAACGTCGTGTGTTGTTGCCACGCGAAGTACTGTTGGCCTACTTTATGCTGCTAATACCATAAGATAAGATAAGATAGCATAGCATAGCATAGCATAGCATAGCATAGCATAGCATAGCATAACATAACAAGACTAACATAGACGACGGTATAAATCATGCAGTCAGCGATTCATTGCACGTATTACCCGACAAACAGATGCGTTTATTGTAAATAACTGATCCTTGGACGGAACACACCATGTTATGTTTGGCATTACAGTAATTATTGTTAATCTAAAGGCATAACTCATGTTTTGTGCACACACTTTGAAGGCGCTTCTCATTGGAAAACTACGAAATATGATTTTGCATAAGTAATGAGTTTTCTGTCCAATTAAAACTTGAAACACGTTTCTGCCAAACATTCCAGACCCGATTTGCTGTCGTTATATATAGTGGTCGCCAGTGTTCGTCATTCTCAAACCAACACACGGCTGAGTCAACATAGTACTGTTGATTCGCCCGATCAGCTCTTGGTGCAACTGCCACAGTGGAAGGTTTATGAGACCACTAGACCTCCTCTGCCAAGGTGGTATTGCACTAAGCTGGTCGCGCGGTATGCTTGTGAGTGGCAAGTGTTGTTTATTTGTCTTCGCCACTCTGTTCCATCTTGTCTACGTCTCTCCGCTGCTGGCTTTGTAACTGAGCCTCCATCTCCTTTGTGTAGCGTCCTTACTACGCCAGTGTTTGAATGAGTTATTTTAAAACTGGAGCTAAACGTAATTAATAGACAACACTTAAACAATTTGAAAGTATGTTTGATGGCCATTACGGAAATGGTTTGTAATCCAACTTAATTGTAGTGGACACTTCAAAATGTATAATAACCACTGCACACACGTGTCTGTGCACCCCTGTGGTCCTCCGGGGCATAGTTAGTGCGCTTCGTGTCCGTGTCTTGTCCATCGTCGCGGCCACTGCCGTCTTCCCTCCCCCCGGGTCGTCGCTACTTCGACCAGCTTATATCGCATCTCCTTTAATTATCTCCACTAGCCTGTCGAATGGCCGCTAAATACAGCATGTGCGCCAAGGGCTCAACTAAATGTCTACGGCTATCGATTCTCCCAACCGCCACCTGCAATGAACGCCGATGTCCGTCTGTCAGCATCCACGTTGGAGATTTGATGTCGACACGCGAGGCGCTTCATCTAATCTCGCCGTGTCATAATAACGCTGATTGATGGCGCACTAGACACACGATCGCTGTGCCGCCAGTGTCGGCCGACCGTGGCGCTGCGGTAGCGGTAGCCGCCTCCGATTAGCGAAGTCCGTAGCTGTTAATTAACCTCTCCGTGGGAGGTGCCACGCGTCATTGCAACATTCCTGCGCGCCTAGACGTGGCAACAACCGTAGCCAAAGCAGAATGATTCATGTCTCCAACAGTTGTCAGTTCGGAGAATCGGCCATCTTTGTCAACAGCGCCCCCTGGAGATGGACGAGGAGAATCATAAGTTCTCACTCTGACACTCACAGCCAGTAATTTCAATGTCATGCTGCCGACGAGCCTTGCTTAATTTAACTAAACTGATAACAAATGAAACTTCGAAAGTATTTGTTTCCAAATGCAATTTACGCAAAGCAAACGGCGTCACGTTTATTCAACATACTATTAAATGACAACAATACGAAATGCATGACTATGTGTCGGGCTTACCCTCGAGCTATGGACAACATTTCGCAGCATCGGTACATGACTATGTGTCGGGCTTACCCTCGAGCTATGGACAACATCACGCAGCATCGGTACATGACTATGTGTCGGGCTTACCCTCGAGCTATGGACAACATCACGCAGCATCGGTACATGACTATGTGTCGGGCTTACCCTCGAGCTATGGACAACATCACGCAGCATCGGTACATGACTATGTGTCGGGCTTACCCTCGAGCTATGGACAACATCACGCAGCATCGGTACATGATTATGTGTCGGGCTTACCCTCGAGCTATGGACAATATCACGCAGCATCGGTACAGAAGACGTGTTGTAGTAGATGGGGAGGTTTCAAACTGGAAGTAAGTTTTGAGTGGGGTACCACAATATCGTCAGTATTATGACCTTTATTATATAATATATATATATCAATAACCTGGACGATAATATAACAAGCAAGGTACTGAAATTTGCGTATGACACATCAGTGTTTAGAAAAGTTAAACACAATGGAGATAAACAACATTTATAAAAAGATCTAGGCAAATCAGTTAAATGGTCTGAAAAAATGGCAGATTTAGGGAAATGTAAATGTAAATGTAAATGTAAATGCCTAAACACAGGACACGGGAACTTAGATGTAAATTATAAAGTGTGACTGCCATAACAGAAACGGACTTAGGAGTAACAATAAGTGCTGATATGAAAGTTTCAGAGCAGTGTAGCATTGCAGCGTCAACGTAATTATTGGGTTGATTAGGAGAAATATAACATATTGGGAAAAAGAGTTAATTATACCCCTGTATAAAGCAGTAGTTATGCCTCATTTAGAATGCTGTATACAAGATTGAGGAAAATATCGTAAAAAGGACATAGATTCGCTAGAACGAATACAGAGGAGACTAAAATGCAACTAAAATGATTCCAGAACTGAGAGACGTTAGTTATGAAAAACGCCTTAAAGAATGTGGTTTAACAACCGTAGACAAAAGGAGGTTAAGAGTTTTTAGGATATTGAATGGATAAGAAAATGTTGATAGAAATATAATTTTCTCGCTTAAGAAAAAAATAGTAGAACTAGAAGACACGAGGTGTCATTAGTGAAAGATCATTGTAGATTGGATATTAGAAAGTACTCATTCTCAAAGAGGACAGTAAATTAATGCAACAAATTATCTATAAATTGTGTATAAAGACAAAGTTGACACATATCTCAGGAGGGCGGGTTACATATAAATGAAACATTTTTTGACTCGCGATAAGCCAATGACTTCCTTGTCCACTTGCCATCTGGGCATTTGCCTTGGATGGCAATCTCGTAAACTTTTGTTAAATCTCTGCAATAGTTGTCTTGCCATCAACTGTGTCTTGCATGACGGAGGTTGCAAGAGCGAGTCTGGTGTCAGGTGCTCACTTTCTTCAACCTCACAACAAGGCGGACTCCACGCTGATGCTGCAGTAGTGCTGACGGAGTATGTAAGCAATTTGATGGGTATTTTCTTGCAACTGATAATGGAGTGTCAAATTAATAAACATGTCCCCAAATACAAAATTACATTTATAGGATTATGTTATGTTGCATGTTATGTAATACCTGGAGGGAGACACTATGCAAAACATTACTCGTAAACTGAACAACACACTGGCCACAAGCTCCGTCGACTTATGCATTATGCTACTGGCATTAAAGGGACTAACAACAAGGCACTAGCTAAAATGCTTTTTCGGTGTGTACACAAAGTTTAATATTGTATGTACTACATGCCAAAATAAAAAATAGGAAAAAATTATTTATATGTAAAATTAGATGTTTAATGCGTCTAACTTGCAAAGCGCTCGTAAAAATTCGAAGTTAATGGGATGAGCGATCACGTGGTTTTGTGACGTCAGTGGTGATATAAGCTTACGTCCAGTCAGCGATTTCTATGCAATGCTTCAGTATAGTTTCACTCACGTTACTACAGCGAGTGATGGCGATGTCAATTTTTCAGATTAAATCTACTCAGTTCTACCTAGTAATGGATTAGCCTTCACGTTAAGGGTATGTTATTCCTGTACTTGTCATCAAAGTTAACTAGATACTGTTGAAGTACAATGCTTTGTACATTTTGTACAGTGAGAAGGTGTGAATAAAAGACAATGCTTCACATTCAAAATGATCTGACGAAAAACACGGTATAGATCAAAGACCATGTGCAGGTGGCTCCATTGTATTCACAATGCAATGCTCACTTATCGCTGTCAATGCTCTGTATTTGATGTAATTAAAATCAAAAACTGGGGAGAATTTGCCCTGGTGAGGGGAAACGCATGAAAATCTGAAATATAGAAGCAATAATATTATATCT
This sequence comes from Lamellibrachia satsuma, assembly GCA_033239005.1. Lineage (NCBI taxonomy): Eukaryota > Metazoa > Annelida > Polychaeta > Sabellida > Siboglinidae > Lamellibrachia > Lamellibrachia satsuma. The sequence continues at coordinate 3,649,177 of BSQZ01000007.1, forward strand.
GATAATTGTAATTTAATTTAATTATTCAACTGTATATGATATTATAGTTTTTGGTGTAATATATTATACATTATATGATATGAATTTTAAGGATACAACGAATTGTATAAGTTCTAATGATTGTCTCGTTGACTGCGTGTTAAAATGGAAAAAATTGCACCTACACCCGTTTATATACCACGATATAAAGGCCGGCCAATGTTTTATTATTTATATGCAAATGCTCTTTGATATTATTGCATCTAATGCGTTATGCCTCTTTTAATGTGTGTGTGTGTGTGTGTGTGTGTGTGTGTGTGTGTGTGTGTGTGTGTGTGTGTGTGTGTGTGCGTGCGTGCGTGCGTGCGTGCGTGCGTGCGTGCGTGCGTGCGTTCGTGCGTGCGAGTGCGTGTACGTGTGTGTGTATCCAACCTTTACGTTTGCAAACCGAATAAACTTATACAATTAATTATAATAATAAAGATTTGATATAAAGTACCACAACATTGTGATAATAATACTATTATCACAAAACCAAACATGTGCATAACACGTCCGAGGTTGTGTAGCCGAGGCCAACAGATTCGTGGCCAAAAGATTCGTGGCCAACACTTTCGTGGCCAACATAATCGTGGCCAACACATTCGTGGCCAACACAATCGTGGCCAACACATTCGTGGCCAACACGTTCGTGGCCGACAAGCCCGTGTCCACCACGTTCATGGCCAATACGCCCGTGGACAACACGCCCGTGTCGAGCACGTCCGTGGCAAACACGTCTGTGGCCAACACGTCCGTGGCCAACACATTCGTGGCTAACACGTACATGTCCAATACGTCCGTGTCCATAACGTCCGTGGCTAAAACTTCGGTGGCCAACACGCCCGTGGCTAAAACTTCCGTTTACTCCATAAATCTTTGAGTTGTGTTCTTATCGTTGATGTTTGTACCACCGACGTAGTTCTCCCCTGAGCTGACACTCCCCGTGTCGACGCCTGTTTGTCAACAAGTAGTTGATTACAGCCACACCACAGATGTATGTGAGCCACACACGTTGTGGGGAGACTATAGCTCCTAAACCTGTATTACGTTGTATACGTGGAACTAATGACTGTGATCCGGGAACAACCAAAGCCAGATATTTCCCCAAAGGAAGTCCAAAGGCTAATAAAATACCGACTGAAGAGAGACCATTCTCGCGAACTGGCGAGCAGTGTCTTCTGTTGAGGACAAGCAGACTGGCCCTCGCATAAGAATACCGAGTTGAATGCCGAATTACATGGCCTACCTAGTGGTGATCAGTCGCACACGACAACTTTACTGCACAACAAAACGTGCCGTGAAAGCCGAGAACGCCGTCAGGACCGATATTTCACGCGACATGCTCTCCGAGTCGAGCAGAATATTATGCTACTTACTTCTTCTATGACACACGAAGACACTCCGCGCTGTGCTCATTGTAAGGTTCGTCTGGCCAGAAATAATTTTGAATAGAAAAAACTGAAGTAAATGTGAAGTGAGTAGAGTTTAGTTCTTTGAAAAGGGTTATTCGCAAGCTGTTTACTCTCACTTTTATATTATTAATGTGCATGGTATGTTACTCAATGATGTTGAACAGACACATTCTCGGTAAACAAACATCGTTACTATCAACCGGCGGAATACATTTCTAGGAAACGGTTGTATACGGCTGTTTCAGACATCTGCTTATTTGTGCATAGCTTCGTTTTACTGGTTACTCGCTCTCAACCATATTGAATAACGTTTATTTACCTCTTCGTCTGTGACACAGCCACCCTGCTGGCGCAACGGAAGCCCCCGTAGTGCAAGCAGACGACACATGGAACTCATTGTGCACCATTTACTGCACATTGAGATTATTATTGGATTGTTGGGTTTATTTACTCAAACGTCTACGCGTAGTGGAATGTTTCTGACGAAGAGAGCAGCTGGAAATAGTAACTATGCGCCTACCAGCAACGATGTTATGACGCTAACCTTGTTCCAAGGGACTAACGCATGGACATAACTGTGTTAGAAGCAACACCTGGTTGGCATTTTCAGATGCATTATGTTGATCAGTCAATCATTGTGTTCTATGATTAATTATAATGTGTCAGATCCATGACCTAAAAGCATTGTATAACTTTTTTTAGAACTACGAGTCTCCTTTAACTGGAAACTAAATCGCACGATTTGCCCTATGAAAATTATAGTAGGCATATTCGCGTACCCCCGTACGACTAAGTTAGTAATTGTCCATTCTCGCTTGCGTTGCATCGTGTCACTGCTAAAGCATAACGTTACCGTGTCGTTGAAATTCACGGCAAATTAGCATATAGTCGTGAACACAGTCCGCAATTATTCCAATCGACGAATTCATTCGTCAGAATTAGCAGCGTGTCCGTTGACACTCGAGTCGCCCGAGTGTGCAAGTCTGTACGAGTTGCAGCGGGCACCCAGTCGTCAGTCTCATTAACATCTCACAACTGATGTTTAACCAAATGTATCACATTCAGTGGCGGTCATTGTGACCTTGCATTTCAATGGATATTTGCACGAAATACGTGCACTGCTCAAAGGTACAACGTCTGATCATTTCTGTATCGTAAAGTCATGCCACATAGCATAATAATGTATACTCCAGCATTGACTGTCTAAAATTGTTTCAATGAACCACATAAAAATTAATAACCTGACCGTTAAGTGTTGATCAGTATCCACCTTGCCGTTAGCATGCAATATAAACATGATATTCGAGTCGAAACATTCAAGCTAAACATCATAACAGTCAAATTGTATTAACACAATTATATTAACACAATTCATTAAAACACGTTTGAGCTGGCAAGATGCTAGAACATATATAGTTTGTACTGTATAACCTGTTTTTTACGATACAACTATTAAATGTCCTACCTTTAAGTCGAAGCTGCGGAAATACTTAGAGTCTGTATATGTTTTATGATATGAATCTGATGGAAACAACTAAGTCTAACTATCGACCAAAAAAATGCTGCCATGTGTAACCGGATGCCAACAAGTCACACAAACGCGTGTACAGCCAAAGTATTTGATGTCATTTAAACATCGCGTAAACACGACGTTTTATCAGCCCGCCATCCTGTTTGTTGTCGGCCGATTCTATGGCCGCCGACAGTCGCAACACACGACTGCAGAACAAAGTTCGTCCGCTTTGCACCAACCTTTCCGCTAAACGCACCGTTATCGCTGCCGGTAAAGACGTGCTGCCAGTACCGTCTGCGGCGCGGCTTGACCCGCTGTCGGTGAGGTGACCCCGGCGTCATGCCCGGATGTCAGTCTTCATTGGGTTCTGCCAGCCCGACCACGTCAGCGCGCGCCTTGTCGTGTCGGTGGCTCTCTGAGACTGTACAGGGCTAGCACCTAGTTGTGGCACATGGCTCTGTGGCGACAGGTCGCTGTCTAGCGCATACGCCTGCTAATTATTTCGCAAACAGTCCGACCTTTTCGACTATTTTAAGCATAATAGTGATATACTGTGACATTGCTTTCTTTCACACCATTGAAGACTTTTACATACAAACAAACAAACAAACAAACAAACAATCGATCAATCAATCAATCAATCAATCAATCAATCAATCAATCGATTCTTCCTTACATTTAATTGTAACTCTACTTTAACACATTCCATAATATTGTCCATTGCCAATGACATACAACTGATTTCCTTAGAATCAATGAAATCTCTAACACATATAGCTACTCCACCAAACAGACAAACAAACGAACAAACAAAAAAGCTAGACAGCCAATCAGCCAATCAGCCAAACAAACAAACAAACAAACAAACAAACAAACAAACACACTCATGCACCCGCACACGCACGCACACGTCGTGAGAAGTTTAAAGTATCACACGTCAACTTTAATTTATTAATTTATTACTTTAAATTAAATAAATTATCCTAAAAAGCAGTAGCTGCGACAGGTATGCCATTTGTCAGTGATAAAATAAACGAAAACGTTTTAGTTTCTTCCTTATTTATTGGAAGGGAAGACATTGAAACAGCGAGATAGCTTTGATCTCTGGCAGTTCGGAGACGTGACATTGGCCGGAGAATACAAGCTGTGGAGAATGCGGAAGAGGTGATGCGATATTGACATACTCGGAAGTTCAAAAGGAATGGTGCTTAATTCCTACGTCACATTAGTCTACCTATACGGCATAGAAACCACGGTAATGGCGGGAATCAGCACAAGAAAGTCCTGGTTTGCGAAAACAACTGGGTGAGAAGAATCTTGGAAGTGAAAAAAGCAAGCGAAGAATGGAGGAGCTGAGGGGGAGATTGGTGTGAAAGAGGGATTCAGGAAGACGCTGGTGAGGACTCGCCTAAAGTGGGTTGGACTCGTGAATTTAATGGAAGGGAAACGGTTGACGAAGATAACGGATGCGGTCAGGGTGGAGACTATGACTGAGATGGGAAGACTGCGTGAAGAGAGGAAAGAAGGAGAGAAAGGAAGTGGAGACGGTTGGTAAAGAAGGAGAGAAAGGAAGTGGAGACGGGTGGTAAAGAAGGAGAGAAAGGAAGTGGAGACGGGTGGTAAAGAAGGAGAGAAAGGAAGTGGAGACGGGTGGTAAAGAAGGAGAGAAAGGAAGTGGAGACGGGTGGTAAAGAAGGAGAGAAAGGAAGTGGAGACGGGTGGTAAAGAAGGAGAGAAAGGAAGTGGAGACGGGTGGTAAAGACTGCTGTTAAACGGGATCAGTGACGGTAGAAGAAGAAAACACAAATCTAGGATAAGTATCGATGCGAACCTCAGCCCGGACTTGTCTGACAAAGAGCAGAACAACAAAACGTCATTATTCAGACTGTATCTCGGATATCGTCTCATCATAACTATTAAATCAAACATAGTACCAACACATCAGTAAATGGCGTGCGTGCTATATGATGTGACTAAATGCAGTATGGTCCTTACTAAACGATAAACTGAATCAATGAGTTCTGTCTAAGTTCTGTCTCATATCATATATAGAGGTGTGTTGGTGGACTGGGAAGGTCAAATCTGATGTGACTGATTTAGGATGAACATGGGTGGAACACAGAATAACATGGGTGGAACACAGAATAACATGGGTGGAACACAGAATAACAAGGGTGGAACACAGAATAACAAGGGTGGAACACAGAATAACAAGGGTGGAACACAGAATAACCACACATGCATTTATTTTGCTTCCATTAAAACAAGAATGGATATGTGGCATGATTCGAAGTTGTTAATCAAATGGTATATAGGTATATTTGTAGCTGTTGAAATGTGAATGAGAAAATCTTGATTGTTATAAGAACATATGCATCTAAAATAAAAAATTATTCATTAGTCATTCAGTTGCAAAGCCTTCATGACATGCGCTAAATTCAGAAGTTCTATTTAACCTTTTACGTCTAGTTTAATTTATCTTCTGGCTCATCACATGAGGATATAATATTGTCACGTGTGTGTTGTTTATGTTGGTCTATCTCTGATCTTCTGTTTTTAGTGTTATCAATATATACCGTTTTATCTCACAGCTGTCAGTTCACGGTATCAATATTATTCTCTTTGCCTTTCGCGTTTTGTTCATTGTAAATGTAGCCTATATATTTTCTTCTCACAAAAAAGCGGCAAAATGTTACAAGATCATTATATCATGTCACTTAAAAATAAACATGTTGTTTATTCTTGATTTCAGATCTGAACCCGCGTCTTCGAAACAACACTGACGACGAGTTAGTGCTACACTTCCCATCATGCACTACACGGCCTTGACCTTCGTGCTACTGGCCTTGAGTGCTGTGTGCGGCGGTCAAAAGCTGCGAGAGCAGCGAGCCCTAGTTGTAAAGAGGGGACGCACGGGATATGTAACGCGGGAACACATAGTGCTGCCGCCGCCGTCTGACGTTCCGTGCAAGGTCGAGGTCGTGTACAATGACCCAGTCAGTCAGAGGGTCGGCCATCTTGAGCCCGCCGTAAGTTAATTAAAAACACTTCTGAGACCAACACACCGTGACGTTGATGTTATGTAATGAACACCGAGTGGTGATTACGCACGCCTCTTTCAACCGGTCTTTCTTTCTGCGTTAAGCATTAAGTTTGTTTATATTAATAACACCCGAGGAAAATTGGTAATCTAGGAAACCTGAACAAACGCATGTAACTCGTTAACCGTGTAGGCGTATAATTGTATTTGATCGCCTTTCACTGACGACTGTGTTACAGCCGCCGACGTTTTTTGGAGACGCAAAGCAAAAATTGCCTTTGAAAAGTGTTCACGTTCATAACAGCAAATGGGTTTGATTTCATAATGAGTTCATTTGCTGACATACGCAACTCGTTCGCGAGCTTACGCAACGAAGGCAAGTCCACGATTCCTAGAAACGCTAACATGACAATTTTGGCCGAGTAGTGTTAATTTGCCTGATCTGCCTCAGATGTTCAACTGCGACTTCCCTCCGAATAGTGTGTGGTACACCCACAGTGGGTCGCCATTGTTGCGAGAGGATGACGTGAAGCTGATGGTCCATCACTTCACGAAGACGGAGACCATCAGTAGGACTGTCATCATCAAGGTAAGAGACAGCGTCACACGGGGCGATTGTTTCCAGTGCGTACGCTGTGCACAGACTATGAAATGTCTGGTGAGTGACTAACTGGCAGCGTGTACACGTGTTATGAACGGTAGGGCCCTCTATTTATGAACACTACATAATTGTTATGGCGCCATATAATATTGAACATCTTTTAAGAGAAAAATTACATATTTTCGCGATTTTGAAGGAAGAACAAATATATACAATAGACGATAACATGTGTGCACAACCTAGAAACAGGTTAACATTGTTGGCAATCGAAAACCAAACAGTGACCAAAATATTATGCCGCGTATATTTGTATTACGACAAATTCCTAATATCATATTATGCATTCTATGACGTTCAGGTGCGCATCGAATTTTCGTCGTATGATGTGGTTATCGGCGACAACCGCCTTGACCCGCTCGAGGTCGGCAAGTTCTACGGGCTCTCGAACCGAATCGACGCCAACGTCCTCCGCTTCCGCTACAACTATGACGCAGGAGCTGCCTGTAACGTCCACTATGATCGCCAGAGTTCACATCTTCCCCAGCTCGGAAAAATCATCGATGGGCAGGGAGAGAATACCCTCGACTCATTCGACTTGGACTGTCGCGACTTCCTCACCGCTGGCCTGCAAGTATGTTACGTGTGTTTTCATTGGTGGCAGGAACGACATACTTGTTTCGGTTGGCTGGCTGATTGTGTGCATAGTTTTTTCAAGATAAATCAAAGATAATGTTACTATAAAAAAACCGAAAAGGATTAGGTGCTACATTGGGTAATGTTGTATTAACCATGTAGTACAATTTCAAATAATGATTGAAAAAGCACAACATTTAACTTATTACACTGATGCGTAAATGTAATAATATATATCGCAGTTTTGCAAGTATAGGCATAGAGGAAATAAAAAATATTGAGAGGCAATGCACACGTGACATGCATACGGACGGACGGACGGACGGACGGACGGACGGACGGACGGACGGATATAGTGTGGGTAATGAACAGGAGGAGTTCCGAATACATGTGTGCGTTATCGTTGGCAGTACAAGCACTGAACGCGCCGACCAAACAATATAAAACAGCTGTCTTGATGTTCAAGGTGAAATATCAAATGCTACAGGCGAGTTTTGTAAGGTAATTTTAAACAAATCTATGTTCGTACAACACTGAAGGCTAAGTGTATTATATACAGTTGGCATGCAGCTTTGGAATAGTTTATCCGCAAGCCAGAGAAATTGTCATATTATTTCCGGGTTTAAACAATTGTACAAATCGTTGGCAGTACAAGCACCTGAATGCGCCGACCCCCGAGACGGACTACCTGCCGCTCCAGGTGGAGGTGTTCGACCCAGTACAGTCTGACGCACCGATCAAGGAGAACATCTACGTGCCGATCACCATCCGCGGCGCCTTCCCCAACCTGCCTCCCAAGGCATCTTTCACGAGCTCCTTCATGATGGACGCCGACGAGTTCATCCTGACGACGGTCGAGCCGAGCGTGATAGCGGCCGTAGACGAGGAGACTCCGGACGAACTGCTCGTCTTCAACATCAGTCGTGCGCTCGGTCCGGACGAGGGCTTCCTCGTCAACGTCAAGGACCACACGCGACCCATTATGTCATTCCTGCAGGAGGACCTCGTCAATCTCAACATCGCCTACATGCCGCCGCCCATCAGCTTATCACAGCGCAAGGTATGAATACGACCTACATTTGTAATCAGTCGTTCTTCGCATTTGACCACACTGTCTTATCCTCGGCTCCCTTAGGTTTTGTCGTGATCTCAGTGTACATTGTCATACTTTGAAGGCACTATGTGCTGTATCGTTTACTATCAGTATTTTTTGACCACTACTTCAAAGACCCCGACAAAAATAATTAAAGTGTTTATATGCACGGCAAATACGACTGGCACAATCTGGGCAGGCTTTTGAGAGGATATGTTTTTACATTTCTCAAAACATTTCCTAATGTTGCACCCGACACCAGAAATGTGACGAGTTGTCACCGAAATTATAAAATAAGTGCTTCACTACTGGAACATAATAAAAATGGCAGCCAACTAGAACACGAATGGCGGTCTATTACCAGGACATTCGAGTCGAGTTCGTCGTGTACGACAGTGCGTTCGAACCGAGTCAGCCGATCACGCTGTACGTAGCCGTGCGTCCGTCCAGAACAGCTGCCCCCCGCGTGGCCATCAACGCCGGACTGACCATTGTCGAGGGCCTCTACCGCCCCATCACGCCCAGCCTCCTGCGCATCGTCGACTCCGACAACATCGATAAAGTCAAGGTATCGTATCTGCATCTGCACGCACGCACGCATACACGCACGCACGCACGCAAGCAGGCAGGCACGCACGCACGCACGCACACAAACACACACACACACGCGCAAGCACGCACGCACACACCTAATTATATAATATAATAACAAGTTGTTCACATTATTGTGCATGGTAGACTCAAGACCTTATATGTTAAATAAATGTACGTGCAGTGACGTTCAGTTGTACGTTCGTTGCCGAAGGTGTACGTGCGAGGAGGCCTACTGCACGGTCGTCTGGAGCTGCGCGGCCAGCCGGCCATCGTTTTCAAGCCGGCCGACATCGACTCGGGTGACGTCATCTATTACCATGACGACAGCGACGACCCGAGCGATCACATCATGTTCTACGTCACCGACGGGTCACATAGCACGCACGTCCGCTTCCCGATAACCGTCCTGCCGAAAGACGACAGCGCCCCCTACCTAGTGAACAACCTCGGCCTGGACGTCACCGAAGGCGGCTACGTGCAGATCACGAGCGGCATGCTCAGTGCGCATGACCGGGACTCGGACGATGACAGCATCGTCTTCGTACTGAAGCAAGCGCCCTCTGCCGGGGAGCTGGTACGACGTTTCCGGCAACTCACTCTCGGCTACCCGATCGTCAAGTTCTCGCAGCTCGAGATATATCGCGGTCACGTGTACTACCACCACCTCGGCGGCGAGATCTTCTCCGACTCGTTCTCGTTCATTCTGCGGGACGGCCACCGCCCGGCCAACCGATCGCCGGTGTACGAGACTCGCATCACGGTCGAGGCCGTCCAAGACATGCCGCCGAGTCCGGTCCGTGGAACGCGGCGTCGCGTCCGGGTCCGAGAAACCGACCTGGTCGTGCTGACCAGCGACCAACTGTCCTACACGGACCTCGAATCGGACGACGCGGACCTGGTCTACACGGTTACCAGTCAACCGTTCTTCCTCAAGAGCTCCGTCACCATCGACGCCGGTAGGATCGTCTCGACGGCTGGACTGGCGAAGGCCGTCAAGAACGCCAGTCTGCCGGCTATACACACCTTCACCCAGCGACAGATAAACTACGGCAAGGTAGCCTACATGCCACCGGCGGACGACATTGGTCCGCTACGCCGCTACGTCCAGTTCAGCTTCTCCGTGTCGGACGAGACTGGCAATAAGGTCCTGGCGCAGAGCTTCGACATCACCCTGCTTCCCGTCGACAATCTACCGCCGACACTGTCGGCGTCGACGCTGCGAGTACTCGAGGGCGGTGGGGTGAAGGTCACCAGCAACGACATCGCGGCCCTAGACCCCGACACAGAGCAGGACGCGCTGACGTTCGCTGTCGAGAAAACCCCAGGACACGGTCGACTGCTGCTGAGGGAGAGACCGCTCAAGACGGGCGACCAGTTCCGCCTGGCTGATCTTACTGCTGGACACATCAGGCAAGTTTCAATGGCTGCGGGTTTGCAGTTGTGTTGCACGTGTTATTTTTGCTGTTGTTTGTCTGTGTGTGTTCAGTGCCGCGACATATAACGGTCTCGTTGTGTTTCCTGTCCCACCGGCGAAATTCTTTCTTTCCTCACCTACGTTTAGAACTTTTCAGCCACACTATAATTACTGCACATAAGTCGACACACATATATATATATACACACACACACATATATATATATATATATATATATATATATATATATATATATATATATACATATATATATATATATACATATATATATATATATACATATATATATATATATATATATATATATATATATATATATATATATATATATATATATATATATATATATATATATATATATATATATATATATATATATATATATCTTGCTCCTTCCGGTTGTTGAGAATACAGAATTTACTTGTAAGTATAAGTTGTCATCCATACGAGCCATGAGACCAATCCATCAAATATTCAACCGCAGTTTGCACCGTGAACTGCGGATTTTTATCTCTGTATCACCCCGGCACTCGTCACCGCACCCTTTACCACCCCGGCACTCGTCACCGCGCACTTTGCCACCCAGGCACTCGTCACCGCGCCCTTTGCCACCCGGCACTCGTCATCGCGCCCTTTGCCACCCGGGCACTCGTCGCCGCGCCTTTGTCACCCCAGCACTCGTCATCGCGCCCTTTGCCACCCCGGCACTCGTCATCGCGCCCTTTGCCACCCCGTCCCGTGTTACGACGGTCCGTGTCACTCGTGTCTCGGGTACTTACGGGCTCGTGTCTCGGGTACTTACGAGCTCGTGTCTCGGGTACTTACGAGTTCGTGTCTAGGGTACTTACGAGCTCGTGTTTCGGGTACTTACAGACTCGTGTCTCGGGTACTTACGAGCTCGTGTCTCGGGTACTTACGAGTTAGTGTCTCGGGTACTTACGGGCTCGTGTCTTGTAATTAGATGTTTATGAGGCTTGACGTAAGCATTGCCAGACGGTCTTTGTCTGCGCACAAATCCTCAACGAACGCATCAATCTTAAACGTGATTCGACATTTTGACGTACTCGACTCGAAAAGAGCCACATCCATCACTGGCCCGAGTAGCGGCTTTCCATGCAATGTTTTATAGCTGCGAGCTATCGTATACCAGCTTAACATGCGCAGACACCTGTTTCGTTCACTGTCACCGCCAGTTGATTTATTACACCCGGCGGCAGATAGTCGATAGAACGACCTTCTTGTTCTGTGGTCCTCGGTTGAGCAACTTTAAATCGTTCTGTGTGTAACAATTATCTTGATGACCAAAACGGGCGTGGGATCTGATGTCTTTCTATGTCCAACTCAGTAGAAGTTAACACCTTATTGAGCATATCACAAAACATGTCCTTGACATGATGTCTCTGTGGCAGGGAAATTGATGAACGATTCTGATTATGTTAGTACTCGCCATGTGCACTGATTGTTCACAACTCGTCTTAAGTGTTTCATATCTGGTAGTTTTGATTGTTTTCTGGGCGGCAATGGACGTGTTAGAAGTGATGAACGACTATTGAACAATTGCGAATTTGATATGCGCAAAAAGTCGAGACGTCTGAAGCGAACCTTTTGACTATGTACACATGTAAACATAGTTCTAAAAACATGAATATTTTTTTCAGTTGCTTATGAATACCGAGGTTCGTGTAGTCAACACCACTGTTGAAGTGCGTGCTCAACGGCGTGAACGTATATAACAGTTTGCAACATCAATGTATTGGCGTCTAAATGGCCTCTCGGTATTGTGTGTCGGAATATATTACCATACTACGACCTGGATGCATTTTGGCTACGTCGCAATTGCAGTGTCTATTTGGCGTGCCAAAAGCCAGCGATATTTATGCATATATATATATATATATATATATATATATATATATATATATATATATATATATATATATATATATATATATATATATATATATATATATATATATATATATATATATATATATATATATATATATATATATATATATATATATATATATATATATATACAGGGTGTTCCTAAATGATCTATCCTATTGATAAAATAAAAAACTAATAGACACATAAGCATGCAGTTTACATAATCTTGTAGCCCAATCCAGAGTTTATATTGACACAGTTTCAATTGTCTCCCCAATAAGAAGGGTAAGTGTAAAATTGAAAGATGGCGACCGCGCAAAAGTAGGCTCAATGCGTCGTGTTGCTTGCTAAGATAAAGTTTGTGACTTTGGAGCAGCGTAACGACATACTTCAGTATGGGGAGGAACCATTGTCGAAACCAACTATCCTATGTCAATGAAGGCACTAGTCTACTTTTTTTGCGGAAATATTATATTTAAAATCGTTTCCAAGATGCACCACTGATGGCAGTTGTGTTTTAAAATTACACTTTATAATTGCGTCCTGTGAATTCAATTATTGACTTGGAATCTATCCAAACCAAACCCATGTAAATGTCAGCACTGGCGTTATACTATGGGCTGACTACAAAGCGTACAATAATATCGGGAGGCTTTACAGCATAACACGACAACATCTACACAGCAATCGTGTCACATATTTGGATGAATACGATATGATACCTGCCATTGGCATTGCAAAATGTTTTGTCATCTGTTCGTTCATTGGTAGAGGACACAACGTAGAATCTGCCCGCATACCTGTGGAACACCCCGCTCTTGAAAACTCTGCCGACAACGGCAGGCGTTTACGTCTGAAGCATCACGCCAGGGAATGTCTAAGTGTCGGCTGCACCAGCACTGTAACGACTTCACTGGCGCACTAGCAGCCAACGTGTTCTTACGACACTAGTGAAATTACTTCCTTCGGCAGATGTTTTATTTCAACGTGATCAGAAGGAAGTAAGCGCTTACGGTCGTAATACACATACTAATGCCCATGTTGCAAAATCAAGTTTGTCCAATATTGAAGGATATGAATGGACGAATGACACTATCGTCCAGTAGCAAGTTAATACCATCACCACGAAAAGTCTAACTGCTGTTAAATGCTTTATACGGACAATGCAACGGACGTTGTGACTTGGCGAAGACATTTGTGTTGACAAACACCAGAAGGGACGTTGCTTAGGTTTGAAATATCACAAAACATTAAATACCAAATGACAATTTTTTCTTACAAATAATATACCACCCAAAGCCACCTATAAAAACTGCTGCTTGCAGTACATTCACACTTGGCGTTGACAGACATCTCAGAAGTGAACAGTACGTATTCACATCAAGTGTGTCATATTATATGTTTACATTAAAGACATTTACAAACTAGGAAGGGTCAACCAAACAGATGGGGTAATACTGCGGAAATTGTTGTAAATATCCTCTGTGTTAATGCCTTAGTTTCAACAGAATTGCATGTTACGCTTGCTCAATGAATACCGTGCTTTTTGTTGACATTGCTGTTCCAGGAGGTAGTAGCTGGACAGGGGATATCATATAGCTGGTTCTGTTTCTTTTCCTGCTACAATATTTGTAACGCTTTCTAGAAGCTTGTTAGTTTATCTTCCTGGATGCGTTGATGTCTAAATGCTTCTTCCTTGAAATTGTTGAGATCTGGCATGTTGACATTGATTTATGGTATTTGTTTCGGTGGGGGATGAGTGTTTATGGCAGTCTATGTTGAATGGCGCTAGTGGATATGTTGAATGACGCTGGTGGATATGTTGAATGACGCTGGTGGATATGTTGAATGACGCTGGTGGATATGCTATATTGTGTGGCGCTTGACCGGGTGTAAGAATGTTCTAGCTGGAATGAGAGCGTTGCCGTGGTGGATTCTGTTGCTGTTTGCGTGCTTTTTGTGTATATGTTTAAAAACACGTTGTTTACATTACATGATTGTTCATTGCTGCCCTCCTAGGTACGTGCACGACGGAGCCGATCTGCGGGAAGACACGTTCGGCCTGAGCGTGTCTGACGGCGATCGGACGGCGTCGACGGCGGTCGCCGTCAGAGTGGCGCTGGTTGACGACGAGCGGCCAGTGGCGGTGCGGCAGATACGGGGGCAGGCGGAGGTAGACGAGGGGGGCTCGGTCGTGTTGACGTCGGCCAACATCGCTGCCACCGACAACGACACCAATGACGCCGACCTCGTCTTCAGCATCGTCCAATCGCCGCAATATGGCGACATCGAGGTTGGGGCAGACAAATGTTGATTTGTTGTCGTCGATGACAGTCATCGGTGTTAACGTTTTTTGTGTATTAATATGTATTTTGACATTTATGACCTAAAAATAGCATATCATAGGCGACTGATTTTCGGTAAATTTGCAGTTTTTGTATTTTAATTTCCATAAGTTACGATAGAACACTAGATGTGTGTGCTATCCAAAGAGACCTTATAGAGTAATTAGCGTCAGTCATATGTTTTCGACACGGAATTAACACAGTGACCTGTCGCCAGGTGCGCGGCGAGCAGACGACGCACTTCCGGCAGCGCGACCTCTGGGCCAAGGTCGTGACCTATAGGTACAAGGACGGGGAAATAGGCACCAAAGCAAAACGCGACATGGTCACGTTCTCTGTCACGGACGACATATCGGTCCCCATTAACGAGGGTTCCGTGTTCGGCCTCAACATCACCGTGCGACCAGTTGACAACACGGCCCCACGCGTCCTGCCCGGGGGTCCGCTGTTTGTCGACGAGGCAGGCAAGGCAGCCATCACGACGGAAGTATTGACGGCACGTGACGTGGACACGGCGGACGACGAGCTGGTGTTCGTCATATCGAAGCAGCCTCAGTGGGGCTTCATCGAGAACACGACCCCGGACCGCGGGTCTGAGCGCAGCAACGCCGGTACGCCCATCACGTCCTTCAAGTTGACGGACCTCCTGGCAGGCCGCGTCAACTACGTGCAGCGCAACTCGTCCGGGGTGGAACCGCAGCAAGACCACTTCGACGTGTACGTGACGGACCCGAAACAACGGTCCGTCCTGGAGAAGCCAGTCGACGTGATCATCATACCGCATAACGACGAGCTGCCGCGATTCGAGCTGGCGCACATGACGGTGGACGAAGGCAGCGAGAAGGTGCTGGGGCCGCGCATGATCGGTATCAGCGATGGCGACGTGCCGAAAGACGACCTCGTGCTGTCCGTGGCCATGGCCCCGACCCACGGCCGGCTCGCCGTCCTCAAGCACATGCCGGCGAGTCGGGGCCCCGTCGAGGTGCCGCTCACCGAGTTGACTGTGGACGACCTCCGACACAACTCGTACATCGTCTACCGCCACGACGGCTCTGAGGAACACGAAGACTCGTTCGCTCTTCAGGTATCGGCGTGCTAAATAGTAGTATTTATGATTTCATTTAATTTTTTGCATTTTTACTGTATGAAACCAGCTTGGTTATTATATTAAAAGTGATTGGATTCAATGGTGCATTTCGTATGCACGATTAGCAACAAAATGTAGTATAACTCGCTAGTGTTTGCGTCTTTTCAGGTATCTTGACATCGTTCAGTAGTGTATATTCTTGGAAAGACTTTTATTGCTAAAACTGCACACACGCCTGCCGTCCACTCTGAACCGAGTAGACGGTTTATAATCACATATTAGTTGACCTGTGTCCGTCAATGTGTAGTTCATCCTGTCCATGTTGCGTGTAGGTCAGTGACGGGGTACACGTGGTCCGGAAGACGGCCGTGGTGAGAGTCGTAGCCCACAACGACGAAGTGTCTCGACTCGTCAAGAACCGCGTACTGCAGGTCGACCACGGCGACAGTGCTGCCATCTCGACGCGAGTACTCAAAGCGACAGACTCCGACGACGCTGACAACAACATCTTTTTCATCGTCCAGCGCACTCCGGAGAAGGGCAGTCTCGAGGTACGTGACATACGTGACACTAGTGAAGACTGTACGAATCGGCGGGACTAGCCATGATGTGCAGCGCTACGAACCTGTTCCACCACTCAATGCCCGGTCCATATCTATGGTTTTATCTATTCAAGTGTTTTCTATATGAAGGTTGATGTTCAAAGCAGTAGCAGAATCGAAACCACACAAACAAAGTGCGCGTTCGGACGCACTCACGCGCGCACGCACGAACGCACGCATGCAAGCACGCACGCACACACACACGCACGCACGCACGCACACACACACACACACACACACACACACACACACACACACACACACACACACACACATGTTATCTTCGTTTAGGTTGACCGTTGTTTGCGTCCACGCACCAATTTGCGTTCGCGCGGATTGGCTGCCGATCGAGTTATGCATCTAGTCGAATAACAAGATATAAAAACATGTCAACAGAGATTATTCAGGCACTGATCACCTCTCAATGCTTTCCACCGTTCAGCGTCGAGGTATCAAAACGACCAGGTGGACACGCCTGGCGGCCGGGAACAACTTCACACAGGACGACGTAGACGCCAACAGGGTGCGCTACGTACACATGCGTCTGCGCAGCGCCGCAAAGACTGACACATTCTTATTCCGGCTGACAGATGGCACCAACGTTGGCGCCGACAGCACCCTCTTCCGGATAAGCATAATGAACGTCGATCGCCGACTGATCGTCGTAAACCGAGGCATGTCGGTGCCAGCCGGCGGACGACGCGTCATCAATACCGATATGCTTCGCGCGTCGGACGACACTAACCGGCCTGGCGAGATCGTGTTCCGCGTGACGTCACCGCCACGTCACGGTCAACTGGTCCGTCCGAACGATGACGCGGTCAGTACGTTCAGTCAGCTCGACCTGGCAGCGCAGGCCATCTTATACAGCCACGCGGCGGACAGACCCGATGGGGACGACTCGTTCCAGTTCAGCGTCACCAACTCCATGAACCGTTCCCGCTCCGGCGTCTTTCGCATCACCGTCAAGTCCCGGGACCAGACGCTGCCGACGCTCGCCATAAACATGCCCCTGACAGTCCGCCAGGGGGAGCGCGTGTCGCTGACGGCCTCCAACCTGAACGTGCGAGACCAGGACACTCCGAGTGACCGTGTGATGTACGTGCTTACGGAGCTGCCCCGACATGGCCGTCTCACACGGGGCGACACGGAGGTGTCTGACGGCTTCAGTCAGCGTGAAGTCGACGACGGCCTCGTGAGCTACAAGAACGACCGCATCAACGAGCTCGCCATGGACTACTTCCTCTTCACCGTGTCCGACAGTCGCCACGACGGCTATCTGATCAACGGCAGTCGCCACGACAAACCCGTCTTCTTCAGCATCCTCATTCAGGTACAACACCAGTGTTAGTTACACAGTTTAAGTTCTCGTTAGTCGATGGCAACTGAATACAAATAACGTATTCGTGCGTCTTAGTTTGACCATGTTATGAAGTGCATATAGTTTCATATCCAAAACTTCTCAGAAAAGTAATTTATCATAGAATGAAAGCACACAATCTTATTGTTTGCCAACGATTCTTTGCCGACGCCATCTGGCAATTGTCTGGTCGCACCACCAACTCACGATCGACACTGTTGATTGATCTGATAGCACATCAACAGTGGCAATTGTAGGAGTCGTTTAACAAAGAACTAAGTCAACTTATAGCGGTGTCGTGTGTAGGCACCTACTATATTATTATATCTACTACTATACTTCCACCTGTGCCTGTCCCCGTACCTTGCAGCCTCCTGCCAAGCAACCGCCCCGTCTCGACGTCAACCGTGTGCCGGACTCGCTCGAGAGTCTCGGCGGAGGTCGCTACGGCTACGTGCTCAACGAGCGCTGGCTGCAGGCGACGCACCCCGATGTGGGCCCGGACGACCTGCTGTACACCCTGGTCGACCGGCCCCAGCAAGGCTACCTCGAGCACACGGTGAGACAGCGGGTGATCCGTCGACGCTTCACGCAGCGGGACGTCGATGAGAGGAAGGTCGTCTACGTGCTCAACGACAAGACGCAGGCGACCAACGACTCGTTCACGTTCCGCTTACAAGACAGGCACAGCAACACGCTTGACAACCAGCGGTAGGTGGTCACCGTCAGTCAGTTAGTGGATCTGTCCGTCAAAGCTTAACAGTTTGACGCTTAATCCATTGCGAGCTCCTGACGCCGATTCCAAACAATAATCCCCAAACAGATATTTAAATCACACGATCAGCATAAATATGCGGCTAATGAACAGGACTGTTTGGCGTTATTACAAAAAATAATTACGGGTGACGCTTCTCCGTAATTATTCATAATTGGATTGAATTGATAAACATATAATGATTTAACTTGTTACGTTGTGATACGTCATAATGTATATCACCCGAAATTGGAATAACCAACTTCTACAGCAGCAACCATCGCAAGAACGCGCACACCAACCAATCTATAGTATTTATATATTTTCCGTTGTAGCTTCTTCTTCCATTGGTCACTCGTCGAGTTCGCACAGCCGCAGTACAGCGTTTGTGAGGATGTTGGCACTGTGACCTTGACCTTGGTCCGGCGTGGATCGCTCAAGAACTCTGCATTCGTCGACATCCAGGCACGCAGTCGCTCGGCCAAGGAGTATGAAGACTTCGTGCCCAGCAAGATCACGCAGATCCAGTTTGATCCAGGTAAATATCACGATTAAGAATAGGATAGCCAAATGAAGTTAGCCAATGCTGAAGAGGATGAGGAATTAGGGACAATTAAAGACAAAATAAATAAGACGGTTTTAACAGTGCTTGTGTTTTCTATGAAACAAACATATAAAATGTGTATATGACTGACTATATGTCTTTAGTATTTGTTTAGAAATTCTTGGGTATGCCAGAATGCCATTGGTTTGCAGGAATGGAGAGTGCCACGTGGCCAGTACAAATCAAGAGAGACAACCTGGAGGAAGAAACGGAAAAATTCAAAGTTCAACTAAAGAACCCAGTAAATGCAGTGATCGGCGAAAATGACAAGACCTTGTTGCACATATTCAACATGCATAAAGGTAGGTCTACAATGGTACATTGCAGGTTAAGATTTCAATGTTGCTAGATTAATTTTGCGTGATATAGTGTTCATTTCATTCCGTCTTTTCAAAAAGCTACATTGGTTTTCACCTCCCATTGAATGTTTCAGGACGCTGCGAAAACCTCGACTACCTCGCAGTTCAGAGCGATAGTGCTGCCCCCAAACGGCATGTCGAGTCAGGTGGTGAGATACCAGATGGCGCTGTGATCAGCAGCAACTCTTCCACTCTTCAGATCGTGAGTGCGCTACTAATTGTAGAAATAATTTTTCATAAATCGTTCTTCTTATTTTTTACTACCCAGTCCTGTTGTCTGATTCAAAACATTGTTCATATTCTTTCAACTACCTGAAGACTTTTAATTGTATTACCCGACTTCTAAGACAGTCAAATGCCTTTTTGTCTCATCTAGAATACTTGTTTCAGAGCCATTTACTCCGCGATAAACACTTAAGTGCTGCGTTAGAAGCTCGTGTACGGTAACGAGAGACTGTATTATCTGCTCAGAGGCTGGGGTTTCATAGGCACCAGCCTACTTGTTGTAGCCACTCTTGGAGTCACCGGGAACCGGGACAAATACTGTTTACTCATTAATCACGAATTTGTGGGGAAACACCAAAAATGATGTCGGTCAGTAGCAAATAATAACTGCTGTCGTGTATTGGCGTTGACTGACTGACTTACCCAGACAGGATGTGGGATTGCTTGGGCTGAAACTTTGCTCCCGGCCATCCATACTCACAATCACACTAGGCTCGTGGACGTAGCTTGATGCAGATGGTGTGTATCGTTCAGCAGTAGTTCATATACGACTACTACACGCTACGCTTTTGTTGACTCAGACGTATCCTCGGCTTTATGTCCTTCCTACTTTCTTCTTCATTTTCTTCTCCAATACTGTGTGAACCTCATCTTTTCGAGAATGAGAATTATTACGTAGAATGCTGGTGCGCAATGTAAAAAAATATTAAATAATAATGATACAAAAATCATCTTAGTGAATTGTATACGCGCCCACTGTGGCAGCTGTGTTTTTCTTAGATCTGAAAATATTTTCTCTGTGGTTCTCTTGAGCAGTAGCAAATAAAAACTAGCGATCGTCAGCGAGGCTGTTTGCCGCTTCGTTGGGAGTGTTTGTGATGTCATTTCTCTACAGTCACATGTCTGGTAGATATATATTGCATTTCCTTTTGTAAAGCTATGCTGTTTTTGTGTTCGCAGATATATACATTAGGGCTATATGTTATTCATCTTAATGTACATTGCATAGTAAAAACAATTGGCTCCATACTTCATTATAAGAACTTAAGTGTTAATATTTAGTGCATAGTTTAGTTTTTTTTTGTGGTGGAAGTAACGAATGGAACACTTGTACACATGTGAGATATTTCCAATGGGTGGAAGTGCCAGGTTTAAAGCAGGTATATTGCAGTCCGATTGTGCTACAACTGTCCAAGCTAGTTCAACAGTTCTGATAGAATACATTCAAAAATAAGTTAAAAAAATAAGAAAAAATTAACAAAGTAATACGCTCTTGCACAGGGGTTAACTGTGCACCTTAGAAGATAAGAAGATAAGAGGCGAATTCGTTATTATCACAAATGTGGTATTTCGCGTTATTGAAAACATTCATGACACACATTATGCCAGTTATCGCTCTTTCACCAATCAATACCATGTAGCCGGTATGCTGCTGCTGTAAAATAATGTATTACAAATAATGGCAATAATAGCAACACAGTCAAAAAAAAAAAATATATATATGTGTGTGCGTGTGTGTGTGTGTGTGTGTGTGTGTGTGTGTGTGTGTGTGTGTGTGTGTGTGTGTGTGTGTGTGTGTGTGTGTGTGTGTGTGTGTGTGTGTGTGTGTGTGTGTGTGTGTGTATATATATATATATATATATATATATATATACTGCAGTTTTGCAGTAAAACGAATAATGTATTAGCAACACAGTCAGATACACTGCAGTGTTGCAGTAAAACGAATAATATATTACAAATAATGTATTAGTATTGCTCATGTGCAGGCCATTTATGAACAGTCACCCACCATATCCTGTGTTGCTCTTTACCAACATTGTCCGCGGCTACACAGCCACGCGACGGGCTCAGAGTAGACCGTCTTGTATGTGGGGACGCTTGACCGAGTAATTGCCCAGTGGGCCATTTCGACAGTCGTAGACCAGGTACCGTGTTACACAATGCTTGATTCTATGTTGCGCAATACCAAAATTGCTATTCCATTGCAACTAAAAAACCCAGTGGGCTAAATCGAGCAGGCGGTATGCGTGATTGACCGAGTAATGCCTAGTGGGGCACTCCGTGTTGACAATGAATCAATTAACGGTCACTGGTATACAGCCACATCTTATTGTATACAGTTTTGTTGTCTTAATATAGACGAAGGTCTTCGTCGAATGTTATTTCGTTTACCTTATTTGCCAGGTCCTTCACCATAACTTTTCCGGTGAAAGTCCAACACTCCGTCAGCTTCTTTAGTTTCTTTAGCTTCCTCGTTTCAAACGCAGTTTCGATCTTCGCGCAGTCAAGTCCTCGTTCAGGAAGATTTATGCGTTTCGTTTTTGGGTGTTATGTTACTTTAATATGAACCGGGCGAGATACATGTTGTCCCGAATTCGTTCAGTTCGAAATCTGACGATGATGGGTCGACTGTCGGTACGCTTTCCACCTAAGCGGTGGCTCCTCTCTAGATCGTGCAGTGAGAGTGGAGGGGTCACACCCATCTTATCATTGATCACTGTCAGTACTGTGGCGTCGGTGTCCTCGCCCTCGCCTGTCTCAGGAACCCCGTGAATTCGTATGTTGGGCCGATGTGTGTATTGTTCTAGGTTGTCGCTGCTTTCTTCAAGTGCATGTAACTTCTTCTCTAGCTCAACGATACGTATGTCCTTTGCCTTTCACTGTTTGGTCAGGTTTTCGATGTGTGCGTTCAGCGAATCGATCTTGTTCGGTAAATCGCATGGGTACAGAGCTTTTTTCAACTTTCATTTAGTAGTTCAATAATTCGTAGCGCAAGCACTTCCCCTGAGTCGTCTGGGCGATTGCTGCTCCGTGTTGGTTTTGTATTGCAGGACTCAGTATACAACAACTAGTTGTTGGGGCGTGGCAATACTCTATCACTTCACGTGGCAGTACTCTATCACTTCACGTGGCAATACTATATCACTTCACGTGGCAATACTCTATCACTTCAAGTGGCAATACTATATCACTTCACGTGGCAATACTCTATCACTTCACGTGGCAGTACTCTATCACTTCACGTGGCAATACTCTATCACTTCACGTGGCAATACTGTATCACTTCACGTGGCAATACTCTATCACGTCACGTGGCAATACTCTATCACTTCCCGTGGTAATACTCTGTCACTTCACGTGACAATACTCTATCACTTCACGTGGCAATACTCTATCACGTCACGTGGCAATACTCTATAACTTCACGTGGCAATACTATATCACTTCACGTTGCAATACTCTGTCACTTCATGATTATGTAATTGTTGATCGATCTCCTTCTTACTACTCTATCCCCTTCTTACTTCCGCACATAGTTTGCAGCAGAAATGTATTGCAGCATAGATAGTGAGATTGAATCAGTCAAACAAACAAACATGGTTTACCTTCAGCGCCACACGTTAGGAGGCATGAAGCTGGCCCCAAAGGAAGGCAGCTCCCTGTCCACCGAGCGGGACCCCAGAGGACGAGCTTCCCCTCGGCGCCGTGGACACAAGACAAAAGAATATCCGATGAAGGTTTGTAAGGAATAGTTGCTTCGTTGCTTTCGAAGTAGCACCACCTGTCTGTAATCACAAGCCGAATCGCATTCCTGTCAAAAAGAAATTACTATTATTACAACTGGACTGTCGCAAACTGTCGTTTAGTGTGTGGAGGCTTTTACACTAAGATTGGAGAAAATATAATGCGACATTTAGTGAGGTGCAAACATTTTGAGTTTATTTGTTTACAGTACTGCTCAGGTATGTTAAGGCAGTCCAGCTTTAGTGGGCGAAGCACCAATTCAAACCATTGTACTCGAATTATTAATTGGTGATGAGAGTAGTTTGAGCACACGCCCGGCAATTCTCCTCCTCACTCGCATAGGCCGAGTTAAATTTACGTGCTAAAGTAAACTGCGGTAGAATGTTGTGTAAACTCGCTATGAAGGATAGTGCCGATGAATCGTTATTATGGCGGAAGTGTGCAGGGTCACGTGTTGTCAAGTCGGTCTGCGATGTATCCAAATTGCGACGGTTTCTGCCTCCCCGTAGAGCTCCCGCGTGGAACGGAGGAAGGGGCGACGTCGCAAGCACCGAAAGAATGGCGGTCGGAGAACGAAGGCGTCGACTGCGACACGGCGAAGTCGGAGCAGCAGGCGACTCCAACCCTTCGCTGACTTCGGCGAGACGACGGAACCGACGCCACCGATGGTGTTCGACATCCAGGCAGACGACGGCTCCCTCGCCCGAAAGGTTCGCTGTGACTCTATATCAGATATTTACGTCTTGAAGGTCAAGGCGAATACCTTGGTTGCCCCTTTTTGTACAGAAACACGTCGCCTGCTGACATTGTCTTGCTAAGCAATGGCATACACAGGTGGTAACCACTTGTCATCAACAACCTTGTTTTCAAACAGCCTTATTTTAGTATAATTATACTGGCTAGATACTGTTGTATCAATTTGTGCAGGTGGCGCCACAGTCGTGTAACTCGGACTCCCGCGGTCTGCTGTACTACGACATGATCACGTCCAAGATGTACCGATGCAACGGGAAGACTTGGCAGCGCTGGGGGCGCGGCCCCATCAACACCAAGATGCTGCAAGATTCAGCCTCCGATGATGTCACGACGATAAAGCCGCTAACCAAGACCACGCCGCCATTCCGCAATACCTGTCCGAAAGGTGGCGTTGACGTATATGATTAATAACCGCTTTAGCTGTTTCACAATGCGCTAATGCAGTATCACCGTAGTTTATTGACACAAACTCTTTTATAGGGCAATCGAATTATAGTTCTGGTTTCCAACACACATCTACGATTAGTTAAAAACGATTTTTAACGGTATCAAGATATATTTGCCTATTGGTAGGCACAATGTAGGTTTGATATGAATGAAGACAAAGCGTAGCAGAATGTCGAGTATTGCTCAGACATCGTGTGTTGTTCACAGGCTGGAGTCAGTCAGACTTTGGCTGCTACAAACTTCTGCGAGGCCGACTGACCTGGCTCGACGGGGAGACGAGGTGTACGGAGGCTGGCGGCCATCTTACTGACGTCACTTCCGAGAAACATCTGCAGTGGTTGACTAAACTAGTTCGGCGGCGTCCAGTATGGATTGGTAAGTCACTTGTATTAAGACAATACAAACTAAAGTTGAAAAAATTACATATCACAGTACAATCCTTCAGATCACACATCATATTATGGTGTTTCAAATAACAGTACAATGTGTCAGATCACAGTATAGTGCTGACACTCATTAAAGAAGAACACCTGACCAACTTCATTTCAGCAAAGTAAAAGAATCCACAGCTTACCCGTGGAAATTTGTATTTAAATCGATTTTGCATATTTAATGTTTACGTCGCTAAAGTTATCAGCCGGTCCGTGTGAACATGTAGTGGTCCCGGATATCTAGCAACAACGCTGATGACATATCATGCGAATATTACACCAAGCATTATGTGGATCAGGTCTGAACGAGCGTCAGAAGACTGGTCGATGGCGATACACGAACAAGGCATCGACGCGCTACACGAACTGGCGAAAGAACTTCCCGAAGCGGAGGCAGGCGCTGGAACGGAAGTGCGCGCTCGTCACTCGCCGACTCAACTGGGTGAACCGACTGTGCGACAAGAACACAGCCAAGGTTGTGTGCGCGCTCCAAAGCAAAGCAGTGTCGCGACAACGCAAATCCAGCCGCTGGTTCTAGTCTTGCACGAACTCAAAAGAACCACACCATATGATATGCTAGGACTGAGAGGTGGCCACGTCTCCCAGTCATTGGGGATGTATTTGGTGGTACATACATGGCATCTGTGTAAATGCAAAATGGACGACTGCGACTATTTAGCTTGTGTGATCAACCCAACGACAAGTGGCTCGCGTTGTAGCATGAATGTGTGTTGATTGAGTTGGTCTGATCCCTCGGCATAACGATCGACGCCGAGAAAGCAGTCAATGTACGGAGTGATCCATAACGGCAGCTACAGTCAGCTGTACAGGCCGTACCATACTCGCAGCCTTCTGCTAACTTAACATTGTATTTATAATAGTAACAGAAAGAACATCTGCGCCAACTACGGGATCTGTGTTCGAAACGTACAGTTCACTATATGCGATTGTTTAACACTGTGGAATTATTTGCAGCGCTCGACTATAAAAAAAAATATTTACAGACAGTTACGTAACCACAGCTGTGTGGATGTAAATAGTAATTATGTTGACTTGAACAAGCTTCAGTAATGGGGCGGGCATTGTCAAGTCAACGATAGACCAACATTCATAGTTTAACGACAAGAATACAATTATGATTAAATATATTATTCTGCACAAGCTAAACGTAGAGGTTTGTTAGTGTATACAAAAGCTACATTTCGTGAAATTGTTATGTCGATCGTTACGCCCATTGTTAATTTTCTGAAGAAATGCAGTTGTTGGTTAGATGGTAATTAACAGAAATGTTAATTTAATGTATCGCGAGAACTTAGGAAGCCATATAGGCTACGTAATAGAATTAGAGAACGTTAACTCGGTTGTGGTGAAATGTTAAAGTTACACTAACACATGTTTAAAATGTGCCAAATGAACCATTGACAATTCAACGAAATTTTATTCCGGGTGTACCGCACTTTATATATAAAAACTATTATTATTGCGTTATTATTTAATTTGAAATCAATTCTTGACAAGTTCACTTACTAAATTGACTGTGTTGTGTGAGAGAGAGAGAGAGAGGGGGAGGGACGGAGGGAGGGGGAGGGAGGCAGTGAGGGAGTGAGGGAGGGAGGGAGGGAGGAAGGGAGGGGAAGGGGAGGGAGGAAGGAGAGAGATAGAGAAAAAAAATGTTTTTGTGCGTGGGTGTAGAATGGTGCAGACTTATACACGTAGAAAGGTGATGACGAGCAGGAGAGGTGCACGCAGTGACAGAGAACATGAGCCAGTCGATACCACACGCACGCACGCACGCACGCACGCACGCACGCACGCACGCACGCACGCACGCACGCACGCACGCACGCACGCACGCACGCACGCACGCACACACACGCACACACACACACACACACACACACACACACACACACACACACACATACACACACACACACACACACACACACACACACACACACACACACACACACACACACACACACACACACACACACACACACACACACACACACACACACACACACACACACATACACACACACACTCACTCACTCACGCACTCTCTCACACACACACACACACACACACACACACACACACACACACACACACGAGCAAGAGAGGTGCACGCAGGGACAGAGGACATAGGCCAATCGATACCACACACGCACGCACGCATGCACGCACGCACGCACGCACGCACACACACAGGAGCAGGAGAGGTGCACGCAGGAACAGAGGACATGAACCAGTCGATACCACACACACACGCACGCACGCACGCACGCACGCGCACACACACACACACACACATCTCACCGATTCACGCTCGGAATCCCGCTGTCAAAAACGACGTTAACATGACGTATGATAAAAGCATAATTTATTACAAATGTAGAAACTTTGTGAACAGTTTAACAGTTTAATAGTTCACATCAAATGAAGTCTGGTGTAATATTACATTCAAACAACTACGCTACTTAGAAAAAGGTTGTTTCTAAGTTGATGAGATAATACATTGTAATAAACAGAATGAATAACGACTTAGCTACACTTAGCGTTAAAGATAATATCATTCTTTATACATTATCATATGTAACACCGTAACCAGAGTTGTGCATAATATGTAATATAGAAACAATTATTCCATTTTCAATTGTCATCTTACAAAGGTGATGTTTACACAGTATATTTGGCGCATCATGCCAGTTCATATTAAACACATAACACATTGCAATGCAGATATATGTCTTACTTATATTATGACATCCTTTTAGTAAAACAACACGTACAAAGCAACACATGAGCATGTGAAGAAAACACAACATCTGGAACAATGAACCATTGCAGTTTCACCGCCACACGTATAACATTCACTACACAGTCCACAGTCCACAGTCCACAGTCCACATTAGTGTAACTACCATCTGTCTTGACCAATGACGACTTCACATCAATCAACTACATAAATGTTTTACGCTAACTTATTCTGAGCTGGTCCCTAAGTCTCTTCGGCCATCGGGTGCTACATCGGCCTTACCTGCGGCCATCGAGTGCTACATCGGCAATACCTGCGGCCACCGAGTGCTACATCGGCCATACCTGCGAATACGTCACGAAACACGACTACAAATAGACATCTCCAAAACATATATTCAAGTTAATATGATCGTATCATACATTGTATATATTCTGACATAATCTGATGTGTCAAATAAACATGCATTCCGTACATGAATATAAACAAATTTGACGATGTTTCCAACTTAAACGTATACTGGCCGCATAGCCAACGAACACTGATGAAATTGAAGTAACTGTCCTAATAGCGTTTACATTACGTGCCGTTCTGCACGCACATATCAAAATTAGCAGAACAGGGTTACAATATGATATTTTTTGTGTAAAATAATAACAAAAGTGTAAACAAATTATATTTGGAATACATACAGTTTGTTATTGTCACGTGGTAATGCATTGGGATTGCAACGATTTAGTATCACATTTGATTGAATTTTTAGTTTACCATTTTGGGGAGAGATGCCAAACATGAAGGTGTTAATATATGCTAGAAGACCTTTAATTTCATTTATATTCGGTTACTAAGTTACTATATTTTTTTTCAGAATCGAAATACATATTTGTAGGTGATTATAATGTTGATGTTTTGGTCGTTTTCGGTGAGTGCATTTTGTGACCAGTATATTTCTAAGTTTATTTCTAAGTATATTTCTAAGTTTATTTCTAAGTATATTTCTAAGTATATTTCTAAGTATTGCGGATACGTAATTACTTAGCGTTACGATATATTTATCTAAAATTGGATTTAAATTAAATTTCACAATGACGCATAAATCGTGCAACCAAACAGATGCACAATTAAATCGCATTAATCCAGAAGTTTCCGGTTTCTAGTCACAGCGAATGTTTTAAATGACATGGTTACGTAGCATGTTTAACATCGTTTTGCAACCACGTCTATTATTTATGCACAATAAAATAAACGAGTGTACTGTTGTACATAATATGTGTCTTACGCATACATCTTCGCGAACAAGTAAACATAGTTTTATAGTCACACACGATACATTTAAAGAACTTTGTTTTGCTACCATTCGCCATGTGGCGCCACTATTTCAAGCCCGGAAACAAACACAGAGGCGACTGTCCGCAGACCAAAAACTGGATATTAATTTGGCATTATCCTGAATACTTCGATACACGTACATATCAGATGCTGCTACAGGTAGAACGCGTAATGATCACAGTAGCGTTACAAAATGTTAATTGCACGCATGATTCGCAAGTCACGGAAGAAGTTAATCGGTGCCACGACTTGCCATGACATGTTGAACTGCTGCTGGTGCTCGGCACATTCGACAGCGGGCGCGGAGAGCCAGGTCCCGCTCTGTGTTGTTCAACGGATGATATCGCAGGAGGCAGTCTGCACCCATTCACAACACGTGATCGCGCAGGTCCCGGCGGGTGACTGCGTGTGGTTTTGTGTCGGCGTATCCTAAGAACGTTGCGACGTATTGCAGTTTTGCTAACGAATTAGTATTTCCAACGCATTGGTCTCGCGACCACAGTCATAAAGCCGCACCATATAAAGCCGCACCATATAAAATCTTCTCTTCTCTTGGCATCCTCTCGTGATCGAGAATGAAGGTTCCCTGACAATGATCTGTTCACGGGGTAAATGCGTCTTGAAAATTAGACGCAGCTACTAAAAAAAACCCGCATTATGTATATCGTCTGCCGAGTATCGTAGCTAAGTCACTGCGACACACGAATCTATTTATATAACGCCAGGTGAACATAAACTAATTAATATGTTTAAGGTTCCACCCTGCCTGGGAATCTAGCACACGTCTACTCTCTCGTGGGTCAGTCCAGTATCCATCACGTGGCATGTGCACTTTGCCAAATAAATATTACATACAATAATGGTAGAAATAAATATTGCTGCTGGAACGATTGTCACGGACGACCACCGCACTCGGCTAACACGTGGAGTTTAACTGTTTCCTATCTCACCCTGCTAGGGGGTGTTAAGAAACCACGACTCAGATTTCACAAAATGTCTCTCCTCAGACCGTCTCAGGCCGGCAAGTGTCTGTCGGTACAACCCGCGTATGTGCCCCGGGTGGCGTTCCTAGTAACCCGCCTTGGAACACGTCTTGCAACACATCTGGCGGAAATACGAGCGTCGACAGAAGTTGAACTTGAGCACCAGCGGACAGTAAGTCACTTTCTCCACATCCTGGCATTCTGTGAGGGTCGACAGAAATTCATTAGTTGCATAACTCGGTGGAAATATAAAAATTTTTATAATTCGCTTCAACACGAGAAAAGTCAGAGCTATATATATATATATATATATATATATATATATATATATATATATATATATATATATATATATATATATATATATATATATATATATATATATGCTGATTATGTAGGCGCCGCGAACCATATTCAAGACGTTGTAGGAATCAGTAACTTAGTTCAAAACCACCATTCTACGTTACAAACGAGTTTAACCGACCTTCGGCCTGACGGCGGAGACAGGGACCCTCGCACGTCCTCGTCGTCGCTGGCTTCTTGTCGGAGTCGCACGAAGCACTCCGACGTCCCCGGTGTGTGCGACACGTCACCGTGCGACGTTGTCTTCCCTTGCCACAACGGGAGGAACACTACAATATAACCAGGACAAGTGCTTAAGTCGGCGACTTCTTTCAACATTGTAATTGTTATTTATAAGGGACCATTTGATTCATGGGCCAAGAAACGACGAGTTGGAAGATCAATTTCTGGAGATTTTAACATGTTGATCTAGTTGCTGAAAGTGAAATCTAACTATAAAATAAACGTAATCCTAGATATGTGTGTCGTATAAGAAAATGAAAAAATAGATGCTATATTAACTATGTTTATCATTGTATTACACGATGTGTAATTGTTGATTTGCAACGGAGAGAAACACTTCACCGCTAAAGAGACGTTATCACATCGTAAGAATGATCCTGCACTGCGTGTTGACTAGCATTAGAAGTGTAGACACACCTTGTTCCACGACCCCACTACCCAAGATGGAGGCGGACATGGCAGCTGCTGACACGTGCGTCGACTCGGCGGCCGCTTGGTGGCGTCACAGTGACTCTCCTGCATATACCGGCCCTCGGCACTCACGCAGTACACGTTACGTTTCTTGTAGGCGTCTCCACACTTCGGGTGACACTGTCGAATGGACAACATTAAAGTTAGCAGATGTTAGGTATTTTGGACCTAAAGACAACATTAAAGTTGGTAGATGTTAGGTAGTTTGGACCTAAAGAAAACATTAAAGTTAGCAGATGTCCGGTAGAGTGGACCTAAAGACAACATTAAAGTTAGCAGATGTTCGGTAGTTTGGACCTAAAGGCAACATTAAAGTTAGCAGATGTTAGGTAGTTGGGACCTAAAGACAACATTAAAGTTAGCATATGTTATGTAGTTGGGACCTAAAGACACTCACGGGACAAGCATAATAATATATTTTTACGCATTGTTACATGGCGGGCTTGCAAGGTGACAGCCATGATAATGACGATGATCATGGTGATGTTGTTGTTGTTGATGATGATGATGATGACGATGACGGTGGTGATGGTTATGATTATGATGATGATAATGACGATGTTGTTGTTGCTAGTGATGATGAGGATTATAATACTGGTGATGCTGTTAATGAAGAAGATGATGGTGATAATAATGGTGATGACGATGAGATGATGATGATGATTATTATGTGTATGAGGTTTGTGTTGTGTGGTGTGTGACTGAATTGTTTTATAACCGTTGTTGAAATCGTCCTATTTTGCCAACAACACAATTTCCAAGCCATCAGCCATTCCTCAAAAGACAGTTCGCTCACGTTGCTCCACGCGTCTGTCGCCCAATGCGTCGGACATCGCTTGGTGTTGCACCTCGTGCGTGACTTGGGTCGTTTGCCGTCGCATTGCGTGTGTTTGACTACCTCGCTCTTACGGTGACCGACCTTCCGCAGACACATGACGGTGCGCCTGCGCACACCGCCGCTGCACGTCACGCTGCAGTCGGACCAGGCGCCGATGCTCCACCTGTGCCCAGACAACAGGCGAACGCATGACATGACACAGGCGAACAACAGGTCAACTTGTCGCGTAAATGTTAAAGTGCGCCTAACATGTTTTAATAATGACAAGAACGTTTAATGTGCTGCACGAAAATATTAAAATCTATGTAATCTTTTTCCCAAGAGATAAATGGTCCAACGATATATTAGTTGGTTCAATGGTTGATTGTTTTTTGCAGCAGTTTGAATAATAGAACAATAATATTTATTAAAGCATGACAATTCAATTTCTTCAAATTGTTCCTACAAAAAACCAGGCCACGGAAGAATTAAGCTGATAATAAAATTGTACAGTGACTTACGACACGTCACCGGGTCCATTTGAAAACACGTATATCGCTAAAGGTAATGCTTTCAGAACCCTTGGAGTTACTCGCCAGACTGTTCAATTGGCAGGCCCGGAAGTACTTACTCTGGTGGACAGGCCTGCTTGCTACAGAACTTGACCAGGTCGGACATCCTCTTTTTCGCATCACACAGGTCATTCTGCACGATTGTCCGGTCGTCAGTGCGCGTGCACACGGCCGTCGACCTGGTCACTCCTGTGGACATGGACGATCGAATTAATAATGAACAACGCTGGACTGAAATCTGACTTACAAACTGTTTCTTCAGAGCTGCAAATAAAACTGTGCATCCTTTTATGCTGTCTCCCGTCTCATATCTTGAAATACGTGAGAACATTTGTATTGTAAATTGAGCGACTATAATATTCTGTCTGCGTAAATGACAAACACATGGAATCTTCCTACATATATTTAAATGTAATAAAAGCAATACATATGCGAGGATATTTGTACGTGCAATTTCGAATTGTACCGTGTTGCGTTATGGCAATACTGTCTTGCAAACTGGACATATAATTTCGATAAAGATAACCAGAAATATCCGACGCTGCACAAGTACTGTACCTCCAGCACACGAGGCGGAACATTCAGACCACGACGTGTGCTCCCACACAAACTCGGTGACATTGATGACGGTCTCGTTTGGTGTCGTCATAGTGTACGTGTAGGTGACACCTTTGTTTTCT
Organism: Lamellibrachia satsuma; assembly: GCA_033239005.1. Taxonomy (NCBI): domain Eukaryota; kingdom Metazoa; phylum Annelida; class Polychaeta; order Sabellida; family Siboglinidae; genus Lamellibrachia; species Lamellibrachia satsuma. The sequence continues at coordinate 3,682,106 of BSQZ01000007.1, forward strand.
TCTTGGAGCAGGAGCTGCAGTCACAAGAACAGATCATGCATTTCCAATCGGCGTATGAACCTCTTCAACCACTCCACCACGACAAATACATATATAACATTACGTAATATGTTTAAACACTAAATGTGAATGTCTGCTTGAGAACGAGCTACGTCGAAACAACGAATATACTATTCATGCGTGGACTTCTTAATCTACATATTTCTGTGACAGTGTGAAATGGCCAATGAAATAACTAATGATCATTTGTGAGGGCTGATAACGATTACATGTGTATGTCCTGTACAGTTTACCAAGTTCAGTCCTAGTGGAGCTATTTTATACTCATACGGTAAATGTCGAGTAGCTAATTATAAGTACCAGATTTCGGGATGTGCAGATTAACCGAGAGTGCGACTCACCATAAGGACGAGGTCCTCGGACGTAGGGCCACGAGCCGTCAGACTCTCCGGCTTCTTACTCGACCGCTCATAGTGGAACACAGTACTGGCCACCTCGAACTTACGCGGCCAGTCAATGGTCCACGCGCCGTTGATGTAGTACTTGTCGCCGACACTCGCCTTCAACGCTGCACCACGCAAACATGGAGTCATGTGATACCCACGATGTGCTGATTCAACCATTATTTTTGCTACAAGCTTTCTTTTCTTCGCAATACTTTGTACCACCATCAAGCCAATGTTACTCAGAACACATCTTACACAAAGACACTTGATTCTGTTTCGTGGCAGAAGACAGGTTCAAATTGGTTTTATTTCGAACAAAAATATCGGGTGATCTCATTGTAAAGCTATTGACTATAATATTTGTGTTGTGCTGTTAACAGCTACTACAGCTTTAGTGCTTGTGTATCCGTGTGTAACGACAACTGGGGACTGTGACATTAGTGGTAGTGTAACTATAGAACTATGTGTTGAAATGTTAAAGTTACACTAACACATTACGTGTTTAAAAATTTGCCAAATGAACCATTGACACTTCAACGAAATTTTATTCCGGGTGTACCGCACTTTATATATAAAAAAATATTACTATTGCGTTATTATATATTTTGAAATCAATTCATGGCAAGTTCACTTTCTAAAGTGAATGTTTTATGAGAGAGAGAGAGAGAGAGAGAGAGAGAGAGAGAGAGAGAGAGAGAGAGAGAGAGAGAGATAGAGGAGTGGTGAGAAAGAAGGACGGGAGAGAGGGAGGGGGAAAGGAAGGGAGGGAGGGAGGGAGGGAGGGAGGGCGGAGAGGGAGAGATATAGAGAACATATGTTTTTGTGCGTTGGTGCAGAATGTACCACTGTAATAACCATATGTACCACTATCACCAGAGTTGTGCATAATATGTAATATACTGGGGCCTGTGACACCAGTGGTGGTGTTACTATGGATAACGACAATTGGGTCTTGTGTTCTGTACCTACCTAAGTAGTTCCTCGACATGACGTCCTCTGTGACTTTGATGTGCATGGCGCCTTGCGGGATGACAGCAACCTTTACATAGGCTGTTGAAAACACAACACATAGTTATGAACATGTGAACCATATATAAAGCATGACCTACATTAGTTTCCGTTAAAAAACACACAATAAAAAAGTCAGGATATGAGAACTACGGTGGTCCATATATCCAATGTTCGTTATTTACATGGGTATATAACACAGGGTACATAACACAGGGTATATAACACAGGGTACATAACACAGGGTACATAACACAGGGTACATAACACAGGGTACGTAACAGAGTGCAGGACAGAACGGACATTTCAAAGTGATCCCATTCAGAGGTTGTTGCATCAGGAGTGCATGCAACGAAAGGACACTATGTACCTAACCTGAAATCGCCACAACAAATAGCACATTTTGTCATGAATGCGGTGAGCGTGTCTCGTACTCACAATCTCCGCTTTTGTCGCTCAGAGGCTCGTCGTACGTGACAGTGACTGCCTCACAACTACTGCCGTCACCCCCGCACACCCGACACTTGTCCTCGATGGCGTCGGAGCCCAGGAGGTGATCACAGCCGACATGCTGTAGGCGGAGAGGATCGTGTTTTAAGTGCATAACTTACAGTAACGATGTATTCCAAGATTCCAAGTTATTCCAGCGTGACATTATTTACAATTCGCCAGGACTAGTTTTAATTTCAAACGCGTGTTTATTATAACAAGCGTAAGGCGTCTCCATTACAAGTGTATTCACACTTTGGAATGAAGGAAATTGAACGTTTGATGATCAGCTTGAAGTCCTAAATTGGCTAACCACGAGGTAGTTTCATATCGGGGGAAGATGCGTCATTATATAAGACACGTCATGGGTTATTACATGGACATAATACAGTACACCATCGTCCTCAATCAGTTATCATGTGTGCCCATCATTATATACGGGCAAACGATACACATCATAAACGCTCATATTTCCTCCAAAGGAAATGAAAGATTACAAGAATGGGATGTTGATATTTCCTTTCATGAATACCCACTTAACGGCACGCTAGACGTACTCTCGGTCTTAACGTATCACAAAGCTGTTTTACAACGATCCTGGAACACACATGGACGAAAGAGCCTCGCCTACACTGTGTAGATCGTTCACTTGTTTCTGCGAGACAGCATAAACATCTCTTTTTAAGACCGTAGAGTATTTCCTCCACGAAAGCACCGGTATCGTGTTGACGCCGACAACGTTTACCCAGCGTGGGACGAGGCACCCGGCGTGTCCGTGTGCCAACGACTCTATAATGGCATTGAGTACGCGCGTGTGGTTATTTTTTTATGAAACGACCCTTAGACAGCCACGGGTGGTGTCGATTTATTTCAACTCTGTATGCACTTCCTTCACATATGGAGAGTGCCGCGTGAACTACAATCGAACAAAGCTTCAGTTATTATTTTTCATAACTTAAAAGGAAACGCCAGTCAGCTATATACATATTCTTTATCGGAGACACATACATATGCGAAACAGCACGCATCACCAGCATGCAAAATACCATATGCCTGATTATTAAATATTTAATTTATGGTTGTTCACATTACTCATTGCTGGGACAATGTTGCTCTTTGTCACACTGCGTTTTTATGTTCGTGGCGTTATGGGTTCATGGGTCGACACAATTGGCGTAGATCACATTCAGCAGGATACGTTGTTTTTCTCTTGCCTTGTTTGATACAAAAACAATTCCAGGAAGCAGCATTTTTCATAATACACTGAAATTGACCAAACTTTCGCAGACGATCAACATCAATGTGCTAGACACACGTGGCCGAAGACGCATACGATGATATATTTATTTTATTTTGGAAACGCCACAGAATGTAAATATCTCCTTGGTGTAGTAGACAACGAGGCAAGAGTGTACCATGGTTAGTGTTATCGAGTGTACCATGTTTAGTTCTGCAGAGTGTACCATGTTTAGTTCTGCAGAGTGTACCATGTTTAGTGCTGCAGGGTGTACCATGTTTAGTGTTGCAGAGTGTACAGTGGTTAGTGCTGCAGAGTGTACCATGTTTAGTGCTGCCGACTGTACCATGTTTAGTGCTGCAGAGTGTAACATGGTTAGTGCTTCAGAGTGTGTCTCACAGCTGCTGTCGATCCGTCAAGTTCAAGCCACTGTGCAATCGTACAAAACTCACATGAAACCAGAAGTAGGCGTGGAGCATAGTAAACGGCCAGTGTACATAATAAACCAGAAGGGGGCGTGAAGCATAGTAAACGGCCAGAGTACAGAACAAACCAGAAGGGGCGTGACGCATAGTAAACGGCTAGAGTACAGAACAAACCAGAAGGGGGCGTGAAGCATAGTAAACGGCCAGAGTACAGAACAAACCAGAAGGGGCGTGAAGCATAGTAAACGGCCAGAGTACAGAACAAACCAGAAGGGGCGTGAAGCATAGTAAACGGCCAGAGTACAGAACAAACCAGAAGGGGGCGTGAAGCATAGTAAACGGCCAGAGTACAGAACAAACCAGAAGGGGGCGTGAAGCATAGTAAACGGCCAGAGTACAGAACAAACCAGAAGGGGGCGTGAAGCATAGTAAACGGCTAGAGTACAGAACAAACCAGAAGGGGGCGTGAAGCATAGTAAACGGCCAGAGTACAGAACAAACCAGAAGGGGGCGTGGAGCATAGTAAACGGCTAGAGTACAGAACAAACCAGAAGGGGGCGTGGAGCATAGTAAACGGCCAGAGTACAGAACAAACCAGAAGGGGCGTGAAGCATAGTAAACGGCCAGAGTACAGAACAAACCAGAAGGGGGCGTGAAGCATAGTAAACGGCCAGAGTACAGAACAAACCAGAAGGGGGCGTGAAGCATAGTAAACGGCCAGAGTACAGAACAAACCAGAAGGGGCGTGAAGCATAGTAAACGGCCAGAGTACAGAACAAACCAGAAGGGGGCGTGAAGCATAGTAAACGGCCAGAGTACAGAACAAACCAGAAGGGGGCGTGAAGCATAGTAAACGGCTAGAGTACAGAACAAACCAGAAGGGGGCGTGAAGCACAGTAAACGGCCAGAGTACAGAACAAACCAGAAGGGGGCGTGGAGCATAGTAAACGGCCAGAGTACAGAACAAACCAGAAGGGGCGTGAAGCATAGTAAACGGCCAGAGTACAGAACAAACCAGAAGGGGGCGTGGAGCATAGTAAACGGCCAGAGTACAGAACAAACCAGAAGGGGGCGTGAAGCATAGTAAACGGCCAGAGTACAGAACAAACCAGAAGGGGGCGTGGAGCATAGTAAACGGCCAGAGTACAGAACAAACCAGAAGGGGCGTGAAGCATAGTAAACGGCCAGAGTACAGAACAAACCAGAAGGGGGCGTGGAGCATAGTAAACGGCCAGAGTACAGAACAAACCAGAAGGGGCGTGAAGCATAGTAAACGGCCAGAGTACAGAACAAACCAGAAGGGGCGTGAAGCGTAGTAAACGGCCAGAGTACAGAACAAACCAGAAGGGGGCGTGAAGCATAGTAAACGGCTAGAGTACAGAAAAAACCAGAAGGGGAGTGGAGCATAGTAAACGGCCAGAGTACAGAACAAACCAGAAGGGGGCGTGAATCATAGTAAACGGCCAGAGTACAGAACAAACCAGAAGGGGGCGTGAAGCATAGTAAACGGCCAGAGTACAGAACAAACCAGAAGGGGGCGTGGAGCATAGTAAACGGCCAGAGTACAGAACAAACCAGAAGGGGCGTGAAGCATAGTAAACGGCCAGAGTACAGAACAAACCAGAAGGGGGCGTGGAGCATAGTAAACGGCCAGAGTACAGAACAAACCAGAAGGGGGCGTGAAGCATAGTAAACGGCCAGAGTACAGAACAAACCAGAAGGGGGCGTGGAGCATAGTAAACGGCCAGAGTACAGAACAAACCAGAAGGGGGCGTGGAGCGTAGTAAACGGCCAGAGTACAGAACAAACCAGAAGGGGGCGTGGAGCGTAGTAAACGGCCAGAGTACAGAACAAACCAGAAGGGGCGTGAAGCGTAGTAAACGGCCAGAGTACAGAACAAACCAGAAGGGGCGTGAAGCGTAGTAAACGGCCAGAGTACAGAACAAACCAGAAGGGGGCGTGAAGCATAGTAAACGGCTAGAGTACAGAAAAAACCAGAAGGGGAGTGGAGCATAGTAAACGGCCAGAGTACAGAACAAACCAGAAGGGGGCGTGAATCATAGTAAACGGCCAGAGTACAGAACAAACCAGAAGGGGGCGTGAAGCATAGTAAACGGCCAGAGTACAGAACAAACCAGAAGGGGGCGTGAAGCATAGTAAACGGCCAGAGTACAGAACAAACCAGAAGGGGGCGTGAAGCATAGTAAACGGCCAGAGTACAGAACAAACCAGAAGGGGGCGTGGAGCACAGTAAACGGCCAGAGTACAGAACAAACCAGAAGGGGGCGTGGAGCACAGTAAACGGCCAGAGTACAGAACAAACCAGAAGGGGGCGTGGAGCATAGTAAACGGCCAGAGTACAGAACAAACCAGAAGGGGGCGTGGAGCATAGTAAACGTCCAGAGTACAGAACAAACCAGAAGGGGGCGTGGAGCATAGTAAACGGCCAGAATACAGAACAAACCAGAAGGGGGCGTGGAGCATAGTAAACGGCCAGAATACAGAACAAACCAGAAGGGGGCGTGGAGCATAGTAAACGGCCAGAATACAGAACAAACCAGAAGGGGGCGTGGAGCATAGTAAACGGCCAGAATACAGAACAAACCAGAAGGGGGCGTGGAGCATAGTAAACGGCCAGAGTACAGAACAAAACAGAAGGGGGCGTGGAGCATAGTAAACGGCCAGAGTACAGAACAAACCAGAAGGGGGCGTGGAGCATAGTAAACGGCCAGAGTACAGAACAAACCAGAAGGGGGCGTGGAGCATAGTAAACGGCCAGAGTACAGAACAAACCAGAAGGGGGCGTGGAGCATAGTAAACGGCCAGAATACAGAACAAACCAGAAGGGGGCGTGGAGCATAGTAAACGGCCAGAATACAGAACAAACCAGAAGGGGGCGTGGAGCATAGTAAACGGCCAGAGTACAGAACAAACCAGAAGTGGGCGTGGAGCATAGTAAACGGCCAGAGTACAGAACAAAACAGAAGGGGGCGTGGAGCATAGTAAACGGCCAGAGTACAGAACAAACCAGAAGGGGGCGTGGAGCATAGTAAACGGCCAGAGTACAGAACAAACCAGAAGGGGGCGTGGAGCATAGTAAACGGCCAGAGTACAGAACAAACCAGAAGGGGGCGTGGAGCATAGTAAACGGCCAGAATACAGAACAAACCAGAAGTGGGCGTGGAGCATAGTAAACGGCCAGAGTACAGAACAAACCAGAAGTGGGCGTGGAGCATAGTAAACGGCCAGAATACAGAACAAACCAGAAGGGGGCGTGGAGCATAGTAAACGGCCAGAATACAGAACAAACCAGAAGGGGGCGTGGAGCATAGTAAACGGACAGAGTACAGAGCAAACCAGAAGGGGGCGTGGAGCATAGTAAACGGCCAGAGTACAGAAAAAACCAGAAGGGGAGTGGAGCATAGTAAACGGCCAGAGTACAGAACAAACCAGAAGGGGGCGTGGAGCATAGTAAACGGCCAGAGTACAGATAAAACCAGAAGGGGAGTGGAGCATAGTAAACGGACAGAGTACAGAGCAAACCAGAAGGGGGCGTGGAGCATAGTAAACGGCCAGAGTACAGAACAAACCAGAAGGGGAGTGGAGCATAGTAAACGGCCAGAGTACAGAAAAAACCAGAAGGGGAGTGGAGCATAGTAAACGGCCAGAATACAGAACAAACCAGAAGGGGGCGTGGAGCATAGTAAACGGCCAGAGTACAGAAAAAACCAGAAGGGGAGTGGAGCATAGTAAACGGCCAGAGTACAGAACAAACCAGAAGGGGGCGTGGAGCATAGTAAACGGCCAGAGTACAGAACAAACCAGAAGGGGGCGTGGAGCATAGTAAACGGCCAGAATACAGAACAAACCAGAAGGGGGCGTGGAGCATAGTAAACGGCCAGAATACAGAACAAACCAGAAGGGGGCGTGGAGCATAGTAAATGGCCAGAGTACAGAAAAAACCAGAAGGGGCGTGGAGCATAGTTAACGGCCAGAATACAGAACAAACCAGAAGGGGGCGTGGAGCATAGTAAACGGCCAGAATACAGAAAAAACCAGAAGGGGGCGTGGAGCATAGTAAACGGCCAGAGTACAGAAAAAACCAGAAGGGGAGTGGAGCATAGTAAACGGCCAGAGTACAGAACAAACCAGAAGGGGGCGTGGAGCATAGTAAACGGCCAGAGTACAGAACAAACCAGAAGGGGGCGTGGAGCATAGTAAACGGCCAGAATACAGAACAAACCAGAAGGGGGCGTGGAGCATAGTAAACGGCCAGAATACAGAACAAACCAGAAGGGGGCGTGGAGCATAGTAAACGGCCAGAGTACAGAAAAAACCAGAAGGGGAGTGGAGCATAGTAAACGGCCAGAGTACAGAACAAACCAGAAGGGGGCGTGGAGCATAGTAAACGGACAGAGTACAGAATGAACTTGACGTGGGCACAACAATACTCTGGCTAATATCACTGCAGTGGATCTGATCCATAGCACTGTTGGCTTAAAGTCGTGCAGACTGCAGTCCCATGCAGAGAGAGATAACGTCGATCAGAGGAGATGACCCGGACTATAAACACAAACCACCCGTCGTCAACACCTAGTCGCAAATTATTATAGTGTGAAGAATTTCGCATTTGCCCAGTTGCTGCCTTGGACTACTTCTACTGCGTCGTCGTGGGGGGTGGTTGTGTGGCTGACCAGCTGGTTTGGGCCACACACTCTGTACATCATTTTTAGATCCTTTCTTATCAAACTCCGCATGCGTTAATACGACTACTTACACATATTACGCAGTAGATGGTGTCTTATATTTCCATAAATACAAAACCAGTTGTTGCATTCTAATAGCATAACGAGAAGACCAGATGTGCAGCAAGCTCAGTGCATTATGCGCAGCAGACATTCTCTGAATCACCCTCTCACTGATGGACAGTGAATCGTTTAGGACGCGCGTGATTTCTAATAAGTGGCTTTGTGTTGTCCATCAAGACGATCTTGCAAAAAACAGACGATTGAATGTTGCTTTGCTCTTTTATTATTACCAATAATGCTGGAATCCGAATACTTTTGTTTAAAGTAAACAACACATATTGAACGCACGCGCACACACGCGAGCGTACGTGCCTGTATGTCTGCGAGTGTGCACAGATTGTGTACATCCATGCGCATGAAAACAAACACATGCACATATTCTTCGTCAGCACCTTCCGCCTCGCAAGACAATGGTCTGCGTCACTGAAATTTCCTCTCCAATGCGCAAGCGCGGATGAAGTGTGAAGATCTAGGGTTGCCCAGTCGCCAGGCTTCTCCTCTCCGCTTCGCTGACACAGTCCAAAGGAATGCAGAGCATGACATTTGGTACCAGCTCGGCTGCAGGTGCTGCCAGAAGGATGGCAAAGTTGACACCAGATCAACTTCGGGGATCCACGCCTGATTTTCTATTAGGGTTTACTCCCTTAGATCACTTGCCTGCCTAGGCTAAAGAGTGTGATCTGAGCGTGATCAAAATTGCTTCAGCCCAAGACGCCCGCTATAAATATAGATGGGTACGATTGAGTAATGTCGGATGTCGGTTTTGGATTAACCAATTCGCATTTCTCCAACTAACCGCAATGATCTTTAATCTCCGGTCTGTCACAGTCCAGCCAGCAGCTACTCACCCGACATTCGCCGTTGATACACATGTCGACGGAGTCAGGGTAGCATCGCGTCCCGTCGATCACCTTCGGCGCCCGCTCCGTGTAGAAGTTGTACCCGTCGGCAAGGCAGTTCAAGGCACACGGCTTCAATTGGCCAACTGCAAAACATCATCGCGTCATACGCAATCATTACGTTGTAATGGGTAGCAGGACTCGCAATCGTTACGTTGAAATGGGTAGCAGGACTCGCAATCGTTACGTTGTAATGGGTAGCACGACTCGCAGTCGTTACTTTGTAATGGGTAGCACGGTACGTAATCATTACGTTGAAAAATAGATCGGATTATGAAACATACAAAAGTGGACTACTGCCAGATGACAGCTACTAGCATTGACTGGACACGTTATTGTTCTGTCATTATTGCTGCTAGATGACAGCTAGTAGCATTGACTGGACACGCTATTGTTCTGTCATTGTTGCTGCCAGATGACAGCTACTAGCATTGACTGGACACGCTATTGTTCTGTCATTGTTGCTGCCAGATGACAGCTACTAGCATTGACTGGACACGCTATTGTTCTGTCATTGTTGCTGCCAGATGACAGCTAGTAGCATTGACTGGACACGCTATTGTTCTGTCATTGTTGCTGCCAGATGAGAGCTAGTAGCATTGACTGGACACGTTATTGTTCTGTCATTGTTGCTGCCAGATGACAGCTACTAGCATTGACTGGACACGCTATTGTTCTGTCATTATTGCTGCCAGATGACAGCTACTAGCATTGACTGGACACGCTATTGTTCTGTCATTATTGCTGCCAGATGACAGCTACTAGCAGTTACTGGACACGCTATTGTTCTGTCATTATTGCTGCCAGATGACAGCTACTAGCATTGACTGGACACGCTATTGTTCTGTCATTATTGCTGCCAGATGACAGCTACTAGCATTGACTGGACACGTCATTGTTCTGTCATTATTGCTGCCAGATGACAGCTACTAGCATTGACTGGACACGTTATTGTTCTGTCATTATTGCTATCAGATGACAGCTAGTAGCATTGACCGGACACGTCATTGTTCTGTCATTATTGCTGCCAGATGACAGCTAGTAGCATTGACTGGACACGTTATTGTTCTGTCATTATTGCTGCCAGATGACAGCAACTAGTATTTGTACAGTTGAAACCATGCACTGTATCATGCAATTAGTGTTACGGGAATTTGTTTGTAATACACATTTGGGTCATCAACAATACAACTATAAACAAACGCTTGTGTTCAGTTATTGTTCTGTCATTATTGCTGCCAGATGACAGCATTGACTGGATATGTTGGTAATAATACAACAATTACTGCTGTGATAGCGTCATAATATGACATTACACCATCGACCAGGGCCAGGTTTGTTTCTTTATTACGTTTGCTCTTTATTGTGTAAGTCACATTGAAACTGTGTCGATGCGTATGATACTGATTTGCTGACAACTTACCGCCGCTGTACGGCTTCCACTTGTAATATTTACCCCGGAAAGGTATCACATCAAACCGAGTACACTGTTCTGCTCGGAAATCGGTTGCTTTGCGTGGACATTCCTGAAACGTGACACAGTGTTCTTGACATGAATATTGTTGAGCTAGCTTTTACAACGCATACAATATTAATGAGATGCGAGCAAAGTAATTATTTTCAGCATAACGTCAATGAGGATTAGACGCCAGATATACCCCATTCCGCTCGCATGCTATACGCGTAGTTTGCTTGAAACCAACTCCTATATTTACCAGGATCCACCCACAAGAAATGCCCTCAAAGCTGAGTTCATGCCCTTAACGTACCTCTATGTGGCATGACTTGTACCGCTTCCTCTCGCCGATGCAGTATTTTCCACCGTTGGTCGGTCTGCATCGAACAAACAAAAACCAGTTCACGTCGTACTTCGTTTGTTTACCCAGCAGCGGTGTCGTCCACGGGTTTATTTACATTCTCCTTGATGCACATCACTTCAAATTACTACGGACGACGACGATGACGACGACGACGACGACGAAGACGACGACGACGACGCCGACGACGACGACGTCGACGACGACGACGATTACTGTAGTCATCCGTGGTTAAAATAATTTGGATAAATTATGTTTTGTGTAAATCTAGCACAGTAATTAGCAAAGTTAAAAACACTACTGTGGTAAATACTGATAGTAACTAATTTTAAGAATGACGACGTAGGAACCTACCTGGGACTGTCACAGTGTCTCTCGCTCACTTTCACCCCGCCGTCGCACGTCCTGGAACACTCGGTCCACGAGCTCCACGCACCCCACTGACCGTCCGTGCTCTTTGGTCGCCAATGATACTTGACACACTTGCCCTTGAGGCACCACTGCACAGCAGAGCAATTCACTGGTTTAAGAACAACTCTGCTTGGTAGCGTGGCCATTATGCGGGTCGATTGACACACGAAACTTAGAAGAACAAGATGAAGATGATAACGAAACTACGACGATGACGTTGGTTGCTTCGATGATGACGACAGTAATGATAATATTGTCTATACGGACTTTGATACAGCTACCAACGACGGTTTTAAATACATGAACGGCGAAAATGGAATGCAACTGTGGCAAGATGACGATTACAGCCACATCAATAAAAACGTTGCCGGGAGAATAATAAACCATAAATCCAATTATGAAATAGCATGGCTACAATCATCGGATGATATTCAGATAAACCATAAATCCAGTTGTGAAATAGCATGGCTACAATAATAGGAGAATATCCAGCTATCTGGTAACAGTGAACCAGGACAACAACAAAATGGCCGACCATCAGCCGAGTTAACTTCGTGTTGCTGCATATCAACTCAAAATAAACCTTCCTCTACTGACTTTCAGATCTGTCTGCTCGAGGCACAGGATACTACCGTCAGTCACAATCTATACATACATAGTAACTAATTAAACAACAATACCATTGCTGCGGGTGAAGTAACAGGTGCACCTTCAACCCAGAACCACCGCAACGCTCCACTTCCCTATACAAACTTCAATCTAGAACCACCGCACCGCTCCACTTCTCGATACAAACTTCAATCAAGAACCACCGCAACGCTCCACTTCTCGATACAAACTTCAATACAGAACCACCGCAACGCTCCCCTTCTCGATACAAACTTCAATCCAGAACCACCGCACCGCTCCACTTCTCGATACAAACTTCAATCCAGAACCACCGCAACGCTCCACTTCTCGATACAAACTTCAATCCAGAACGACCGCAACGCTCCACTTCTTGATACAAATTTCAATCCAGAACCACCGCAACGCTCCACTTCTCGATACAAACTTCAAAACTTCAGTCCAGAACCACCGCAACGCTCCACTTCTCGATACAAACTTCAATCCAGAACCACCGCAACGCTCCACTTTTTGATACAAATTTCAATCCAGAACCACCGCAACGCTCCTCTTCTCAATACAAACTTAAACCCAGAACCACCGCAACGCTCCACTTCTCGATGCAAACTTCAATACAGAACTACCGCAACGCTCCACTTCTCGAAACAAACTTCAATCCAAAACCACCGCAACGCTCCACTTCTCGATACAAATTTAAAAACTTCAATCCAGAACCACCGCAACGCTCCACTTCTCGATACAAACTTCAATCCAGAACCACCGCAACGCTCCACTTCTCGATACAAACTTGACGGAGAAAGAGGGTTGGAAACAGATCAACAACCTAATAAAACAAATGTGAATCTCTATCCATGCGAAAGACGAGTAATAGAAATGTGGCTCACTCCTTTTTTGATCTTTTCCGTCGAGCACTCGGTGCCGCTGGCGGCCGGGATGTTATCTGTCACGCACTGGTCGCTCGGATTTAGACACCACAACTCCCGGCATACGCCCTGGCGGACAGAATACATGTTATATTGGAATTGCTCAATTCAAATGTAACAAATATGTTAGGGATATAATATTTATAATGACTTTATTTGAAGAGTGGTCAAGAAGATTGTGCCAGTTCAAGCCCGAGTTGCTTTACCAGACAAAATTGTGTGCTTTCGTCAAAGCTGTGGAACGGACCCAATATATAACAACTCGTGTCCCATTCTCATTCATTGTGCTCCCTACATTAATTAATAAATCAACATAAATTATGGTAATAATATTAATACCACCGTGTATGCAGCAATACCACTGAGATAACAAACATCGGACTAGGACTACCTATGTAAGGAACATCCCCTTAAAAAACAATTTCGACATCCCTTTACTGGTCAGCATTGTTTTATGTACACATAGGTACAAGGAACATCCCCTTATAGAAGAACAACTTAGACAACCTTGTTTGGGTAAGCACTGTTTTATATACACATGGATATAAGGAACATCGGCAATAGGGAACAGTTTGACCGAGTCCCAGCATGTTTCTTGTAGTGAGAGGCCACTGTGTTGGCGGCAGCCATGTTGTACCTCCTTCCGACACTGCATGGACTGTGAGCCGTACTGGTATCGGCACTGGGCGTCCCCGTCATGTCTCTCCCCCGGCAACAGGTCCGGGTAGGAGAAGTCTTCCTCGGAGGGCGTCTCCTCCAAACACTTCCCTCGTCCTGCACTGTCACCACACAAGTAGTGTAAGTAAGTACTGCACTGTCACCACACAAGTAGTGTAAGTAAGTACTGCATTGTCACCACACAAGTAGTGTAAGTAAGTACTGCACTGTCACCACATAAGTAGTGTAAGTAAGTACTGCACTGTCACCACACAAGTAGTGTAAGTAAGTACTGCACTGTCACCACACAAGTAGTGTAAGTAAGTACTGCACTGTCACCACACAAGTAGTGTAAGTAAGTACTGCACTGTCACCACACAAGTAGTGTAAGTAAGTACTGCACTGTCACCAAGCAAGTAGTGTAAGTAAGTACTGCACTGTCACCAAGCAAGTAGTGTAAGTAAGTACTGCAATGTGGGCTAGTGCAGTACAGTATACCGGAATGCAGTGTTGTGGCAGTGTTGTGGCAGTGTAGTGGCAGTGTAGTGGCAGTGTTGTGGCAGTGTTGTGGCAGTGTTGTGGCAGTGTTGAGGCAGTGTTGTGGCAGTGTTGTGGCAGTGTTGAGGCAGTGTTGTGGCAGTGTTGAGGCAGTGTTGTGGCAGTGTTGTGGCAGTGTTGAGGCAGTGTTGTGGCAGTGTTGAGGCAGTGTTGTGGCAGTGTTGTGGCAGTGTTGTGGCAGTGTTGAGGCAGTGTTGTGGCAGTGTTGAGGCAGTGTTGTGGCAGTGTTGTGGCAGTGTTTTGGCAGTGTTGTGGCAATACGACACAAATATGCTGCAGCGCGTTGTGATGTAATGTAGCGAAATGCAAAGTAGTTCAATGTACTGAGAACACGCCGGTTCCTGTACTGTACATATATTGAACATTATTTCTTTCTACAGAAATAAGGTCATGGATCTCATTCATTTTAGTTCACTCATAAACTCACAATAACCATACAATTCACATACATATATGCATATATTTCTACTTTCTACGTATTACTGTACTAATTCATTCCACGAATTTAATCGCTTTATACATGACATTGTGTACATACTCGAGGAAGCTGGTAATGTAGTCGCGACTGCACGATGACCACGAGAACGGGTCGGTGTTTTTCGTCAGTTGAGCCGCCATGATCTTCGCCCCCTCGTGGCCCGGGGTACCGCAGTTGTTTCCCGCCCCGTCATGCTGCATCCCAAAGCTGGGATCAGGGAAGAACTCATTTTAAATTCGTTGACCGATTTTAACAACATGCGGAATTGAAAACGCATTTGCATAAAGGTTAGATACAGTTATAGAGTATTTGTACTGCTGAGACCATGTACTGCATCATGCAATTAGTGTTACGGGAATTTTTTTTAATACACGTTTCGGTCATCAAAAATACAACTATACACAAACGCATGTGTTCAGTATTTGATCATTTCGGCGATCATATGTGTTATAGCTATAAAGCGCATTTGCAGACGATCTAAATGTGCTACAATGTCGCAAAATCCCAAGTCGTAAAAGTATTGAGAACTCACTTGTGGCCCATTTCGTGAGCGATGGTGAAGGCAGAAGCGAGGCCGATGTCCTCGTTGATGCTACAGCTGCGGTCTGACTCACACATGCCTGCGACCGGGGCGAGACCTGGTGGCAGCGGTACGAATAAATCGTCAATATTCATCAACAGTCCGTGTTGGCAAATTGCTTACACATTATAAGTATATGTATCGCCGTCGCTGTAGATTGCCAACACCAATGAGCCCGCCAGACATCCCACAGACAGAATAATTTCCTCCTGGTTAACAGCGAAAGGAGTAAGGCAGATATCAGGAAAGCCATTTCGTCGGGGAAAACATCAAGCTGATGTGAACTTCCTGCGGAATCTACCAAGATAGCTATGGACCTCCACGGAACTGCTGCATAATATGTTTGGGAAGATATGGGACAAAGACAGAAATGCCAGCCAGGTGGAAAGAAAAGTGCTCATATAGATGCCGAGAAAGGTCCTCAACAGAGTCATCTTGGAAAGACTGGAAACAGCGGTAGACGCCAAACTCAGAGACCAACAGGCAGGCTTCCAAAAAGATAGATTTTGAACCGACTGAACAAACAAGGCAGCCCCAGTGCAGAATGAAATCAACATGAAAAAATGGGGGGTTTGGCCACACTAAGAGAACCCCTTTCCAGTTTCACCAGATAATCACTGACATGGACCCGCAGGAAGGCCTAGAGGCTCGCGGTGGCGGAGACCGTGAAGCAGAAATGAAGACGATAGGCTACATCTGGGCTGAACTCCTGAAAATGGCACAAAAGAGGATCCAGTGGAAACTTTGAATTGATGACGCATGTTCTCAGCAGGCAAACGGGCAGTTGGTAATTTAACATCTGGATTTAGAACTGTTTATTAAATGCCTTATGCATTGGGACAATATCGGGTTTAAAAAGACGTATGGACGATTATTTAGCTAAGTCTTTCTATATCAATGTGCCACATCTTTCCACAAGGTAGCGCCACGAGGCATCACGCACGGGCGCCATTTATGTTTCACGACGAATTCATTTAACGCGCTGTTACCTCTTCCTGCAGTATTTGAACTGCCATATGGAATTACCAGATGTTGCAACAGTAACCGAAGTGAACACGTCGTTTATTTAACCCCGTCCTCTGATTGCACGTGAGATGTTTATCTTGCGGTTACTGCTGGATCAGCCGTCGTTAGACCAGCGACCTCCACCTAAACCCATCGCAGTGGCGGATGAAACGTTCGTTGTCGAATATCAAACACTTCTTGGCACCTCCATCCATCGGTTGACGACTTTTTGCATTGCACATGGTTACAAGAATGCCTAATCATTTGGTTTTGTTGCGCTACTGAGCTCGGATTTTCCGAGGATATTGGCGCCAAAGAAGGTTTTTGTTTATTATTATAACTGCCGTAGCTGATTCCCAAATGGGGTATTTAGCAGTTTATAAATAGTCGAAAGCATTGATATGTGACTGCAGATAAATATTATAGTAGACCCCAACGACGGATTATTGGAAATACTTTTGGAGTGCATATGAACGTTACATTTGTGTAATACGTTATGCAACCCCACCATTACACATTCGCTGTCGCTGAAACAGTATTGACGACGACAACAAAATGTTAATCCAACAACGAGATGTGGGAAGAGCAAGCCGTAACACGACTCGCTGTACCTGTATGCCTCCACCGCCAGTGTGTGTGTGTGTGTGTGTGCGTGTGCGTGTGCGTGCGCGTGCGCGTGCGCGTGTGCGTGTGTGTACGTGGACTGTAATGTGAGGCATTAGCGATGTCCGTGTTAAACATGTAATTATCTTGCAGTTCAAACGATCGCAAGTGTCATTAGCGCCGCCCAAAAGCGCAGCCCTAATTTGCAATTATTCTTAGCAGCAGCATCGATTGCAGTGTCATGATTAACACCGGAAGCCGATAACTCTACACCGGAAGTACGTAATTACAATCCGATCGTCGCGACCTCTGTGTGATTGATTAATCCAGGTGGCGCTGCATTAGCCGTGGGTGCGTCACAACGTTGTGATGTGGTGGGTCTATCGGCAGTGAGTGCACATTGGTCGACACTGTTGAAGGAAATCCATAAGCTATAAATCTATCTTCACATCATTAACCCTCTGTCACCATCTTTCGTTGCTTATGAGCACCAATGTCCATCTTTGCAACTGAAAGCAGGAACTGGCCCCATTGGCGCACACAGTGGGTCATACGGAGGGAGAGGGGGGGTGAACACCTAGATCTGCGGAAATGGCAAAAAAAATTATGGTATTACTGTGCATTTTCCGGATGTAAACGACTGGATGCTTATGCCATTTAATAATAAATTCGACAAAGTTCAAAGTATACATTTCGAGGACTGGACTGTCTCGCACAAGACAGTGCATTATTGGTGTTTACTAATAGCATTGTAAGGTCTACTTACCCAGCGTTCCACACGGCTCGTTTTTGTAAGTGCATATGTCATATCTGAAGGAAGAAAATATAAGAATAAACAACATAATAGTATTCACAAGAGACTAAACATGTACTGAATGATAAGGTGGACGAATTAATTCAGACCCGTGTATCTTCCCGTAGTTATTCTGGTCATGTCACGTGTATCTTCCCGTAGATATTCTGGTCATGTCACAACGTGTATCTTCCCGTAGATATTCTGGTCATGTCACAACGTGTATCTTCCCGTAGATATTCTGGTCATGTCACAACGTGTATCTTCCCGTAGATATTCTGGTCATGTCACAACGTGCACTGAGGCGTGACGCAACTAACATAGGGTATCATTTGTCGTCGCAGATCAATATTCTCGATCTCGATGCTGCCCGTATGTAGATAAAGAATTGAAAGCGGTGATTTGGGCGTGACACAGTGACGAGACACGACGCGTGAGGTATGATTATCTCTGCTTCGCGATGAATGGAACTCGCCACGCAACACTCAAGATCGCCGGCAGTAGGGACTGAGACCATCATTCACTTCGCAAGGCACGTGTGTTGACCGTACCGGAAGAAGCACGTCATACGCTTAGAGAGCGCTTTGTAATCGACCACCACGGGGAACAAATAAACAAGTTGTGTTTGAAATTATATAACACACGTGCAAGCGTGCGTAGGTGCGTGCGTGCGTGCGTACGTGTATTGTGTCGTGTGAATCGTGCGGGTGAATATATATATATATATATATATATATATATATATATATATATATATATATATATATATATATATATATATGTGTGTGTGTGTGTGTGTGCGCATTTGTGTGTATGTGTGTGTATGTGTGTGCATGTGTATGTATGTGTGTGTATGTGTGTGCATGTGTGTGTATGTGTGTGTATGTGTGTGCATGTGTGTGTGTGTGTATGTGTGTGCATGTGTATGTATGTGTGTGTATGTGTGTGTGTGTATGTGTGTGCATGTGTGTGTATGTGTGTCTATGTGTGTGCATGTATGTGTATGTGTGTGTATGTGTGTGCATGTGTGTGTATATGTGTGCATATGTGTGCATGTGTGCGTACGTGTGCTTATATTCGTATACTCGAGATACAGTTGCCCTGCTGACCTACGCCTGTGTATGTGCATGGGAATTACTTTCCCGTGATTACGGGTGTAGAGGTAATCTGATACGCCGTGTACGCTAAGCGCCGTGTGGACACAGGGTGATTCATTTATAACGACAACACAGGCCGGGATCAATTACATCTGCTTTGTTGTATCGTGCAATGCAATTTATAAAGACACCATTCAAATGTACACATTTACCAGCCATGGGATATGTGGTCTACCTTATGTCACATAGTATTCAAACAATCCTAACGTTAACATTAAACGAAGCAGCACTTACTAAGTACTGAATCCAAGGGATGCATTTATCCAAACGTTGTGTTAGCCTATGTTTACAACATGAATAGAGACTGTAAAACACCATTTCGAGACATGCACCTCCGGGGCAGATACCATGCACCTCCGTGGCAGATGCCGTGCACCTCCATGGCAGATATCACGCACCTCCGTGGCAGATGCCGTGCACCTCCATGGCAGATATCACGCACCTCCGTGGCAGATGCCGTGCACCTCCATGGCAGATATCACGCACCTTCGTGGCAGATGCCGTGCACCTCCATGGCAGATATCACCCGACCACGAATAAAGCCAACCTGTGTCCTTTGTGTTCACAACGTTTACTGATAAGCCCCGACCTATTTTATTCCCGATATAGGCTACAATTAAGAATTCATTTGTCATTCAATTCCCCCAAGTTCACGTCCGTGAGCAATGGCATGAAGGTCAAGTGTGTCTTCTGTTGTGAATGATATAAAGGTCGTGGGTATCCTAGAGACGAGTGACCTGGCCATCATGTATCACTACACTGCAATGCATAACAGCTGTTTGAAGATGTGTATATATGATCATACCACCAATGAGAATTATAAATTACAGCTCATCGCAATACTGGGATAACAGACCACATCGAGATGTGTCACTAGTGCTGCATACGCAATAGATGGTTCAACAACGTGACACTTCAAGGGAACGACAAGGTTATATCACGGCAGCTCCCTGCAATCATCAAAGAGAAACACAGACATGACACCACGAGAAAGCGGTTGTATTTATACGTTGTATCTCAAGATAAATGCAAACGTAGTCGGACATGAGGAGACGTTGCCAGACGTTGGCGATGTCGTCTGTCGTCGACCAGCGTCTGGGGAGCCTCGTGTGTCGGGCAGACTGGTTTCGAGTCTGTGATGACCACTCGCGCCACGGCGAAACTGTGCAATCTAGTAGAACGATACTTTGCCCTGACTACGTACAATGGATTAGCAGAAACGTAGATGTTGCGTAAACCTGAGTGGAATAAGGTAAACTGAACCACTGACTACCATTAAGGTTGCTAAGCAATCTGCTGGAGTCGACTTGCTTTGGGCAACTAACTTTTGTTCACCGATGTGAAGACGTCAACGATTGTATCTCGATGATAGACAACGTAATTGTTATGATCAGAGTGTCTGATTAAACTGATACGTGGGTTGGATATGTAAGGCCATCTGCTTCACTTTCGCTGATAACATGTTTTTTCTATTACACACGCGCTGGATCTGTTGCAGTGGTCGCCTAGTAGTATCTACAAATAAATTATAATAATTTCGGCCAGATCGAAAAAGAGATCTTAAAAACCAAAAACAGAAAACGCCTGCCAGGTGTGCCCGCCTCAACATACGGGTGTGATTAACAGCAAGCGGGCGTGAATAGAATACTTCGGCCCTGATGCTGGATGACGGCGATGGGGCTAAAGTCTCGGCTGGGTCGATCTGGGTTGATCTCGGGAACACGTCTGCAAATTATTGGATCTGGAGGCGGCGTGTGAGACGTGCCCAGGGAGTACGTGAACTGGGTGGCCGCTAGACGTGCCCAGGGAGTACGTGAACTGGGTGGCCGCTAGACGTGCCCATGGAGTACGTGAATTGGGTGGCCGCTAGACGTGCCCAGGGAGTACGGAACTGGGTGGCCGCTAGACTAGTCCATGTTGCCTTAAACGAACATAGACATTAACATTTATCACCAAGAGACGATAACCGAAACAGTCCAGATAAAAGGTATTTCAAACACACTGGCACCCCCTGTTCATTCCAGCACCAACTCGAGGTAATACAATGTATTTCAAACACAGGCACCACCTGTTCATTAAAGCATCAAATCAAGGTACTAAAAGGTACTTCAGCCACTGGCATCCCTGTTCATTAAAGCATCAACTCAACAGTTCTACGAGGTGCAATCAGCCGCGCTGCTTTATTACTACTACTACTACTACTACTACTACTACTACTACTACTACTACTACTACTACTACTACTACTACTACTACTACTCCACCATTGTCTACAGCCAGATACTCATTTATACAGATGAGTGAACTGCAACAACGTGGTGCAAACGAAATTGTCCAAGCTTCGAAAGGGCAGCAAGAGAAGTCTAACACTGGTGCTTTCTATTGAGAGTCTGCCGTTGTAAACACTATGCAGCCACGCCCCACGTCCTAGTGCATTCTAATATATTAAACACATACACATTCTATGGAAGCATGTATAAATGCGTCACATATGGGTTCCGATCACTTTAACTCAGTCGGTCACGAATTGAAGAAAACAACTACAGACAGTCGGCATTCGCCGACTACCTGATATGCTGCGTTATACGTCATTCATATTAACGGCATGATTTAACGTTCCGGGAAGTAGTGCTCTAGCTGTAATATCAGCGGATGAATACGCCGGAGAGACGCACGTGCAGTGGCTACTGCTTAATGTGTAAACACGAACACATAATCGTCATCGTTATTTTATTAGATGTTAGGACCATATATGTACTCAGTTGAAATAACGCTGTGTTGTCGGTAATAAATGGTTACGTCTTATTTTATAATTACGACACTACTTGGTATTCAACAAGGATATTTCTAGCATCATCTGGTGTAGTTTTGGAATTGTGCACTCACTATTCGACACAACAGTCACTTCGTTGAATAACTACAGAATATGTTGTTCGGTGACGCTGGACACCTCCACCTCGAGAGCAAACTCGAAACTTCCGTTTTGGGCACATTAATACATTCTATGCAGCCTCGCGCTCATTCATAAGAACATTATTTTGTCTTCAATCTAGAGTTACGCTAGGTGTACTACTTGGCCTCATACTACTGTGTCTTGATATAGACAATACGGAGAAGTGTGGAGATGTTGATGCACTCGCAGATTATTACTAGGACAAACGCATGACGTGAGACGGTCTACGTCTGACGTCTAGTGGCCTGTCCATGCCTCCATGCCAGCCAAGTGTCAATCTCAATTGACGGCCTAAAGGAGAACATGTGGCCGCTGCCTCCTCTGATAGCGACCGGTTCTCGCGGAGACCAAAACATCTGAGTCCCAGTTCAAGGGCGCTGCAGTAAACTCGCATATAAACAGATAGTGCAGATAGATAGATATGTCAGGTAAACTTGACGTCATCACCCGCGTGAAGGTGCCTCGACGTTATCTAGCCACCTTGATTGATTTACACGCTGACCGTCGTCCAGCTATCGGTCAGTTCGCTGGCCGGTCCTCAGTGCGTCAGTGCGTTAAACTAATGATGTCGGCGTTTTATTTGTTCGTCATTACGGCCAGTCCAGTTACACATGTGGTTCTGATGAAACTTGACCAGGTGTTTGGTCAAGCGGTGCGGACGAGGGAAACGGCCGTGCCGCTAACTGCAGGCAAATAGTTCGAGGGACATCTGGACGGGCAGTCAAATGGGGAACGACCACTGGTTGCATGGACATCAAACAACTATCTGACCATCAGGAGGCCGGTGATGCGTGGAATGTGCGATGGACCCGGTCACAGATGACCAACGGCTCGGCCAATAGCGTCTGGCTTATATAATGTTCCGCAAGAGGTGCCATCTCACAAAGAGAGTAGGAATACACCACAGTGACAGGAGCCACCAACGCCTGAGTGAATCTGTCCAGTCGGTGAATCTCTCCATCAGAACTAACGTATAACGTCGTCTGAAAGTTGGCCACCCACAAATCAATGAACACTTCATATTGCGTGAATAGCAATGTTAAATGCCACCCACGAGTCTGAGTCGCCTGGTTCGATTGACGACGTCATCCAAACAGTATAGTCTTTCTTATGCTAGAACAGTAGTCTTTCACAAATAATGGAACGATTCACACAAATGTTCTGCCGTGCGTCAAAACTGCAGGAAAGTAACGACAGCTGACAATCGGTTCAGTGTAAAGTTGCTGCACCTGCTTCGCCGTGTGAACGCAGGCACTGAAGCCGACAAATCAACACGATTACTTGTATAATAGTAGGTTTAATTACTTGCACTGTAGACATAGTTACCACACTCTAGTTTCCTGTGGTTTGCTGACTTAGAACGTTGCCGGTTTTGTTAACATTTGATTTATTTTGCGCATGGTCAGTTTTTATGCATATTAAACAAAGAGCGCAAGGCCATACGGATATCTACGTTTTAGTTTGTACTGTGATGTTGTAAAAGTTAGTACCCTGTACCGAACGCCAGCCAACAAAAAATAAAATTATTTTGTTTTGCCTTGTCATTGTGGAACAGTATTGTGGAGAGCAGATGGACTGATTATTGGCATGGCCTTCGCGAATAACTGTTTCTTTTCATTTTAACTTTGCGGGCAGAATTGCTGTTAATTTCGTACAACTATATTATAGCATTATCATACCATGTGGTGAGAGCAAATGACCTATCCCAGTGTTGGTACTGGGATCATGGTACTGGGATGGTACTGGGATCATGGTACCATTCTTCCAAGACGAGGTGTCTTGACAATTATTTATTGAGATGCTATCGAAATGCCGAGGAAACAAAAACCGGAACCTGGTCGTTGCGTTTCGGGAACCTTGCAAAAGTAACTATTCAGATATTTACGTCTCCACAAAGGCATGCGCACGAGAAAGTGGCGTACGTATAACCGTGTTTACGCAGTAAGTCTTGACATTACGAATCAGTGTATACCGGTACATTCCCGGAGCTTTGCAGCTGTATGGAACTCGACAACATCTGCGGGTCTCGCGCTGGTAACGTACCGGGGACATCAACACACATGGATCCACCCAGCCACCTGACTACACCTTGCGAACCTCTGTCGCCGCATATATTACGGATAATCCCGCGTTGGCCGTTCAGTGGGCCGCGACTCCCAGACACACTCAGCACTCGGCCGTCGGTAACTCGCGCCGTCTGGGGGGCTACGTCCGATCGGCTGGGTGGCTCGGTGCTTCAACAGCGCCAACAGCAGGCGTCGCTGCCGCGGCATTGTTCCGCCGAATGTGGGTTGGTCGCCGTAAAAAGCCAACCTGTGTGTGTGGTCACAGATAACGGCGTCTGCGGTCGTTGTGTACCCGTATCATTTTCCAGGTGTTTCACGCACAATTGCTACGAGCCGACGGGTTTTGCTGTTCTCGCTGTTGTGCCCAGTGTTGTGTAATGTTGAGTCTAATTGTTAAGCCAGCATATATGTAGAGATCACGTACCAGTTACTGCACTAAGTAAGGACAAGGCTGGCCACTAACGGACAGACAGGGCAAATGCTGACGAACCAAACAACGGGTAATGTGTCTATCGCAGTGGAACACGTTATACTTCTCTTATCGTCTTCCAAAAGACGTTTTCTTGACTTATAGTGTTTCCATAGCAGCTGTTGTTGTAAATCCTAAGGTTGTTACAACACAATATAAGGAAATAATAATATATACTTTACATTATAAGGAAACGTGAAGAACTTAAAAAAAACTTAACAGTAAAGACTTGCTTGAAGAAAACAGAGAACTCCCGATTAGTAATGTGAGAGAGAAATAGCAATGTGAGAGAGAAAGGTGGAACATATGATATGCCAATGGGACTGGGTGTGATGGCGTGCCTACCTGGTCAAGAGGACGGCGTTGTCGTGGTGGGCGATGCCTCGGGTCAGGCTCCACTTGGAGTGACGGCGTGGGTTGATGCCCTCCTGCCATTCACAGAAGCTCTTCAGCGAGTGGTCGGCGTGATGGTTAATCCTGAGACGGGGCTACAACAACAACATCCACCAACATCAGAGGAGGCTAAGAGGACGGACGGACGGACGGACGGACGGACGGACGGACGGACGGACGGACGGACGGACGGACGGACGGACGGACGGACGGCGGACGGACGGACGGACGGACGGACGGACCGACCGACCGACCGACCGACCGACCGACCGACCGACGGGCCGGCCGGCCGGCCGGTCGGCTTGGTGGCTGACTGACTGAATGGCTGACAAACAGGCAGACAGACAGACATACTGACTGACTGAGGCTGACTGACTGTCTGTCTGTCTGTCTGACTGACTGACTGACTGACTGACTGAATGAATGAATGAATGAATGAATGAATGAATGAATGAATGAACGAACGGACACGTTAAAAACACGTACACAACACAATGTATTTACAGATGCAATGCATTTTTATTTTATTTAAGTTATCCTTGGCGTTTTACGCACTCTTTAAAAATCCTCTCGGAGGTTGTCTGATCGTCTCAACTACAGGCCAAGAGAAGCGTCAATATAACGCCTTCTCAACACATGTGTGCGTGACCTTAAAATATGTCATCACACCTGTCTGCTTCCTACGACAGTACCGTGCTTCACATACTCCTACATAGATACGCATCAACGAACGAGTGCAACAACGCGTCAACTCGGCTGTTGATACCGAGATCAGTATCGTTTGGATGCGATTTGAAGTGTGTGTTTATTAACATACTCTAATCTGCGAACTCTACCGGAAGGCTGACGAAGGGACAACCAATGTGGAAACATGACACCGGGCCCAACTGACTGCCGAATGAAATATCTGGGTTGAGTAACTCTTGTTTCTTTATTATCTTTGATGTCGTTGATTTGGTTGAGGTTGGAGCTCGTGCTCTAGATACAGACACGGGCGCTGCAGACACACCTGGATTCAACACACTCATATGATCTGTCATCTCCGGACTTTTTACTGTGGGGCTATCCTAAGGACAACGTATACCAAGGAAAGCTACAATCCACAGATTATCTCAAAACAACAATAACTGATCAAATCCGTTCAACCGCTACAGCCGAATAAGTCACTTTCAAATGTTGCGTGTCGAATTCCAGTTTGTTTGCAATGCCGACACCTGTACCATGTTTCCAAACTTCAACCAAATCAAAGACATAAAAGATATACATCCGAAACTTCCCACAGTCATCATGCACAAAGTGAAGCAAATATGTACCAAAGAACGTGTCATTTGAAATAAACATAGTCATATTGCGCTGCATGGAGACCGTTTGTTTGTGGTTTCCCTGTACGTGGGCTTGTATCGCGTGTTGTGTTCATTCACTGGCTTGTACGACGTGTTGTGTTCATTCACTGGCTTGTACGACGTGTTGTGTTCATTCACTAGCTTGTACGACGTGTTGTGTTCATTCACTGGCTTGTACGACGTGTTGTGTTCATTCACTAGCTTATACGACGTGTTGTGTTCATTCACTGGCTTATACGGCGTGTTGTGTTCATTCACTGGCTTGTGCCGCGTGTTGTGTTCATTCACTGGCTTAGCACTTCGCATACGCGGGTCACTGCGAATTGTGGGTGCGTTTTTTGCCACTATGACTTCCAGACATGACCAATGTAACCACTGTATGGTCATCCACCGGTACCAGTCATGTGGATGACCATACAATGTAACCATCGTATGGTCATCCACCGGTACCAGTCATGTGCACAACTCAAGAATATATTCCCTATATACAACAAATTACAACGACGTAATCACCCCTAAGTAATATTTGTTTTCGTTCGTATTGAAATATGTCAATACGTGCGTTTTCATTCGACGCCATTGTTAAGTATCGAATAGCGGTCAATGACCCGTCCCTACATTACGAAGGCCAGCACAACACTATCCATTCTCAGTTTGCCACTCATGTGTATACGTGTGTATATGTGTTGTGCATTATCACGTTCAGCAACTTTGTAAATACCTTACGAGTGTCACTTAGTAAGTTTGTTCTTTGTTCTTTCACAGTTTCCTTTTCTTGTACATGTCTTCACCGTCTTGTTCCAATTCTATTGTATCGTTTGTGTTCCCCGACGTTCGACATATGTTGTGTTGGATACTTGTGTAGGATGCTTGTGTTGGATACGTTCTCTACCGCTCATTGGATCATCAATGCTTCATTCGACACTTGGTGCTTAACTTTAACAATCGCCTGGCCGTCCACGTAATTTGCTTCACCTAGTCTAGTTATTTTGCCCCAGAAACTGCTCAAACCGTTCCCTGTACACATCTGACCGTAGTGGCCTAACTAAGGTGGGCGAGGTGAACTGGATGACCGCTCAACCAATGCTACAGAGCTGCTAGGCAGGTCCCACTATATAATATGATGTTGCCCTTTGCCAGGGTCGTTAGACAGCTGCAGGGGTTGTTAGACAGCTGCAAGGGTTGTCGGCAGGCGGCATCAAATAGTCGTAACCAGCGCTGTGTAGTATCGCTGCATCGAGGTACATCATTCAAAGGCAAATGTCTGATCTAATATCTGGTTGACAAAATGCAACAAGTTCGTGTATTGTTAAATAACGAAGGACTTAAAAATGAACACAATATGCTGGAACATGTCATGTATACCCATTGGAGGTATACCCAAGGAGGTTATCATAGTATGTTTTTTGTGTGGTAACCAACGAAATAACTTAGAATACACAGAGAGAGTTGGCTGTCAATTATTCGTGTAATGTATAGGAATAACATGTATAGGAATAACATGTATAGGAATAACATGTATAGGAATAACATGTATAGGAATAACATGTAGTCATATTACCTGGTCTTCCGTGAGCAGCACTAGTCGGGTGACAACGATGTTCATATAGTTCCCTATGCTCACATCGTGGTAGAGATTCGCCACCTGACGTCGACAGAGGCAGTACGTATTGATAAAAAAATTGGCAAACATTTTAAAAACAAATTCCGTGTTATTGATCTTCTAATAACCTGGACGAACTTCAGCGTCATCAATTTACAACGGGGCAAAGCTGCACTGTCCATTTGTTCGTTACACTTGGGTGGGAAATGTTTTATATATGGTTGGTCAGCAAAACGTTTCACACAGAACTCGTGGCTGGAATGAGAATACACGGACTAATAATATACGGAATGAGAATACACGGACTGAGAATACACGGAATGAGAATACACGGACTGATAATATACGAAATGAGAATACACGGACTGAGAATATACGGAATGAGAATACACGGAATGAGAATATACGGAATGAGAATACACGGACTGAGAATACCCGGAATGAGAATACACGGACTGATAATATACGGAATGAGAATACACGGACTGAGAATATACGGAATGAGAATACACGGACTGAGAATACACGGAATGAGAAAAAGTGTTAGTTAAATTTATTCAAATCGGGTTTATTTTATTGTACACCGACAAAGCAAGTTATTGTGCTAAATTTAAATTAAACTTCTCTAACTGTGAGTGTAACGTGTCAACACTCACGATGTTCATCACAGTTAAGATGTAGGGCTCTATCTCGCTGCTGCCATGGTAACCGACCATCGTCTTGTCAACGACCACCAACAGCTCCACCGTGTTCTCCTTGCTAACCGAGCGACGACTGCGCCTACGCGGCGTTTCCCGCCATTTGTCTTTGTGCTGGTGGTTGCCATGGCGACGGGCGCGTGTTGTGTGGACGTCACCAAGAGATGATTGAGACATCCACCAGTGAGTAGTGGTCCCCGACGGGTCTGTGTGAACAATCACAAGAGTCAGCACAACAAGCAAATACTCTGTTGCCGTTTTAGTTTTCGTCATTTAATATAGTTGTTATTTTGACAAAGACGATAATGTTTAGTGTTGACGGTGCTTACTGTGCGTACTGTAGTAACCGCGGGAGAATCAATGGTATTATTATGAATAGTATAATAGAATGGTTGTGAAATACGACTGTATAGCAATGACTATGCTGAATTTGAAGAGCGATGGCGGAAGTGGGCACACGCACACGACCTGGCAACTAGACTGAGAACAGTAACAATTGTCACATTAGTCGCAACCCATAGTAGGTTCACTGTAATGTCACACAATACACACTAAGTACCCTCTTAATCGAACTAACGTACCTTCGACGCCACAATGACTCTCATTGTGTTTGCTCTTTATAGCTGACTTTTTGTATACGATGTGGTCGTATCCGTCTGCCGCGCGGCCGCCGTTCAGCAAGTGTTCAATGACGTAGTGGTCGTCTTCCGTCGCGAATACTCCGTGCTGGAAACAAGTGACGCCGATCACAAACGAAGAATTTTGTGTTTAATAGGTTGCATAAACACATTTAATTAGGTATATTGCGTCAGAAGTGAAGATAATTAAGCGATACGCAAAAGACAATTATATTCATTATTTTAACAGAATGGTAAGACATGTATTTTTATTTGAGCGCTTATTATGAATTACGATTTTATTCAACCACAACTATTCAGATAACTTAATTTTTCGACTGCCATCGGCAGTCTTCATCAGGAATTCTCGGACGATTGGTTCTTCCCAAGAATTATCTTGGTGAGCATTTTCAAGAATGCAGAATGGTATGTTCAAGAATCTTATAATTACAAAGAAGCATGTCAACCAACTTTATAAATGTATAATTCTTTATAAATAAAATAAAATTGTTTCGCAAATCTTACTCATCGTGGTTTTAATCATATTGGTTTAACATAATTTGACAAGATTTAACAACATAATACATTGTCATTTGAAGCATAAAACCTGCTGGAAAAAGGAATCCATTGATTTACAGATAGTCCAACAATTATTTATTGATTTGTAATCCGCACTTACGGGATATTTGTAAAAAAAAATTATTTAACGTATTCACGCAGATAGCATTTATAGCTATCTTTTGTTACAATCACCACGCTAGACCTGTTCAGTAAGTACTATTACGTTTGTAAATGATTCCGATACTGAAATGGTGTCTTCATCAAATTCGCGGTAAAATAGAGCAGAAAACAGCACGCGAACTCAAAGCACTACAAGCAGACAGGAGAAAACATCTTAATGATATACAACGTCTGCGTGCAATGGAGTTTTCTCAACCGCAGACACCGCCCATCAAATCGATGGCAAATTCCCGTCAAGGGAGAGGTAACGTTCCATGCAGATGTTTTGGTCCAGAGGCTATGAGCCAGAATCAATGTCGTGTCATATTCGTTTACTCGCACATACGTCTACACAGGAGTCCATCAGCGACAGACTACGAGCGATAATTTATCCGAGCATTCTCCGAAAGACATACAGCCGGCGTAACGGAGTCGTCTTCCCACTCGGTCTAGTCTATCATATGCACTGGAGCATCTGTCGAGGGTGAGACTTGTATGGGGAATCTGCACCGAGTGACACCGTGCAGAATATACGAACAAAAATGTTTCGAGGCACGAGACCGGAGGCACAAGGCATGACGGACGAGGTACGGATCAGGAGGCACGAGACCGGAGGAACAAGGCACAACGGACGAGGTACGGATCAGGAGGCACGAGACCGGAGGAACAAGGCATGACGGACGAGGTACGGATCAGGAGGCACAAGACCGGAGGAACAAGGCACGACGGACGAGGTACGGATCAGGAGGCACGAGACCCGAGGAACAAGGCACGATGGACGAGGTACGGATCAGGAGACACGAGACCGGAGGAACAAGGCACGACGGACGAGGTACGGATCAGGAGGCACGAGACCCGAGGAACAAGGCAAGACGGACGAGGTACGGATAAGGAGGCACGAGACCCGAGGAACAAGGCACGACGGACGAGGTACGGATCAGGAGGCACGAGACCCGAGGAACAAGGCACGACGGACGAGGTACGGATCAGGAGGCACGAGGCCGGAGGAACAATGCACGACGGATGCGGTGCGGATCAGAAGGCACGAGACCGGAGGAACAAGGCACGACGGACGAGGTGCGGATCAGGAGGCACGACGGACCAGGTGCGGATCAGGAGACACGAGACCCGAGGAACAAGGCACGACGGACGAGGTACGGATCAGGAGGCACGAAACCCGAGGAACAAGGCACGACGGACGAGGTACGGATCAGCAGGCACGAGACCCGAGGAACAAGGCACGACGGACGAGGTACGGATCAGGAGGCACGAGGCACGAACAAAACGAGAATTAATAAACATCTGCGTGAGCCACTGATGTGTTCTCGAAAAACAACGGAACATCAGACAGGATATGCTCGACACGTTACGACATGTTACGACACGTTACGACATGTTACGACACATTATAAGAACTTGACATTTCCGTTAAGAGATGGGATATCACCGCACGCCAGAAGTAGGCCGATATACGTACAGTAGTAAGACAAATACGATGGTTAACGTAGAGTCCAAGCGAACACGGGTCACCCGAGTAATGAGTCTCGGTGAAAAAGGAAACATTTCATAACAAAATACTATAGCCCTGTATTTCTACCGACGCGGTTCACGCCTGACACCTCACGGCTGAAGTGTCTGCACTTGTTGACTGGTTGACTTATTAACTTGTTTACTTGTTCAGTAGTTTATAAAAAGTCATGTTCACTTGGTAGACATCAACAAAATGTGACTGTTACATTGTAACGTTATTAAGTTGTTCGATAAGTACCTAAACCACACGTACACATTATGTGGTTAGTCGTTTCTTAAAAAAAACCGGTACACTCCGTTCACAAAGGCCTGACACTCTGGGATACAGTGCAATAGCAAAGAGTCGACCGCAGGCGGCTAATTGAGTCATTGTCACATTGAAACAAACTCAACGGCGGACTAGCGCTCGCTACTGGCCGGGTTCGGTACAGGCCGGGTTCTCGGTGCTCGTCACTACACACTCGATATGTGTTGGTGCTGAGGCCGAAGCACCACCGCCAGCAATTACACCGCCACAGTAGCGAATGCACAACTACAACGTTGAGCGTGTGTCGGCAAATAATGTCCCGGTTATTGGTCATGTAATACCTTCGCACAGTTGCGGCTTCTTGGATGTCGCATTCCGGGAATGTTATCGTGGAAATGAACTGAACTGAGCACGTGACTGGAGTCAGTATTGAGTAGTGCTTCATTATGAATCTTCGCCCAAGGCTTTGACGTCCAGCAGAAAGGATCGTCACGTCATCTGGAGTAATGGTCCAGAATAGCCAATGGACATCTGCCTAATTGACCAATTGACCAGTTTAACGGGTTTGTTTATTTGTTTGTTTGCTTACACAGTGTTGCGTGTGCTTAAATATTTCAGATCAGAAACTCTCTGTTGGCTTTGATTGCAAAAATTGTAAAGTTAATAATTTAATAATTTAATTAAAATGGCAACTATAGCAGTTGAATTATACAATTGGCACAGTAAAACAACAAATGATAATAAATTAATTAAGACAAAAATATGACTTAAAATATAACAAATTTAAAAGGTGCATGTACATCATGTTTAAAGTTATGTTTGTAAATAAACAAGGTAACTATGAAGGACATAATCATAAATTAAAACAGGCAATACTATAGTAAAATAAATTATATGGCCTACTACTATTAAAAGTAAAAACTAACTAATTTATAAATGAGTTCATAATTACTGCCAGTGTCTTAAAGCATATGGTATAAAAAAGTTCTGAAATCTTGCAGTTCTGCAACGCGGCACACAGTAAGTCCTCGTGTTTCGAGTTGTATACAGAGTTTCCCGGAGGGGAGGCAAAAGATGGTGTAATTTATGTGTAGATTGTTGCATGCTTATGAATAGCGTTCTATATAACTTCTCCCTCCGGTCTGACAGCGTTGGTAGATTGGCTGCGGTGATGGCTTCGGTGTACGACTTATCTTGGAAAATGATCCGCATTGCCCGTCTCTGGATGTATTCTATCTGTCTTGTTTGCTTTTTTGTAAGGCTCGTGTGCCACACTTGGCATGCGTACTCCAATACCGATCGGACGATTGAAGTGTATATGTTGATGAGATGGTGAGGGTCAATGCCGGCTCTTTTGAGAAGGATGATGAAGTATAGACGTTGCGATGCTTTTGTAGTGATTTCGTCTATGTGTGATTGCCACTTCAGATCTTCAGATAGAGTCACACCTAGTAGACGAGTGCTGTTAACTTGTTGGATTGGTCTACCGTCGATGGTTAGCAGTGCGATGTCTGGAGTTGATTTCTTGAAACTTATTCGCAGTTCTTTCGTCTTGTCGTAGTTCAGCGCCATTTTATTACTCGCTGTCCATTGCCCGACTTCGTCTGCTGCTACTTGGAGTGAGCTGTCCATTCCAGAGAAATGTATGTTTACAAGGACTGCTTCCATAGTTTACCTGACCTCTGGCTCTTCCGTTTCGTTTTCTATGGCCGCTCAGTGAAAACACCGCACTAAAGTCATTAAAATTTTTTGTGGACATGAAATTCTGTTGTGGACATGACCTTCTGTTGTGGACATGACATTCTGTTGTGGATATGACCTTCTGTTGTGGATATGACCTTGTGTTGTGGATATGACATTCTGTTGTGGACATGACCTTCTGTTGTGGACATGACATTCTCTTGTGGACATGACCTTCTGTTGTGGACATGACATTCTGTTGTGGATATGACATTCTGTTGTGGATATGACCTTGTGTTGTGGATATGACATTCTGTTGTGGACATGACCTTCTGTTGTGGACATGACATTCTGTTGTGGACATGACCTTCTGTTGTGGATATGACCTTATGTTGTGGATATGACCTTCTGCAACGCGGCTGACTATCTGTTGGGTCCACCTATGAAAATTGTGGTCGTTCTTGCGTACATATTCTTGCCATCACGTCAGTTGCTGCATATGAAACGCGTGAACTTGATCAGCACATTTCGAGCCGTTTTTATACGGGCAGGTTGCGCAATTAATAATATTATGACAACTGCACAACTTCCTTCGGTTTTGTACTACCCTGACCGTATTGTCCACGGTGTGCACAACGGGGAACGCTTCGAATGTCAAATCAAGTAGACAGATGGTTTTATTCCTAGTATCGAATCGTCTTGGTGGCTACGTGTTTGTGTTCGACTGATGTGGTGTTGCACCACTGCGGGGTGCAGGCGCGCCCACCCAGCCGGTTGTACCCGCGGTAGTGACGGCCGGCTGGCATGCCGTTCTCTCGCGCCGACCAAGGTGTTCCGACCACGGCCCGGAGCGGGTGCCATCTCGTCCCACTAAGCTACGAATCCACGACGAGCAATACTGCCGTAGGAGACAAGATACCAACAAGTACCTGCTGACAGGGCCATAGTATTGGTGCTAATTGGGAAGCAGACGCCGCGCTAACAATGCCAGCAATGTGAGCCACCGAGACATCACAGAGACGTCCTGTTGGGATGTATCCCGAAACAGCAAGGGACAACAAACAAGTGTAACTGGTACTGTAGTAGTAGTAGTAGTAGTAGTAGTAGTAGTAGTAGTAGTAGTAGTAGTAGTAGTAGTAGTAGTAGTAGTAGTAGTAGTAGTAGTAGTAGTAGTGATAATAATAGTAGTAGTAGTAGTAGTAGTAGTAGTAGTAGTAGTAGTAGAAGTAGTAGTAGTAGTAGTAGTAGTAGTAGATAGTAGTAGTAGTAGTAGTAGTAGTAGTAGTAGTAGTAGTAGTAGTAGTGATAGTAGTAGTAGTAGTAGTAGTAGTAGTAGTAGTAGTAGTAGTAATAATAGTAGTAGTAGTAGTAGTAGTAGTAGTAGTAGTAGTAGTAGTAGTAGTAGTAGTAGTAGTAGTAGTAGTAGTAGTAGTAGTAGTAGTAGTAGTAGTAGTAGTAGTAGTAGTAGTAGTAGTAGTAGTGATAGTAGTAGTAGTAGTAGTAGTAGTAGTAGAAGTAGTAGTAGTAGTAGTAGTAGTAGTAGTGATAGTAGTAGTAGTAGTAGTAGTAGTAGTAGTAGTAGTGTAGTAGTAGTAGTAGTAGTAGTAGTAGTAGTAGTAGTAGTGATAGTAGTAGTAGTAGTAGTGATAGTAGTAGTAGTAGTAGTAGTAGTAGTAGTAGTAGTAGTAGTAGTAGTAGTAGTGATAGTAGTAGTAGTAGTAGTAGTAGTAGTAGTAGTAGTAGTAGTAGTAGTAGTAGTAGTAGTAGTAGTAGTGATAGTAGTAGTAGTAGTAGTAGTAGTAGTAGTAGTAGTAGTAGTAGTGATAGTAGTAGTAGTAGTAGTAGTAGTAGTAGTAGTAGTAGTAGTAGTAGTAGTAGTAGTAGTAGTAGTGATAGTAGTAGTAGTAGTGATAGTAGTAGTAGTAGTAGTAGTAGTAGTAGTAGTAGTAGTAGTAGTAGTAGTAGTAGTGATAGTAGTAGTAGTAGTAGTAGTAGTAGTAGTAGTAGTAGTAGTAGTAGTAGTAGTAGTAGTAGTAGTAGTAGTAGTAGTAGTAGTAGTAGTAGTAGTAGTAGTAGTAGTGATAGTAGTAGTAGTAGTGATAGTAGTAGTAGTAGTAGTAGTAGTAGTAGTAGTAGTAGTAGTAGTAGTAGTAGTAGTGAGGTAGTAGTAGTAGTAGTGTAGTAGTAGTAGTAGTAGTAGTAGTAGTAGTAGTAGTAGTAGTAGTAGTAGTAGTAGTAGTAGTAGTAGTAGTAGTAGTAGTGATAGTAGTAGTAGTAGTAGTAGTAGTAGTAGTAGTAGTAGTAGTAGTAGTAGTAGTAGTAGTAGTAGTAGTAGTAGTAGTAGTAGTAGTAGTAGTAGTAGTAGTAGTAGTAGTAGTAGTAGTAGTAGTAGTAGTAGTAGTAGTAGTAGTGATAGTAGTAGTAGTAGTAGTAGTAGTAGTAGTAGTAGTAGTAGTAGTAGTAGTAGTAGTAGTAGTGATAGTAGTAGTAGTAGTAGTAGTAGTAGTAGTAGTGATAGTAGTAGTAGTAGTAGTAGTAGTAGCAGTAGTAGTAGTAGAAGTAGTAGTAGTAGTTGTTGTTGTTGTTGTAGTAGTAGTAGTAGTACATCAGAATACTACATCAGAGAGCTACACCAGGATGCTACATCAGGATGCTACATCATGGTGCTACACCAGGGTGCTACACCAGTGTGCTACACCAGGATGTTATATCAGGATGCTACACCAGGATGCTACACCAGGGTGCTACACCAGGATGCCGCATCAGGGTGCTACATCAGGATGCTACATCAGGGTGTTACAGCAGGACGCTACAGCAGGGTGCTACATCAGGGTGCTACACGAGGGTGCTACACCAGGGTGCTACACTAGGGTGCTACACCAGGGTGTTAATAAAATGAAATAACGAATACAAAGCGTCACTCACCAGTCCACGGCAGTTGCTAATGGCAACGGATGACCGCCTCTCCCTGTTCACTATGTGCCCCTCGTAGTGGCAATGTTCTACGTCACTGTGCTGCGATGCAACGCCGCCTTTGTTCCAATACTGGACGACAAACGACGGCGATACCAGTCTATTATTGCGCGTTAGATTTAAATGAAAATCAATTCCATAGGCGGATAACTTATAAAATATCCTTTCATGTGATGAAATTTCATCCGAGTCTCCCGTCGAGTTAGCTACGTCTCGCGTCGAGTTAGCTACGTCTTGCGTCGAGTTAGCTACGTCTCGCGTCGAGTTAGCTACGTCTTGCGCGCTTCGTCTTGTGCGACGCTGCGGCCTGTGAGAATGCGTCAGCTCGTAGCTGAGGAAATGTCCTTCGTGGTCAACACGAGTTGGTTGCACTACCTCGTAATGGTGCAAGTCTTCCAGCGACACACCTAAAACATAGCGGGCGAAATGAAGCCTGCTGAGTGAAATATCTTATATACTGAAACACTTTACCAAATAAAACAAATAAGGTAAGTTCCCTTGCCCTTGCTACTTCCGATATAGCTATTTTAATTGTGTTTAGGTAAGGAACACCACTAACTAATTCATGGTGACTAACCATTAAATATTTAAAACGTTATAGTCACGCAACCGAAACAGTTGGAAACTCTAAGCTCTGAAATCAAACGTTCAACTTAAATGCCACATACCAGGAGTTCGGACCAAATAATGGACAAGCTATCTATAGAGAGAAGGCATACATGAAGCCTGCCTTTACGACAAATAGTATCATGTTGGCAAACAAGTTCTTGGCGGGACGCTATTTCAGCGTCAAAGCTGGAAAGTTGCCGAATTCGGTACAACGTTGAACCAGTAATCGTACCTATACAGAGGCCCAATTTCCAATCATCGTTTCCAACATATACTATTACAGTGTTTATTCAGCTGGAAGTTATTACTCAGAGAGTGCTTATCGAGTTGGTTTATCAAGATAACCATGATAGTCGTGATTAGTAAAAACCTACCAACACACCGAAGAGTTGATGCGGCGATAAAGCATAATGGACCCAAGCAATGTCAAGGCCGACTAATAATTGTGACGTCATTGTATTGTACGTCATCATTGATCGACCAGCCGCAGACTATCGGTGGGTGAATGGGTGATTGAATGACTGGAATGTGAGTGAATGGGTGAATGGGTGACTAGAAGGTGAGTGAATGTGTGAATTAATGACTAGAAGGTGAGTGAATGAGTGAATGGACAACAACTGGGTGAGGAAGCGAGTGACTGAATGAGATAATGACTGCGTGTGTGTTTGTTTGCAGATACATGCATACATACGAGCATGTGCGTGCGTGTGTATGTTGGTGTGGGCGACCTTAGTGTGCGTGTGTTGTGGTGGTTAGAATGACAGCCAGGCAGTCAACGGAAGCCCCGTGACGTCAGCTGGCGGACACTTCGCGATGATCGATGCGGAACAATCCTCGCACGCGTCAAGCTGCGTGGATCGTCAGACGCGTATCTTCCACTGATCGGGTCTTATCTAGTCAAAAATAAGACGATGCCACGAATCTCTGCCATAGCAGGTTCGACGATCTGCTTGATCAGTCAGAGGGTTATTTCAGTGGTCATCGGATGTCAAAGGTCATACAGAGTTCCATATTGTGATGAGTTAGCCCCAA
This sequence comes from Lamellibrachia satsuma, assembly GCA_033239005.1. Classification (NCBI taxonomy): domain Eukaryota; kingdom Metazoa; phylum Annelida; class Polychaeta; order Sabellida; family Siboglinidae; genus Lamellibrachia; species Lamellibrachia satsuma. Next base: position 3,719,960 of record BSQZ01000007.1, read on the forward strand.
ACATTGTACAATGATTTTTCTATTCACCTAAATAGATACAAAGAGAGGGGGAGATACAGACAGACGAACAGAGAGATAGACACAAAGACATACAAAGAGGCAGACAGCCATACAGAGAGCCACACCGACCGACCGACATACAGACAGACTTACAGACAGACAGACATACATAGAGAGAGTGGGGGAGAGAGAGAGAGGAGAGGGGAGAGACAGCCAGTGATGCTATAGTCCGACCTTGCGTCGAGTCAACAGAGACTTGGTTGTTCTCCTCGGGCTAAGTGGCCACAAGAAGCTCAGAGATCAAAGCAGTGTGCAATGGTCCCACGGGTTTGCGTCAAGTTGGAATGTAGTTGAATATAAACATGTGTACAGTGCAGGGCCTGGTGTGACAACAAGTGTTACCAAATAAAGTTAGTCGAGTCTGGACTGTCTCGAGAGAATAACTGATGAAAGAAGCGAGCCAACGATCCGGCCGTTGGCAGGAGACGAGCGGTGATTGAAGACGGTGCAGTGAACAGATGGAAAATCAGTGAACCGTTGAGATTTAACATTTCACATTTAACACAAGACTTTCCCCTATAACAGACTGACACAGCGTGTATCGGCGCAACACGGACTGAGATTGTGGCATACATCATCGTCGACGACAACGACGACGAAGGAACAGAAGAAGACGACAGGGAAGACAACAAGAGGGCAGGGAATGCAACAGGGAAGACAACAAGAGGGCAGGGAATGCAACAGGGAAGACGAAGAAGAATACAAAGAAGAGGACAAAGAAGAAGATGAAGAAGAAGAAAACAAAGAAGAAGAATGAGATGAAGAAGGAGACAAAGAAGAAGACGAAGAACAAAAGAAATAGAAGAAGACAAAGAAGAAGACAGAGAACAAGAAGAAAGAGACATGAACTCACCCGTGACAGTGCGCTGGCCCTCGGTGTCCGAGGGTGATGCCGACGTGGCGGTCAATACAGGCAGGAGCCACACAAATACGGCGAGCCAAGAAGTGAACTCCATCCTGGGAGTCAATGGCCCGTTGGTTGTCCTTCGTCTTCGTCGTCGTCACGAGCAATGCTTCGCAATCACAACGTCTAACGTAAGCCTCGTCATCGTCGAGATGCCATGAACACGGGAAATCCGACGTTGGGTTAACACAAATCGGCGTTGGCTGCCGTCGACGTTATTACACCACTGCAAATGTGACGACGATCTTATATAGAACTCCTCCGCCCCAGAGTTACGTACGTCCGTGTGACGATGTGGACAATCGACGCGTCGTCCAGTGAACACATTTGGTTATTCATCGCCCCTGGCCGACCGCGGCGCCACCGCCACGCTTCCAGCGATTGTTCGTGTCCGCGTAACCTCCTTTTTTCGCCAGCCGCTGATCAGAGCGCCGTATGTGTCCGTGTGGACGGGCGGACGGCGGGTGCGTGTGTGCGAATGCTACCACAGCAGCCGGGTACTCGCGGGCAGCCAGCAGTCGTCCGGTGCACGAGCGACGGTAGCTCTGTGCGTGTTTACATAGTGCGACTGATCGCGTATTCGCGAACCACCGAGGCGCGTACGTCCGGCGTGCACTGCGTGGTCCCGCTGTCGTCGTCGTCCTACTGGTCGAAGAAGGTGACAAGTTCGCACACGTCACGCGCACACACGTGGAACTTTCACGACTCAGAGAAGTTCATAGCTATAATTTATCTAGCTTTCCATCGTCAAAGTGCTACACGCGTTGACGTTAGTTTGATAACGTTAACCAGTATACACAGTATACACAGTATACACAGTATACACAGTATACACAGTATATACAGTATACCAGTATACACAGCGTCGGACATGTCCACCATAAGAGATCGTCTATCGTAGTTCCCTCTCTCTCTCTCTCTCTCTCTCTCTCTCTCTCTCTCTCTCTCTCTCTCTCTCTCTCTCTCTCTCTCTCTCTCTCTCTCTCTCTCTCTCTCTCTCTCTCTCTCTCTCTCTCTCTCTCTCTCTCTCTCTCTCTCTCTCTCTCTCTCTCTCTCTCTCTCTCTCTCTCTCTCTCTCTCTCTCTCTCTCTCTCTCTCTCTCTCTCTCTCTCTCTCTCTCTCTCTCTCTCTCTCTCTCTCTCTCTCTCTCTCTCTCTCTCTCTATTTCGGCGGCACAGGAATAGCTCGGTTCCCCCGCCCGTGTGGAGATCAGTCGAGGACCAGCATGCCGGGAGCAATCCCTTCCCGTTAATTCTCCATTGATTCGCGCCAGATGTCCACTCGCCGCCTGCTGGAATGCCCAGGTCGAACACCAGTTCGTTACCCCGCCCTATCTCCGCCGCCCTATCTCCGCCGCCCAGCCAACGTTTGGTTGTAGTCAACTGATCACCATTCGGAACATGAACCCCGTACCACCGCCCCGGCAGATCACCCGATCTGCCGCCACAACACGTAATCTCAGCAGAAGCCTAGCACGGTGGGAACATCAGTTATCTCCTGCATCAGTGAAGGTGTTCCGTCAAACAAACAAACATCGCAGCCACCCGCCCGCCAGACACCGGCGGTAGAGCCGCGCAGCCCAGTTCGAACAACGGACGGACGCGGCTCTGGCTAACATACAAGTCCACGACAACTGCGTGAATGTAATTGTTTCTTAAAATCATAATACTTATTATGATATAACGGCTATCGGCGGCAACACGACTTATGTCATTATTGAGATATAGACTATATCCTTATATTTACGGACGTTTAGAGTTGGTGGCGAAACTAATGTAAAAAAAAAGCAACCAGAAGGTTCCGTGGTTTGCTACTAGTCGACTCTCGGTCAAATTTACCTAAATGAATTACCCCGTCGAACGCTTCATTTCACTCCGGATTAATGGTCGACAAGATACATATAGCGGACCAATAGAATTAACAGTTTCCACGGGAAATAACACTCGCACAATGTCAGTAAAGCGGATATATCGCGGATGTAGATTGATATCTTCGACTGGTGAATCGACAGGCGATCGGTGTTACGCGCTTTGTAGTCCTCTGACTTGTGTAAACACTACAACACTCAGCCGTCACGAGCGTCTCTATGTGACAGGTGTCGTTTGTCACGCCGTTGTGTCCCGACTGTGTCGAGCGATCAGTCTCGACGCTGTTAACTCCTGGGCGGCGTAAATCAGCCGCGGCGACGTACGAGACGGGAAAGGGAACATAGTAGTTCGACCTTGTTCGACCCCGTATTTATAATGGAGTAGCTATGTTGAAAAGAAGCATTTCCTCGGCTGCCTGTTTCGTTCGTTACTAGCCCCGCTGACGTATCTAATGGCGCTGACAGGACTGCACAAAAAAGGCGTTTGTACATCGACTAAGTCCAAAACAACGAGCTGGCGATAGCACCTACAAGCGTGCTCTGCCTCCAAATGGTATTCCAACACAACAGCTAAGTAGGTGCGTGTATGTGCCGTCTTTTCCGTTTTCGTTATGAAATTTTCAGTGTAAAAACGAAAAAGACACACAATGTTCTTCTTTCCTTTTTCCATTTAATGTAAGAAAAACGAAAAACCAATACAAACTGCTATGTGAGGTTTTACTGATATTACTTAGAAAAACAACACAAAGGTACAGCAAACCTTTTTTCGTTTTCACTGCATCAGAACGAAAAACGAAAAACGAAAAGCGACTGCAGCGCCACTCGTTTTTCGTTTTTCGTTTTCGGCATCTTTTTTGTTTTATGTGCTAAGCGGCCACGCACGTTTGGCGCCGTTTCTTCGAACGCCCGCTGCAGATGACAGATGAAATTCATCATTCTTCCCGCGCGTCATTTAACAAGAAATCAAGATGGCAACATTTGTTTTATTCCGCGGCAGCAAAAGAATTACGATGAGGGAAGCGGATGTGAATGCCGCCAAAATAACCAGAATTTTTCAGGTAAGAGTTGAAAACGTCTGCAACGTTCCGTGTTCTTAATTTTAAGTTCAGTTTTATCTTGAAACAAGAATGTTTCAGTAGACAGTACCTAGCCGCTAGCGATAATCCAAGCGATAATCCGAATATCACAATGTCAATGACGGTGACAATGTCATTGACATTGTAGGGTAAAGAAACCCCAGTTAGCCTCGATCAGGTTGTTCGTTCGGCTAGCAGTAGTAGCAGCCTTCCTAGGCCCTAGCCTAGGGCTAGGGTAGTCAGTACGCACGGAAATGTTTATCACAAGACACGACCAACCCACTTATATAAAACGACATCATCATTAATTATGTTTCCCCTGCCCTGGCCTGGATAAAATGACGTGTCAAAGTTGAAACATATCTCCAGGGTTCAAATTTAGTGGGTGTCCATGGGCCCTACATTAACTGCTGGACCCCCAATAGTTCCGAATCTGGAGGTCTGGCTGGCCCCTGAAATTTGGCCATAATTATTATTATGAACTCTCGTCATTATAATTTACAGAATAATAGACTAATGACTATGAGCAGGTAGAACAATATTATTTATATAATTACACTAACTTTACCCAAATATTTGGCATACATCATACACATCAACTGGCCAAAGGTTTGTTTAGCTGTGTTCATAATTAAAAAATTAATGCAACATAGTCATACACAAAGTAGTCTAACAAAACAATTTTAAATGTCAGTTGATCAAATTGCAGGTCAGCGAGGAGACGATGTTCCTGTCTGACGACAGTAACACTGCTGTGTTTCCACTGGAGAATGGACATTTTCCAGTGGAAGACATGGCGCACAGAGCGCATTTTGAAGTGAAAGGAGAGTCGTCTGTGACAATGAACACTCCCACATATGACACCCCTCCACAACCAGGGATGTCGCAAGCCACACCGCCAGCTGCTGCCACACCAGGGTCAAGTCAACAAGGACGGTTTCTGTTTGCGGCCAGAACATCACCCGCAGTAACACCGGCCTTTAGACGACCTATGGTCAAAACGTTCCCACGGTAATAAATTAACTAAAATTTATCACCAGATACCTTCCATGAAGAATAGTTGCCATTCGGTTCTTCCCCATGCACAAAACACGTAATAAGTTGTGTGCATAGAAATTCAACAAATTCATCTTTTTGAATGAACAATTTTTAGTGTTTAAATTGTTCATGGATTTTATGTATTTTTTTCAACTGCATAACTAATGAGTCTGTAATTATGTGAAGTACATGTTTCTATCTTGACTGTGCAGAGCTGTTCAGCTTGTGGAGGCGAACCTCCACCCAGTGCAGACAATCTACCTGCGGCTCACAGATGCAGACGCCAACGTTGTGTCTGTGAGCGAGAAGCTGCAGGAGCAGCTTGATTCCCAGGAGGCCGTGGTCCTGGTAGACTCCAAAGGCATGGAGATTCACGAGTCACCTGGCACACAAGGTTTGTACAACTCTTTATATACAAATATGCACTTCTTATATGGTATGTGCACTGTATACATGCATGCACACTTCAATTGTACTTGTTCCATTGAATATATTAATGAAGTTGGTAGTAATAAATAATGAGAAGATTATTAGTAACCCACAAAATAGTAGTGATACTGGTTTCAAGTAGCTACAATACTCATTACATTTTTATAGTGAATTATAAATATGTTCAGTAATCTTGTTGACATACTTTAAAATAACCAAATTAGTGTTATCGACCATAACACTTTATCATCCAAGACATCAACTAATAACTGTGACCCTTATATGTAGTATAAAATGTTGTATTAATAACCATAATATAGAAATTACTTTTAATGTTGAATACTTCTTTGGAAAGACCATGAAGCAACAATGCTTGATGTTGTGCCTTCATACTTCATAACAATGTAGTGCTGTTTTCTAGGATCAGATTTCTGGAAACCCCAGACCAGAAAAATTCTGTGCATGACAGAGAGTGTGCACAGAGACTTCCAGTCAGGCAGGACAAGGAAGCTCAGGTGGGTTCTTAATATACGATTATGTTGCAAACGCGCGCGCGCACGCACGCACGCACGCACACACACACAATATGATATATGGAGATGCTAGTGTTATGTATAAGTAAATCTGTAGGATGTAAACTTATGGCCAAATTAAGCATGGACCACTGTAAGGCAAGTCTGTTAGATATACTGTTTATAAGTTTCTAAGTCATTGTACAATTTAGTCCTAGCAACAACAAAGATTATGTATGACAAACATCACAGAGTTTTACCTGTACATGCAAAATCCCTGCATGTCTGTTTTAGAATTAACTTTGTACATTGTGCTATCAGCCAGAGAACCTCATCAAATCAGCCATGCATTTAAACCAAGTTGAAATGTTGCAGGCGTACCGATGCAGGGCCCTTACCAGTGGAAGCCCGCGTTGTAGATTTAATACATGAAAAAGTGAGGGTGTTGGAAGAAACTTTCCAAACCATCGAGTCAGCCACACAAGATCATGTGCTGATAAAACTTAAAAAAGCGATGTTGGTGCATTGAAAGATGCATTTACATGCTGCATTTGCAAAGGTTTGTATTCTGGCTGTAATGACAATACTTACATTTATGTAAATTCAGCAATATATTCCTTGATAACATGGAAACAGTTCCATTAAGTGTTAAATGTACATATATGTGTATTTATACAAAAATAATTGGTTAAAAGTGGGAAATAAAATCCCAGATTAATTCTGGCAGATTACTTTCCATCTGCATATTTACATACCAGGTACATGTATAAAATAAGAATTAAAATTATTTTTGACAGAATGTTCGTTCCTACAGGACCGCTACAGTTGCCGATGTTTGCAACCTGCTGCCAAACTGTCCTGGCGTGTCAGGTGTGCCTGGAACAGTGGCATAATGCAAACACCTACTGCCCCAAGTGCAGAGCCGAGGGTGTGCAAGCAGCCACCTTCCTGGTAACAGGCCTCAGCGATGCAATTGGCGCATTGCACACCATCATAGAATGGGACTGAGTGCTCTAGTACATAATTTGTTTTTTTAAACTGGATTATACGTATATAAACTAACTGAATATTGCCAAATGTTTTCATTTTCAGACCAGTATGTGGCCGTAGGTTAGGCAATCATTTATTAATAATTAGTTTTAAATTTGTTTATGTAAAAAAACTATTGTTATCAAACAAATGTGTAAATTAAAATGTGCATTGCTTTCTGCTGCCAGAAGACCCAGTAGTTATAGTTGCATAAATGTTTAGTCTTTGTTGCTCTGGTCAGCTTGTTAATACAGTCATGTCTCGTTTATCCGTTCTTCAATGTACTCGCGATACACTAAATTGCTTCATTAATCCATTTTTTCCAAATTCCATTGCCATATTGGGAAACCTACTGGCCTGATGATGCTGTAACATTATTACAATTGCTTTTACATAACAACTGCATTGTTTACTTTTTACTGGTGATCAATAAAAAAACAAAGCAATATAAAGTTCATGATACATTGCATATGTCCAGTAGTTATGGAATCCGAATGGGATGAAATAGGGTGTATCACTATTCAGCAAGATTTGTTAATACAGCCAAAACCATTCAGAACCAAAGCTTGCAAATAAACGATAAACGAAACATGACTGTATTCATTGTTAGTCACCAGCAAAATTATGATGCATATTTCCATGTTAAATCTATTAGTGTCATCACTGCATCTTGCAATGGTGTAAAGTCTCCATTGACCGCGCGGCGGATCAACATGTTCATGTCTTGTATGTTGGCATGAAATGCTGCCTGGCAAGCATTCCTGGCATCATCCGATGTGAATGGGTCATGTCCAAAGATGGCTTGTTGAGTGAGGTACGACCCAAGGTCAGTTGTATACCACTGTGCAGCCTCAGTCGCTGGTGGGAAGTGCTCTGCCAGAGGTGGTGGTCTCCTCATCTCTTCAGCAAGGACATTTGGTATTCCTCTGCCTGGTAGATACAAATTGATAACACTGATAAAATGTTCTTGTTTAAATCTTCTGACATCACTATGTCATGTCACATGTGAACTATAACGATTTATATTGTTCACTTATTTACAGAGATTTGGCATATTGTGTCGTTTCTGTAATGTTTGTACAAAAAAATCATAGTTGATCAAGTATGTTTTCTTTGAGTTCAAATGAAAACATAGCATATTGGCAACACACTGCTAAAATTTCAGCACATTATCTTTAGTAAGTCTTGAAATCATGTTTTGAAAATACCCTATAAATTTATCTTTGGCAACCATCTTGGATCATGTGAAAGAAAGATGTTTTTTTAGGTTATACCTGTCCTTACACCTCTAATATAAGTTACTGTTGCTAGCCTCATACTGAAAATAAACCATGTATTGTGGTCACTACTAACCTGGTATTCGGTGAGCATTCCATGAGGCTACAACTGTGCCTATGCCTATTTCTGAAAGTTGCAAGCCGATATTTGATGTGCAATATTTTGTAACTTCATCATCTATGTCGATGTAGCCTGCATCTACAAGTTCCACCAAGGCCCCTTAATGGGATAATTCACCCGTTGGTTGATTTCCGGCCAAATGCGTTCAATCCTGTGATTCTGAAGAAAATAAATGACCATGCATAAAATATAATAACATAGTATGCATCTCAATTATATGAAAAAGTACTTTTTACAGATAATAGAACATTTTTATAATAAACACAAAGAGTATGTGTAACAAGGTGGTTTATCAAGATAGTTGTTAACACATGGGTTGTCTGCAATGATATATATGAGACTGAACCAATATGTCACACTGTTAAGTAGCATCTGTTAATTATAATTCTTTTCTATTACAACACATTAATTTAGTTATAAAAATCTGCAGATTGAGTGCATAATGGTCATGCATGTGTAAACTTCACAGAATGCTCAAACATATCTTGGTGACATCAACAGTAGTTTGACAAGATGACTGGTAATACTAGTTTTTAAAATATGCTCATTGGTTGTTACACATTTTGCATATATTAACAGTAAGCTGTTGGTTTACAATTAAAAGTTGACTGTCTACTTACCCTCTTGGATTGTGTTTGGATATACGGCTGGCGGTTAGGGTTCACTCTCAAATCTGAGTTCCTCTCCTGCATGTACAGGGTCAAGAAGAACTCTGTCCCGTGATCCACCCGAACTTGATCCCACATGCCATGTGCCAGTACGGCTGACCTAAAATGTAAAACTCTTATATTTGACCTTTTGTATCATACAAGGATGGAAGTCACACCAATGATCAACCTTGACCCCACAGTGTGTACCATTTTATTATTTTGAGCCTTGCCAGATCTAACGACTAAAGTAAATTCTTTTGATGTTTTGGAAAAAATATATGCAAGTTTTTATTAAATAGATGGATTTTAAAAACGGCTTCCTCAACGTATTTAGCCTATCACAAATAATTGTTGTCCCAATATGTAGTGTGTGAACAGTTTATGTAACATTTGCCTAAGCCTATTTTTTTTTAATCATCAAAACAATTGACTTCAGTCATTAGATAGTAAGGATCCAAATAGTGGATATCCAAAATGGTAAACACTGTGTGGGTCAATGCTGTTAATAGGCGTGACTTCCATCCTCTCGCTGATCACATGACAAAATAAAAAAAATTCACGAAGGAAGAAAATCATGATTTTTCAGCATTTCGATACTCCCTTCACTTAATGCGTGAACAAGCATAATTAAATTTTTAAGTAATTTAACAGTTTATCTTATGATTTCACATAAACTACAAACAAAATAGATACTAGGTAATTGATGAAGCACCATTATACCTCTTTACATTATACCTCTACAATTAATATAATCTTAAGTAGTATTTTACATGATATTTCAAAAGTTGCTGTAAATTGTTACTTGCTCACCGATACACATTCTCGTATATGAGAAGGTTGTTCTTGACAGGCATGCTACTTGACCCCACAATTTTTCCGCTGTAGCCATCAATGGCGAGGACATGTGTGATGCCAAACATAGCAAGCTTCTCGTTCTGGTCCATGTGCAGCTTGTGCCCAAAACACTCCGCAAAATACGGAATGGGGTTTATGTTTCTCGCACCCTGTACAGAACAACAAATATTTTGTATGTAATATTCCAGGTTAATTTATACTAATAGTGATCATTTGTATCACACAAAACAGCCCTTACTGCTATATTCAGTTTGGCAAGCATTGGTGAATGACAAGGGAGCAAGATCAACACATTAATTAATACAAATACAAACACATAATATATTATTTCCTGCTGCACACACATCATTTGTTAGAATCATTATAACTGATCAATAACTTTGTAATAGTGTATAAAGTAAATTGTAGGAAGTAAATATTTTAAAGAAACTATTTATGAATTTTTTTAAGTATTTTACAGCACTGTTCCTTACATGTTGCCTGGCTTCATGGTAGGGACGATGTGTTTCTCGCAACACTCTTCCTACTCTTGTCTCAGCAACCTTGAGACCCTTTGAAGCCAGGTAGCCTGTCATCATCTTCCGACCATATGATGGGCCTGTCTGTAATAAATAATCAGTACAAGTCTGCTGGTAACATTTGCATCTCACATTTAGTGTGTGTAGCATAAATACATATTATTCATTAACGAGTAGTGTTTTCTGATTGGAGTTGGAGTATTAGTGTCGTTATATGACTTTGCAATGGTAGAAGTAATACTGCGATTGCTTTCTCTGGAAATTGATTTCAAACTATTACATTCCTAGTAGATAGTAGATTAAAGTCAAACAGTTGGTCTATTTTTTTTAGAAACGTAGTGGAATACAAATTCGATAAAAACAAAATGCATAATCTTGCTAAAATTAATAATTATAATAATAATTAATATTGAGGGTTATATTTATAACTAAGTTTAGGCAAGCAGATCCTTAATTAGCATGTTGTCGTTGAGGCTTGGCAGAATATTTCTTATTAAAAAAGAAGGCTACTGGAAGGTAAAATGGCCAAGATGATATTATTTTAGTTAAGACTGGGTATATGGTTCATGGGAGTACTTTACATGATTCTGCAACGACGTAGTAAACAATCCTTTTGAGACCTCGCTATAATATATATATATATATATATATGTGTGTGTGTATATATATATATATATATGTATATATATATATATATATATATATATATATATATATATATATATATATATATATATATATATATATATATATATATATGTATATATATATATGTATACACATGTATATATATATGTGTATATATATGTGTATATATATGTGTGTATATATATGTGTGTATATATATGTGTGTATATATATGTGTGTATATATATATGTGTGTATATATATGTGTGTATATATATATATATGTATATATATATATATGTATATATATATATGTATATATATATGTATATATATATATATATATATATATATATATATATATATATATATATAGATATATTATTGGATCGTTTATTTTGGAAAAAGATAGTAATATGTACCGACATTCTGGACATGTTAGTTTAAATTATATTACATGACATTTCGTACCTGTTCTATGGCTTCTTCGACAGCTTCAACCAAAACATCATCGGCGACAAAAGAGGACTTTGATGGGTTTCCATGGATACTGTTTATCTTACAATACTTCCGCAGGGATCTCTCCGAGAATCCTTTCGTCGCGCCATATTTCTCCCTGAGGTAGTCGACTGCTTGAGTAAGCGTGTAATGTTGGCTTTCTATGATGTGCGAAATTTCGTCATTATGTATGTCTAAATTTTCCATTATGCGATGACGATACAAACCTAGTACGCCCTCAAATTGCGCCAAACGTGCGTGGCCGCTTAGCACATAAAACAAAAAAGATGCCGAAAACGAAAAACGAAAAACGAGTGGCGCTGCAGTCGCTTTTCGTTTTTCGTTTTTCGTTCTGATGCAGTGAAAACGAAAAAAGGTTTGCTGTACCTTTGTGTTGTTTTTCTAAGTAATATCAGTAAAACCTCACATAGCAGTTTGTATTGGTTTTTCGTTTTTCTTACATTAAATGGAAAAAGGAAAGAAGAACATTGTGTGTCTTTTTCGTTTTTACACTGAAAATTTCATAACGAAAAAGGAAAAGACGGCACATACACGCACCTAAGTAGGAGTGCTTTGTCGGAAGTTTGTGGTATGCTGGCGACGAGGAAACACACAGCGAGCAGTCGCTGCAGTACGAAAAGCAGCCAACATTTCGTGCGTTGATTCGCACGTGAACTTAATTTAGGGGTAACATATGTAGATATGTAACATGATTATATAATACAATGCATGGTCCGTGCAACAACCAACAGGAAGGCAGGACCAACAGGAAGGCAGGACCAACAGAAAGGCAGGACCAAAAGGAAGGCAGGACCAACAGGAAGGCAGGACCAACAGGAAGGCAGGACCAACAGGAAGGCAGGACCAACAGAAAGGCAGGACCAACAGAAAGGCAGGACCAACAGGAAGGCAGGGCCAACAGGAAGGCAGGACCAACAGGAAGGCAGGACCAACAGAAAGGCAGGACCAACAGGAAGGCAGGACCAACAGGAAGGCAGGACCAACAGGAAGGCATGACCAACAGAAAGGCAGGACCAACAGGAAGGCAGGACCGACAGAAAGGCAGGACCGACAGGAAGGCAGGACCAACAGGAAGGCAGGACCAACAGAAAGGCAGGACCAACAGGAAGGCAGGACCAACAGGAAGGCAGGACCAACAGGAAGGCAGGACCAACAGAAAGGCAGGACCAACAGAAAGGCAGGACCAAAAGAAAGGCAGGACCAACAGGAAGGCAGGACCAACAGGAAGGCAGGACCAACAGGAAGGCAGGACCAACAGGAAGGCAGGACCAACAGTTCACAGTTTATTTCTGTTTCACGCAAATGTGGCAACTAAGTCTTCATGTATATTCCCGTGAGGTTAACTGGTGGACTAAGTTACACTACTGCATCAAGCAGCGATGTTTCATTCATAAGTTGGTTAATTGTTCGCCTGTTGGGTCAACGGGAATATGTAAGAAGCGCTAAGCATTTTGATGGTAGAAAACGAGTGTGTGCATTTATGTCATGCAAAGACATAATAACAGTAATCTAATTTGTGATAGGATTAAGGGAGTAAAATTTTTGTGATTGCAAGGTTGTGTCAATGGTTGTGAAAGCATTTAATTGATTTCCACAATTCCGTTATTTCTGCAATAACAAAAAGCATGGTATATGCGCCAAGAAGAAAGCGTAATCGATGTATGTACCTATGCTATGTGGGGCCTATATCATGTTTATTCTTATAATATATTATACGACGAGCAATCGTTGACTTCCGTCTACCTCGGGCGATAATGGAGCTGCATCACATATGTTTTGCACAACACCTATTGTGACAAAAAATTGGCATCCACTAACAAGTGGATTTTTGAGTGGCAGTCTCTGCTACAGGCAGTACATATGTAGACAGTTTGATGTAGAGGCGTGGAAGTCGATGGCCTTTCTCTCAGACGCTCTCTCTTCTCCGTCCACAGTTCGTTTCTTCTTTTTTCTGCCTTCCTCATCCCACTCAGCACAGCCTGTCACCAGTTGTTGCGATCTGCTGCAGCATATTCCCAGGACTCAATGCTGATTTTATATCTCGCTTGCAATACGCATTCGGATGTTGGTATTTTAGTTGTTAGTTATGTTCCGTGTGTGTCTGTAGGTGGTTTGATGGTGGTTGTGTGCGCGTGCGCATGCGTGTGTCTGTACGTTTGTGTACGTTTGTGTGTATACGTGTGTGTTTGAGTATGTAAGTTCTACACAGTAACAAAGAGTGTTCCAAGTATTGAAGTCCGCTGTAGGCCCTGATATCGCGTGTATCCATCTAAGTAGCATTGTGCACCATTTCTCGATGGGATGACAAACTGATTACTGTTATATGATATATATATATATATATATATATATATATATATATATATATATATATATATATATATATATATATATATATATATATATATATATATATATATATATATATATATACGTGATGTACAGATTGTTGCAGACAATGTAATCTTAGAAGAATTATACCTTACAGAGAGTACTTTGTGACAAATGAATACGTAACGTGTATGCTTGAAAGGACTTGAGTGATTGTTAACATCAGATACGACGACTGATACAACGTAAAAACGGTCATTTGGTTCCCGAAATCTGCCTTTAAAATCGCAGTCCTTCAACTTCCGTGTCACTTGAGAGAGGCTGTCGTTGGGGCATCACTTCAGTCTCAGGTGTCCTTCAACTTCCATGTCACTTGAGAGAGGCTGTCGTTGGGGCATCACTTCAGTCTCAGGTGTCCTTCAGCTTCCATGTCACTTGAGAGAGGCTGTCGTTGGGGCATCACTTCAGTCTCAGGTGTCCTTCAGCTTCCATGTCACTTGAGAGAGGCTGTCGTTGGGGCACCACTTCAATCTCAGGTGTCCTTCAACTTCCATGTCACTTGAGAGAGGCTGTCGTTGGGGCACCACTTCAGTCTCAGGTGTCCTTCAACTTCCATGTCACTTGAGAGAGGCTGTCGTTGGGGCACCACTTCAGTCTCAGGTGTCCTTCAACTTCCATGTCACTTGAGAGAGGCTGTCGTTGGGGCACCACTTCAGTCTCAGGTGTCCTTCAACTTCCATGTCACTTGAGAGAGGCTGTCGTTGGGGCATCACTTCAGTCTCAGGTGTCCTTCAACTTCCATGTCACTTGAGAGAGGCTGTCTTTGGGGCACCACTTCAGTCTCAGGTGTCCTTCAACTTCCATGTCACTTGAGAGAGGCTGTCGTTGGGGCACCACTTCAATCTCAGGTGTCCTTCAACTTCCCTATCACTGTACAGTTGTTTCGGAGACGAATCAAATGTATTTTTCGTAGTACACATACCTCTGTATTAACTGGACATATGACAGGGGTAGAGTTGCTTTGTCTCTAGTCGTGCCTTTGCATTGTCCTATGTTGATTATATTTGTTTGATATAAAGTAGTCTGTGACTATGCATGTCCGTCCGTCCGTCCGTCCGTCCGTCCGTCCGTCCGTCCGTCCGTCCGTCCGTCCGTCCGTCCGTCCGTCCGTCCGTCCGTCCGTCCGTCCGTCCGTCCGTCCGTCCGTCCGTCCGTCCGTCCGTCCGTCCGTCCGTCCGTCCGTCCGTCCGTCCGTCCGTCCGTCCGTCCGTCCGTCCGTCCGTCCGTCCGTCCGTCCGTCCGTCCGTCCGTCCGTCCGTCCGTCCGTCCGTCCGTCCGTCCGTCCGTCCGTCATATTTCCGTCAGTTTTGCATGTATTGAGCTGACATTTTTGCACGCACGCATGCACGCACACACTCGAATGGATACGAATATTATTTAGAACATTGTTGCTATCATTAGCAGTGAATACTATACAGAATATACATAAGTAAAAAAGTATAAACAAATGTATAAAGTTTTGTTCACGTATTCCATACAAAGAACGTTATATGTAATAGTTTTATAGGATCGTTTATACAAGTAAACAATTAGTGCTGTGCTTCGATGTTCCCCGGAGAAGGTTTTCCTTCAATCCTAGCCTCGATTAATCCAGGCTCCGCACTGTGGCGCCACCGTTTGTGGAACATATCTTCGCCTGGGTGCAGAGTGGGGTTTTCATTGTGACGTAAATTATGTATGTGCCCAGATTCTGGGCGCGTACATAAGTAGATCTCATCCGGGCATTTGGATAATTCATAAAATAAGACTAAACTTTTATCAGTTTATACGATGCAATTCGAATTAACTTTAAACTTTTGTTATATTGACACAACTGTCCGACTGAAAAGTTAAATCAGGAAAAACAAATGTTTAGTGTAACATCTCGATACTGAAATCGATTGGCTGCTGGCGCTTCATGGGAACGCCTACGTAAAATGGAGTGGGGACAGTGGGCAACAACGAGACCACGCCTCTGCGACTCTCTTCTCGGCGAATTCACGAAGGCGAGCGAAAGTCAGATAAGCGACACTACTCTGCATCTAGACCCTCTTCTCGGCGAATTCAAGAAGCCGAACGAGGGTCGGATAAGCGAGACTATTTCAATCCTTACTTTCGCTAATAACAGTGGCGCCATCAAGCAGATTAAAATTGCAAGGCCGTGAACGACTGCTAGCTGCATTACGAAAAACAGCCAGCATTTCGTACGTTGATTCTCACCAGACCTTAATTTAGGGCGGGCGGGCGGGCGGGCGGGCAGGCGAGAATTTCCTTCAAAGTAAGGAAGGCAGCTCCAGATTCTTGAACCGTAGGTTTTTGTCTTCTTCTATCTGGCTGATTGCACTGCCCATGTACGTGAACGAATACATTTCTTCAAGTGGTTCCCTCCAATCCACCTTCTCAGCAAACAATAATTAGCACTGCCTACAGCCACAGACACACAGCATGCTTTCCTTTAGAAGATAGATTATGCAACTACAGAGGGTGAGGCCTTGTGAACATTGCCTAATGTCTTTATATAAGCAAAAATGTCTTTATATAAGCAAAAATCTGTTAAGACAAGTACCCAAATCGATTTGAATAGAATACGTTTGAAAGAGTTTATAAATAAACATCTATATAAATGTCTATACACCAGATTTCCAAAAAATCAAATAAATCCGATTTTTTTTAAATCCGAATTTTTTTTAAATCATGATTTTGCTTACCCTGCCCACAACCAAATTTTACTGGTGACACAAATAGGGCGTCGATGTGCAGATTCGTTAATTGTTGCAAATACATCTAAGCAGATGCAAGAGAAAAGCATAAATCTGCATATATAATATTATATATATATATCTTATGCTTTCCAAAAATATAATTAAAATGTATTTACCAATGTGGTGTTACATTATCAGTAAGAGGGTAGCACACATTCAATGCGTGCTCATTACGTGGCGCCCACTGGCGGACAATTCCAAAATAATTATTTTGACAAAATTATGGCGTCGCTGAACAGAAACAGGTCAACTATTTTGGAAAAGCCTCTTAGCAGAGGCAAGACAGAGGTATCAGTCTGCTTGTGAAAACAACGCTTCAGCTTGTGTTGTCCACGTGACCCCTATTCACAGCTTGCATTACGTCAAATTATTAATATTTGTTGGCGGGTTGATTATTACCATCCCCTGTTATCGCTCACCTAATCGGCATCGAAGTCGCGACTAAGAGTACCATTGTGTTACCTGACTTTGATTCATGCTAACCTGAAGATTCTTACTTTGACAAAATATGACATTTGTGCCTCTTTTGCAAACATTTCGAACTTATATTGGCACTGTGTCTGAGACATTACATTCCAGAGCTTTGTGGATATATTGGCATTGACCCATAGCCATAGGCATAGACTAGGTCTTGAACATTAATTGACTTCCGTTCATCTCTGCTTCAGTGAGACAGTGACTAGCTTTTAAATTTAATATTTTATTCCTACCATGTCTACAACATGTATTTTATAGCCCAATATAGGTTCATACAGATCAGAAGTGGGTAGATCACGGGTCACCAGTGGATGTTGTCTACTTAGATTTTCAGAAAGCTTTCGATAAAGTGCCACATCAAAGATTGTTACTTAAACTAAAAGCCCATGGTACAGGCAATGATGTAATCAACTGGATAGAAAAGTGGCTTACACACAGAAGGCAGAGAGTAATAGTAGATGGTAAGATTTCAAACTGGAAATCTGTTTTGAGTGGGGTACCACAGGGATCAGTGTTAGGCGCTATACTGTTTTTAATATATATATAAATGATTTGGAGGATGACATATCTAGCAAAGTACTCAAATTTGCAGATGACACAAAAGTATTCAGAAAGGTTACTAATGATACAGATAAACAAAGTTTACAGGATGATCTAGAAAAATTAGTTAAATGGTCAGGAAAAATGGCAAATGTTATTCAATTTTGGGAAGTGTAAATGTATACACATAGGACATGGAAATATGGACGAGGAATATAAAATGGGGGATGCTGTACTAGGTAGAACCACACAAGAAAAGGATTTAGGAGTAACATTTAATGCTGACATGAAAGTTTCAGAGCAATGTGGGATTGCTGCTTCGAAAGGAAATCAAATTCTAGGCCTAATTAGGAGAACTATCACGTATAAGGAGAAACATCTAATTGTACCCCTGTACAAAGCAGTAGTTAGACCACATTTGGAATATTGTATTCAAGCATGGAGGCCATATCGTAAAAAAGACATAGATAAGCTAGAAAGAATACAATGAAGAGCAACTAAGATGATTCCAGAATTAAGAGACCTTAGTTACGAAAGTCGCTTATTACAATGTGGTTTGACAACACTAGAGACCAGGAGACTAAGAGGAGACCAAATAGAAGTGTTTAAAATAGTGAACGGTTATGAGGATGTTGACAAGAATATGTTCTTCAAACTTAAAGAAGGCAGTAGAACCAGAGGACACAAAGCAGCATTAGTTAAGGAGCAGTGTAGGTTGGACATGAGAAAGTACTCATTCTCACAGAGGGTGATAAATGAGGACACAAAGCAGCATTAGTTAAGGAGCAGTGTAGGTTGGACATGAGAAAGTACTCATTCTCACAGAGGGTGATAAATGAATGGAACAAACTGCCAAACGATTGTGTTAATGCTAGTAGTGTGAATATGTTTAAAAATAGAATTGACAGATATCTGATAAGGGCAGGCTACACATAGATGAGAAAATTGTTGGACTCTCGATAAGCCAATGGCTTCCTTGTCCACTTGCCATCTGGAACTTGTTGTTCGAGATGGCAATCTTGTTAAATCTTCTGATTTTTTTCTTGCACCAACTCTTAAATTTAACGTCAGGTCTGTTTGTGGGCATGCACCTGATAATTTCCAGGGGGTCGGATGTTTCGGCCTATAACGGGTTCGGCCCATGACCCGAACCATCCAATGGCGTGACCAGTGAACTGTTTTCACTCACATGGGCCAAACCATCCGTGTATGCAACCGGTGCCAGCGGACTAACGAATTGTAACTGTTTGTGGTGTAATTGTGTTTTCGAACTAATATTACTTATTTATTACGTTCGCAAATTTCAACTGTTTGCATGTTTTAGCGAAATGTTCTATGCTACATTATTATTGTTTTTGAACCAATTGTTTATAAAGTTCGCCATTTTCACTAAATTATTAAAGTAATATTGAAAAACATACAAATGCGCTAAGAATTGAAAGTTTTTTATTAAATATATATATACAAATATATATATACAAATGAATATACAAACGACATTAGGCAGTAATTTTTTATCATCAAATAATGCTGGTAGCATTTTATTTCATAGATAATATATGAATATACATATTCAACATACAAACAAAAAAGTTTTAAATGTATCGATATTAGTTGTTCGGTTGACAACCTTAAATTGTAAAGTCAATATTAATTAATAATATATATATTTTATTTATATTGTGCTACAATTCTATAAATAGTTCTAGATTATTATTATATTAGTGTGTGAGTGTATGTTTCTTTGCGCAATCATTGTTTATTTGCTTATCAATTAAGGCCATGGGCCGAAATGACTATTCTTAGATTTTCACCGCTTAGATTTCCGCTACTAGAGTGGGTCGAATCAACCATTGCTGAATTCAGCAGTGACAGTGAAGTGGGCCGAACCATCCATCTGTGTGGGCTGACTCAACTAGGCTGAACCATCCTTCGGCGTGAGTCAAACCCGTCATGGGCTGAACCATCTAGGACCCATTTCCAGATAGGGGTGGGGCAGTAAAGTCTAATCTGATTGGATGCTTTTGCCACAACTTATCTATTTTCCCATTGAACGACTAAAAAGGTGGAGCCTCCACCAGAAACTGTGGGAGGTTATTCCATTACACCTGTGTCTCTGTGACATGGATACGGAATAACCAGTATTTATCAGGTCTCTTTGACTTTGGTTTTCTCTATTCTGGGGGTAGGCGTTGACCCAAGGCACCAAGGATGACGTTAACTTCTTTCTTGAAATGTTCTCTCTCCTTGGTTGTAATAATTTCCTGTGGGAATTCATTTCAGAGGCGGTTGGTAAGAATGTCCTATTATGACCAGCAATTTTTTAGGATGGAATGTTATATATATATATATATATATATATATGGGGCATTCCATCTCAAATCAATCAAAATAAGAAAATCTTGTTGCACTCATATTTTTTTATTCAATCCAGATTTTACCAATTAATCCACAGGTCAATATAACCACACATGTCAACCCTTAGTTTGAAGTTTCTGTCTTGATTAGTTTATGAGATACTGATTTCCAAAGTTGGTTCATAGTGAAAAGTGGCCTGTATTTAGCAGGCAAAAATGCTATGTGGTCATGGAGTTAAATTCCAATTTACTTTGTCTAGATACAATGCCTGTATAATGCTTGTAACCTTCAGACTTTCAACACCCAAAACGAGAAAATGGGTCCTGTGGCCACCATTTTTTCACTGTGCATATTCCTTTATTGGGTAAACAACATATTTAAATTTTTAGCTTCAATTTTCAGTGATTTTCAGTTTCTATATAAACTATTGATTGAATTATTCAGGAAATATAATAGGTAGATCTATACCTACTAAACTAAAATGTTAGTGCCAGTATCCCTGGCGATAGAGGGTTGCAATTTGGACGTACCGCACAACAATAAAATACAGGCTGCTGAAACAATTTTCAGAAAAAAATTCCTCATTTTTGTGCACACCATTGTTCATCCCCCTCTCATTCTTGAATGTTGCATACACGACCTGTACCAATATATCTACATTTTCAGCAAATTTCAGATACTTAACATGAAAAGTTCTCAAATTACAGGCACATGAAAACATGTAAACAGTAATGGGTGTTTACCCCTTGTTCACATGATACCAGGGCGTTACAGAGACAGTTCTTTTGCACAAGTGCTCAATTATAGCCACTTAGTCAATGGTTAAAATTTAGGTAAATTCTGAGACATAATTTTTTGACCATTGATTGATTTCACATGGAATGACCCAGGTACATAATATGTGCCTACACAAAAGGTATTTTTGGCATTTGAGAACAATATTTACATACTTTTCTTACTAGAGATGGAATAGGTAGTAAAATCAGCTATAGGAGTTCAAGTGCTCTTCCTCCTTGTTTCCTGCTGTACAGGGGTGAGGGTCAGGTAAAGTATTGTCGAGCCACTCTTTCTGTTCTTTCTTTCCATAGTTTTTCTTCTTTCATCCTCCCCGATCTTCTTGTGTCCCTCCTCACGCAGTCCTCACTGTTGCCATCACGATCTCTCTTGGGACTGTGTCATAGGCCTTCTCCAGGTCCACAAATGCCACTGCCATTCTCCCTTGCATCTCCAAACTGTTCTCTACCAGCTGTTTTAATGCAAACATCCTATCAGTCGTCCCTCTGGCCTTACTGAATCCCTGTTGTTCTTCACCTGATTCTTGCTCTACTTTCTTTTGGATCCTCCCATCCAGGATCCTCTCTAGCAGTTTCATGATGTGACTTAGAAGTGTGATGCCTCAGTATTTCTCTGGGTCTTGCACATCTCCCTTCTTCCATATTGGGACAATTAGCCCTGTTCACCACTCCTCTGGTACTTTACCATGTCTCATACATCTATTCAGCAGCCTCTTTGTCCAGCTGATTCCACTCCCCCCCCGCTGCTATTACCATCTCCACACGCATCTCATCGATGCCAGGTGCTCTTCCCTTCTTCATCCCTTTCATCCCGGAGTTCATATTGTGTTTAATCCATTGATTAGATCAAAATATAAAATGCGTCCATCTGAATAATTTTTTTCAACATGAAGCCATTGGAATAGGCAATCAAAATATGGTGCATTCTACCTGCCTTTCACATAAAAATAAATTGGAATTTTAACTCCATGGGCACAAAGCATTTTTGGCTGCTAAATATAGGCCACTTTTCACTATGTACCAACTTTGGAGATCCGTATCTCATAAACTAATCAAGAAAGAAACTTCAAACTTCCCAGATGCGGATATGTAAATGTGTTATTGATCCAAATAATATTCATTTGTGTTCAAACATGTTTTGTTGAAATGTGGGTCTAAAATCACTCATTGGCTCAATTTCACACAACTTCAATGGCAAATTGTGGGAGAACTAATATACAGATGTGGAACTATAGTATGTATGTTACTATCTACATATAATGGAGAATAAGCAGGCCAAATCATCTTGCATAAATAGTTTTTGAGTATGTTAAGTAGAACAAGAAATCTTCATGATTTAAAAAAAAATTGGCAAAATGACAGAATCTGCCAAATTTTAAATGGTCACAACTCAGAAACTTGTTGGAGCTACAGCCCTATGGTGTGACAACTACAGCCCTATGGTGTGACAGCTACAGCCCTACGGTGTGACAGCTACAGCCCTATGGTGTGACAGCTACAGCCCTACGGTGTGACAGCTACAGCCCTGCGGTGCGACAGCTACAGCCCTACGGTGCGACAGCTACAACCCTACGGTACGACAGCTACAGCCCTACGGTGCGACAGCCACAGCCCTACGGTGCGACAGCCACAGCCCTACGGTGCAACAGCCACAGCCCTACGGTGTGACAGCTACAGCCCTGCGGTGCGACAGCTACAGCCCTACGGTGCGACAGCTACAACCCTACGGTACGACAGCTACAGCCCTACGGTGCGACAGCCACAGCCCTACGGTGCGACAGCCACAGCCCTACGGTGCAACAGCCACAGCCCTACGGTGTGACAGCTACAGCCCTACTGTGTGACAGCTACATCCCTATGGTGTGACAGCTACACCCCTATGGTGTGACAGCTACAGCCTTATGGTGTGACAGCTACAGCCCTACGGTGCAACAGCTACAGCCCTACTGTGTAACAGCTACAGCCCTACGGTGCAACAGCTACATCCCTATGGTGTGACAGCTACAGCCCTATGGTGTGACAGCTACAGCCTTATGGTGTGACAGCTACAGCCCTACGGTGTGACAACTACAGCCCTACGGTGCAACAGCTACAGCCCTACTGTGTGACAGCTACAGCCCTACGGTGCAACAGCTACAGCCCTACTGTGTGACAGCTACAGCCCTACTGTGTGACAGCTACATCCCTACGGTGTGACAGCTACAGCCCTATGGTGTGACAACTACAGCCTTATAGTGTGACAGCTACAGCCCTATGGTGTGACATGTGTGGTTGTACTGACCTGTCGATTAACTGGTAAAAATTTTTGATGAATTCAAAGATATGAGTGCAACATGCCTTGGTTGATCTGAGACGGAATGCCCAATACGTTATAACTTATGTATACAATAACTACACATGCATATTATTCTTATTAGTATTGATTATTGTTTAAATAAAACATACATTAACATAATGTAGAAGTTTACCATCTGACACATCGTTTGGTGTATTATATCACATCTATGGGTCCATGAATTACTGTATGATAATAAACTACAACACAAGAGGTGGAATCTGCATCTATATCTATATTAGTCTCATGTGATAGTCATTCTTACACATCAAGTCCGCAGTGGCAGCACCTTACAAGTCAGGGTGGCCAAACAGTATCGCCGCCGGACAGCTAACTAGTCACATCTCCTATTAGGGTGGCCTACACAGCTGTACAGTTAGGGTTATTGGTACAATACAACATGTGTGCATTTAGAAGTACAATTATGTATGTGGATCCTTCCACAATAACTTCACTTATTTTCTGAATGTTTTTCTTCTTGCTAGCTGTTGATTGTTGAATTGTTGCAGGTAAACCTGAGTGCATTTGCCTTGCTGTTCTCTGAGATGGTGCAGTATTGTCAAAACAGAGTCTACACGGTCCCAGATCTGCAGAATAAGTGAGTTACAATGTAATGAATATATTGACTAAAACCTAAAATTATGTCTTCAATTTTATGTGTGAATAAAATATTAAAAGTAACTGAAACAGAAAGTAAACATAGCATTGATTAAGCACTTTGTATTGTTTTTTGCAGTGCCATATTTAGGATGGGGCAGGACTGAATAAAGTGTGAGAAGAGTGTAGTGGTACAGTTAGACTGTTACCCCTGACGTCTATGGGCCCATGAGTGGACTTGGCCCATTCAAGAATGCCTGTCTACATGCCTCTATAAATAAACCACCTGTTGTTTGATGTATTATGAACAGAACATGTTTAATTATGTAAATGTTTATTCTATTAAATGTGGGATGCAGATTATCAGAGATGGGACAACATGTTGGCATCCGGATGGTTGACCTACTCGTGCTGAGAGAGAGGGGATTCAAGAGAGAAATTAAATTGCTCAGTGTGTTAATCTTTATCAAGGCAAATATCTGGAAGGTAAGTCAATCATATCCAGTCAAGCTGTAAGATATTATTGCTAATCCAGTTAATATTTTGCAGCCAAGTCGTCACGCGCTTTCAAAAAGGCTTAACACAATATTGTTTTTAGCTCCAACCCATTTCTCATAGACCAGTTAATAAATTTTATTCTCTGCACCAAAATCTATGATTTCATTTGTCTTAATGATATTATGAATTTTCAGAATCTGTTTGGCAAGGAGGCTGACAAGCTGGAACATGCCAATGATGATGAAAGGATTTGTATCCTTTTGTTCACTGCCCTGCTCAAGGAATCAGCCAGTGGCTTATCTAGGATCTTGCAAAGGGGAGGCCCGGGGGGGGCAAACCTAGTCAACCATGCCACCATGTAGAAATATGAGAAAGTAAAACAATTAAGCTAAATGGGGGCCACGACCCAGTGGTCTCCCCCATAAATACACCCCTGGAATCAGACATGCCATCTAGTTAGGTCCATTTATGTCAATATATATAATATATATTTTATAGTCAAGGCCTACAAAATAGCTGTCAAAGCAGCTGATTTTTTTAATTCTAATAAAAAATAACAAATCAATTGTTGCCTAATATATTTTATTTCATTGTAATTATATACATAAAACCAATTATCGTTGAACTTTTATCAAGTAGGTTTCATTTCTCAAAGGAGTGAAATGTGCGATTGTATGATCTATGCAGAAGTAAAAACAATAATGGTGAGATCCTAACTACCATGGTAAGATTACATCATTGAGAAAGAGCCACTGGTGAATCGCTTCATCTCTGTGCCCAGAGACAAAGGTAAGATACTTAGAATGGTTGCTATTGTCATATACTCTTTGTCTAATGTTCTTTTTGTTGACATTCATAGAGTAGTTTATATAACCGAATCAAACTGTGCATATGGACTATGAGTGGATATACATGTACAAGTAAAACCTGTCTTAAAAACGGTTCAATAGATGGTCGAAAGGTGTTTTTAATACAGGTGGTATTTCAGGATGAGTTGATTGTGGTCATTAATGCAGGTAGTCGCAGGTTTGACTGATTGTAGAAATATAGCGATTTAGTGATTACTGTAAAGACACTGTATTTTCTGATATGTCTCCAGGAAGTCTCAACTGTGCAGCGTTTGTGGCAGGCATTATTGAAGCCGTACTCAATGGATGCAACTTTGTAAGTCACTGTCCTGGATGTCTTAGTAACATATCCTCGTGTAGCATCCTCACAAAGCAACTGTCATGTCTTATTATCGCTACTGTCAATTCATTACTCTTGAGTGCCGAATAAGTGTCCCTATTATTTGGCACTATACTATTATTAAATTTTTTAATTTAAACATCTATGCCAGCCTATATTCTCCGATAATTGTTGCAAATTATGCAGGGTATAATTTTTAGGCGAGCAATCGTCCTCACTGCCTATTGCTAGAGCTAATCAATCATCCACGGAGCGTTTTACCGTCGCGCTAAAATCACTTGCTCCCAACTGGAGCTGCATGTGGCTCCCTCTGATGGCTAAGTTTTCATCATTTCGAACGACACTCGTGAATTTAGCGGGATCCTGTGCTTCTGAGGATGCTAGATTTTGATCCCGAAGCGTTAGACCGTTAGATTTCCATGATTAGATGAATCGGTCGGAATCTTTAGTTCCCGGGAGCTCGACATGGTCTATTATTAGTTAAAACGCCATTATCATATCTTACCAGTCGTAATCGGCTGGCGGCGGTTTCCCCGTCCTGAAACGGGCTTGCGTATTCAATTCAATAAAATATCCATTTAAAAAAAGGAAAATTCCCCGGTTTTTCGCAGATATAAAATGCGGTTATTATATCTGCAGTGACGCAAATATATTCGGTAAAAAAAAATACCCGGCGATCCGTGGCGTGTAGTTTTTTTGCCCTTGGCTTCATGTCGGGTAAAAAAAAATTGCTTCGGCGCTAAAAAAGACAAATATACTAGTGGCTTTTACGCACTGTACTATTATTTGTTTTGAACAATTTGCCCCCTATACTGTTTTTCGGCACTATACTCTCATTAAATTTGACCGATTTGCCACCCTATACTGTTATTCGGCCTATACGTTTATTTAGCACTCGAGAGTACAACTTTGTCCCAGTCAGTGTATGCAATCTTGTGCTAGGACTTCAGTTGGGGCAGGGCTTTATGCTTTGGTATCCTATTTGATCTTTTATTACACAAGATTTCACAGCTAACATCCATCATTTCTGTTTTCTCTACATAATTCTTTGACCATGGGATGCGTGTGTGAGCATTCTGTACATTGGCTGTAGAAAGTATGTTGGAACAGTGACCTGCATTTTGTCTCTTGCAGCCAGCCAAGGTGACGGCTCACTGCCACAAAGGCACAACTTTCATGATGAAGTTTGACGAGGCAGTCATTGCCCGTGACAAGACCGTGGAAGGGCGGTAGCGTTGACAGCATTGATAGAGTAGAAGACACAGTATGCAGAGTATACAGCTTTCAGAAATATAGATGTTCAACGTGTTCTGTTTACAAATTGCAGTGTATCATCACATTTGTTGTCTAACTTATGATATTTGTAATTAAACAGTAACTAAATGCAGTATCACTGATTGCAATATCAATGTATTATGAGTATGAGTTAAAGCTTGAGTTAACAACTTCAAGGTTTATTGAAAATGCGTCGACATTGCCAATTTACAAAATATAACTCTTTTATTGTGTAATACAATACAATGTGCAGTATGTACATAGAGACATTCAGTTTTTTATACACAAAACCAGATATATATCACAAAATATTAACCCCACCTGATTCAGAAGCTGTCATAGCAATCTTATCTTGTTACACATCAGGACTGTGTGTTGCCCATGACTGACAAAATATACTATAAATAAACAACTAATTTATTCTGCATGCAAACCTCCAACTTGTGTAGCTTGATGTCCATTGGTAAATATTACTATTCTCTAAAACAATTTCCTGTGACAAAAAGAATTGTCTGGCACATAATTATGTGACAGCAATATTTAAATATATCAACCATATTGTCATTTAGGTGCCAAATTTGGTATAAGACATAATTGATAATGTTTATTAATTAAACAATTATTTTTTTGTAAATGCTTTAAAATGCCATGTAAAAACAAGGAGCCATGACCCTTTATGTATTCATAGCTAACTTGATGTTATCAGCCACAGCACTGATATTGTCATCAGCCACAGCACTGATATTGCAATCAGCCACAGCATTGACATTGTGCAACACAGGCTTCACAAACCAAGCATCCAGGTTGACTGTTTATATAATGCAAAGAAAACATCGGCTTTTACATCACACAATGCTTGCAGTTAACAATAAAGTAGTCAGATCTCGTTTATCAGCACACTTTGGTTACCAGGGTTTGTGGCTGTTTAGGGAAAATCCTATTAGCTATAACTGTTGGTTGTATTATGAAATTTCAGACGACAAGACCTTGAACAAAACAGCGTAGCTGTGATGTAAAAGACAACATTTGAAGTTATATGACTGATATAAAACAAATGGGTTAAATGAATGATCTTAGTGTTATTCAGCCAGTTCGTTTCCCAGAACAATGTAGAAATGGAAACAGGAAAACTGATTAAAGAAGCCATTTACAGTGTACGAAGATCGTTCCAAGAAAAGCATGCAGATTAAAAAAAGATTATCAAAGAACAGATAAACTTTAAAATAAAATTTGCAACTATTCTCCACCAGATAAGGACAACACAAAAACATGATTTTACAAGTACACGATAAAAGGGCAAAAATACTCTGTATTGCAATGACAGTATATGTGATGATTATTCATATCCTTGTACACCATTCTCATTCGAACACAACATTTCATGATGGCCATGGCATGGTCGACCTGCCTTATCTTATACCACTTCTCATCATAGTCTTGGGTGCAGCGCTCAGCATTGATGCCGGAGCTTTCTTCCTGGCTGGATCGACTGCAAAACACTTCCACAATCGCAATGTCTCGTCGGCCGCAGCCGACACAACCGTGCTGCCATCTGGTGACATTGCCATGTGTAGCACACGTGACGTATGTCCTACAAACAAGGGAACAAAATAAACATCAGATTAACATGATTTAAGTTTGTAAACATTGGTGTTTGACTGTGGGCCATGAGCACCAAACATACAAAAGGTTATTTGCAATACTCTAAGGAAAAGTCTGCAACAAATCTATCAAACATTCGTTAAACATTAAAGGGATTGAAACAGCAGGCATAGTGCAATAAAGGCTAGTCTAACATAATTAGAATGAATAAATAATCAATTCTTAATTTTTTTAATAATTAGACTTAAAACAGCCAGACATTAAACAAGTCACAGCAAATATAGATGTCAAGAGATCCAGATCCTCACTCCATCTAAGCACAACAGGCAAGTCGGTGTTTCTAGCAATAGCAAAGTCACACTCTACAACTACTGCAACACTTCTATACAATGTGACGACATGACCGAGACCCTCACCTGTGAGTTCAGCGACCTTCGTCATCCCCGGATACTTCCACAGAATCAGCTGGTTCTGTGCAAAGCCGTGACTTGACACAAGTTCCTTATAGTGTTTCGACCACAATATGGAACACACCTGTAACAACCACAATACGGAACACGCCTGTAACAACCACAATATGGAACGCGCGTAACAACCACAATACGGAACACGCCTGTAACAACCACAATACGGAACACGCGCGTAACAACCACAATACGGAACACGCGCGTAACAACCACAATACGGAACACGCCTGTAACAACCACAATACGGAACACGCCTGTAGCAACCACTACGGAACACGCCTGTAACAACCACGATACGGAACACGCCTGTAACAACCACGATACGGAACACGCCTGTAACAACCACGATACGGAACACGCCTGTAACAACCACGATACGGAACACGCCTGTAACAACCACAATACGGAACACGCCTGTAACAACCACAATACGGAACACGCCTGTAACAACCACAATACGGAACACGCCTGTAACAACCACAATACGGAACACGCCTGTAACAACCACAATACGGAACACGCCTGTAACAACCACAATACGGAACACGCCTGTAACAACCACAATACGGAACACGCCTGTAACAACCACAATACGGAACACGCCTGTAACAACCACAATACGGAACACACCTGTAACAACCACAATACAGAACATGCATGTAACAACCACAATACGGAACACGCCTGTAACAACCACAATATGGAACGCACCTGTAACAACGACCACCGCACATTAACCTCTGAAAACATCAGCATGTTAGTAGTTTTCTGACTCCATTAGAATCACTGAAGGAAGTGTAGATACTAGTGCCCTGCACTGGCCGGGCTTTGGAAGAAAACAGATGCCGATGTGTCCATACCAAATTCAGGGGACGGTGTTCTCAATACTGACCATTTCAAATTAATAGTACTGGAACTAGTGTCTGACGAGGAAGTATTATTAAAAATAAAAAAAATCTTTTACCCAAGACTGATAAAATTTACTCGATGAACAAGAAAACAGACAATCTAACTGCAAGTATCAAATTGAGGGATGCTAGAATAAATTAACTAGAACAACAAGTCAACTGCCTGGAGATGGATTTGGATGGTTTGGAGCAATACTCCCGTAGAACCAATGTTCAATTCTGCGGAACTCTGCAGAAAAAGGGCAAACTGATACCTGGACTTACAATGGTAAGATCCTTGTGAAAGATCTCCAAAACAAGATTGCCCTTATCACAAAAAAATCGGACTAATATTTCTGATTGACATTCGTGAATTACGCACGAAGGACGTGTCTGTTGTTGCTTCCACTACAGTGCCCGCTTCGAAGTAGATACTGTGTAACACCGTTCAGTGACTGCGAAGGGTACGCAAATACCATTTTACGCTGCATGTTAACGGCCACTGGTACATATGAGAAGTGGCACTACATATATGCATGTATTGAAGTTATATACAGCAAGAAGGATGTATTAATCATATTTTATTATTAATTTTTTATTTATTATTTTTTTTATTATCATGTGTGCAACACATATAATTTATATATAATGTAACTGGAATATGATATATGAAAAACGACACTACATATTCATGTAAGAAGTTTGTACAATGAGAATGACGTACCAAATCATAATTATTACTTTCTGCATAACCCTGTATAAATAGATCAGATGAACTATGCTGTATAGAAATGCACACCGCATATGCTTGCTATGCATATGTTTATGCAATTTACTATTATTATATAATTTATCATTATTATTTGATTTGATTGCACACGTGATCTCATTCTACAAAGCATCTAAATTTGCCTTTAACCACGATATACTCTTGCCTAATGCAGAAATTATGTTAAAATAACACTCCCATCTCGGAGCCATTTCAAAATGAACATGGTTAAAACCATATTCATATATTTTCTTCTTCTCTTTATGTTATGCCATCCTAGGCATTCTCATACTGATATCAGGTTTAACAGAATTGTTAAATTTAAACCATTTTACATAGTAATGTTTCCCCTAACATGCTTTCATTTATATTATTCTTTAGCTTTGTTTTCAAAGCAAATTCAATTTAAGCCATTGTATAAGATAAGATTATTAATAATACGCTTTCACTTGTTTAGTAATAACAACTGTAACTATTATACTATGACATTAACATTCAATGACATTGGATGATAATATTCTTGTGAATTATGGTGGTTTTCAAGCCAACTCCTTGTGGAAAATTATAAGGTTGGGCGAATATAATGATGATCATGATAATCTAAAAGTAATTCGTCATTCGCCATATATTGAAAACGATAAACGATCTCCTGGTTTCTAAAGAAAACTCTTTCACTATTCTCACCACTAATATAGAGAGCATCAATGCAAAATTTTATGAGCTGAATTTATTTTCAAAAGATTTAGAAACAAATGGCTTTCAATTTGGTGCCATATGCATTCAAGAAAGTTGGTTAAACGAAAATGATGATATATCTCTTTTTCACTTGAGTAATTATTATTGTATCTCACAAGGCAAAACATAATAGTAGTAATAAGGAAGGTTTAATAATTTAGCTAAACAAAACAAATTTTTTTAATACAATATAAAAAATATACATACAGAAACAGATTCCTGGGAATGTCATTTATTGAAATAACGACAATTGCCTTCAAAAAATATAATACTTGGAAAAACACTAATATAGACTACAAGAAATTCATTGACGAATTTTTAGTTGTGAAAAAATTAAACAAACATAAGAAATCCAAATCAGATATGTTGCCTATAACCACTGGTGTTCCACAAGGTTCTATACTATTTTAATATATATAAATGATACTACTAATGCAAGTAATTTATCTGAATACATTTTATATGCAGATGACTACTTTATGTAGCACACTTGACTCTTCCAAGATGCAGCTTGCTAACTTGCTAATATTAATGTTGAATTACAAAAGATTAGTCAATGGTTGGAAGTTAATAAACTTTCATTAAATGCTAACAAATTAAAATATATGATTGTTCACCATCCACAAAAAATAAGATTCCAACTTGAAATAAATGACACACCTATAGAGTGTGTTGATAACTTCAACTTCTTAGGATTTACAATAAACAAACACCTGAATTGTAAAATTTATATTGATAAACTAGCATGTAAAATGTCAAGATCAGTTGGCATTATATATGAAAAATTAAACATTTGTACCGCAGCATGTTTTAGTAAACCTATATAACTCACTTGTGCTCCCTCATATAAATTACTGTTTGCTTTCTTGGGGGATCCAACAAGATAGGATCTTAAAACTCAAAAAAAGATTAATCAGAGTAGTGACCTATAGCCGATATAATGCACATACGGAGCCATTATTCAAACATCTTAACATTTTAATGGTCACAGACATTATTACGTTACAACAACTGAAATTTTATCATAGATACAAAAAAGGTAATTAACCTGAACATTTTTCAAGAGAAAATGAGGATGTTCATATACATTATACAAGA
The DNA here is from genome assembly GCA_033239005.1 of Lamellibrachia satsuma. Lineage (NCBI taxonomy): Eukaryota > Metazoa > Annelida > Polychaeta > Sabellida > Siboglinidae > Lamellibrachia > Lamellibrachia satsuma. The sequence goes on from BSQZ01000007.1 coordinate 3,752,194, forward strand.
AATCGACATGACAGACAACATATGTTGAAAGAGCAAGTACTGAACTTGCCATGAATTCACTCAGGTTTAGCATTGTCCATGTAATTAATAACACTCCCAGGGCTTCACGTTTGAAAACAACAACTAAATATGATAAATTAATTTAGGCGAGCGATTTGTTAGTTGTTGTTTTTTACCCTATTTCCCGTTCAGATTCTGTCGTTGTCGTCATGAAATTTTAATTGGTACTTGCTAAATGTTTTAATGTTATCTAATGAAACAATATGTATGTATTACAGTTTATTTGTGTTTCATTTTTGTTATAAGATAATAGGTTTATCTTTTCTAAATTTAGCGGGCCGCGGGCTTGCGGGCAGCGAGCTTACCCGTCTTTGGCTCACGGGTATGGGCCAGGCCTGAAACGTGCGAATCGGGTCTGGACCTAAATTCTAGTTTGCAGGCCTGCATTGTAACTGCTAATTGGGCTCAAATTATAGGCCCGTGCAGGGCACTAGTAGATAACTCTCAGAGTCTCGAGTGTTAGATCTGTCGAGCTAACACTCAAAACTCTGAGAGGTGTCTGTATTTCCTGTGAAACAGATTACCAGTAACGCTCAAAAGTAACAGGCTTCTTCCAGACGTATGGTCAACGTTATTGATTCATACAAATGTAAATTTGCCAGAAGAAACCGTGCAAGCAACACACACTGTCATCAGTGCAGACCACTGGACACCCACCTGAGACTTGGTGTCGATGCTATTGACACACACGCCGGTGTTACAGTTCCAGAACCGGATGTGTCTGTCAGCCGTGCCCCCGCCACTGGCCAGCAGACTGGGTTGCCAGGGACACCATGCCAGCGCCTGCGCAATACAACACAGTGTCAGCAAGGACACATACAACGTGGCAATATAACAACATGAAGCTCAACTCATAACATTAAACAGGAATTCTATGTTTGTGTAACAGCATTGTTTTCAACAACTACCTTAACTGACATACTGTATGCTGCTACACTCTATGCTACACATCCAGCAACAAAGCAACGATTTTAGAATATTTAATTACTTTTCATGGACACTGTACTACATACACTCAACAGGTTTAGTGGACAAACTTGGAGCAAGCGCCATGAACGCCTTGTGTTAGTAAACAACAGTGCTATATAAGTCATCACTACTATCCTGGTCAGGAACAAACTGGTAAAAACCCTGCTGATAGCACACTTAAGCTTGAACATAACCAGAGGCAGCTTAGGTGACTCTAAAGACACACCTCTTTCAAAATATTAGGATTACATAGAATGTTAAGTCTATTTTAACCATTGTGATCTTCATTAAACATAGATTATTATAATTTATTTATTATTATAATTTTTGTGTAGCTTTTACATAGACAAAGACATTTTACTCTTGCAATTGCAGATTTTTGGACATTAGCAGTTTAAACGTATGAATGATTTTATGATGATATAATGTATACACCACTGTACAATGGTGCATACCTTATAATATCATCATACATACATTACACCGAGTACAATCATTTGGATGGGGCACTATATGAGAAATGTATTATTATTATTAGGCATGTTTAACCACTCACCTTGACTGCGGCCTGGTGCTGTGTGAAGGTGTAGACGGGTGTGTCGGCAGTCAAGAATTGACCGCCTTCTGATGGCCAGATGTTGAGCAGATTGTCATTGCCACCACTGGCCAGGAAGCGGCCGTCAGGTGACCAGCGCAGACCACACACCTCTTGAGTGTGACCACTCAGTGTCCCCACCTGGTGGTTCGCCACACGCACGTCATGGTGATGTATGTTACCACTCCGTGAACCACTGCAATTTGACAGACATGCTCTGGTGACAAAACTATATTGGTACATACACAGAATGGTGACAAATATGAATACTTCCCTCAACACTTGTAGGTAAAGTCAGGTAAAGTCATCCCCCAGGCATTACGCCTTAGGAAGCCATGAAGGCTTATATGGCCAGTGCTTAAACCTGGTTTCTGTAGTATGAAGCAACTTAGAGTGCAGTTATACTGACTCTCCTGGACGGGACACTAGTCCATCGCAGGTACCTTCCAAACAGTGTTTGTACTCATTTGCAGCTGAGTAGACTGAGGCAAAGTAGGGTAAACGAAATTGCCTAAGCTTCGAAAACGAACCGTGCCTAGTGTGGGTCTTGAACTCGCAACCCTCGAATTTTGAGTCCAACACCTTAACCACTAGGCCACGGCTGCCCCCCCTCAACACTTGTCCTCAGCTAGAATGTCACACCGGCAGCATCAGCTAGAATGTCACACCGGCAGCATCAGCTAGAATGTCACACCGGCAGCCTCAGCTAGAATGTCACACCGACAGCCTCAGCTAGAATGTCACACCGGCAGCCTCAGCTAGAATGTCACATCGGCAGCCTCAGCTAGAATGTCACACCGACAGCCTCAGCTAGAATGTCACACCGGCAGCCTCAGCTAGAATGTCACACCGGCAGCCTCAGCACGGAATCTACGAGTTATCTTTGACAAAATTTTTTATTCTAGACCAGGCAATGAATGACCATCGACTGACCAACTGTTCCAATCACCACTGACCTCGAGAGGATGTAGTTGTTCCAGCAGAGGGAGCCAACGCGTGCTGCATGTCCACGCATGTTCCGCAGCATCTTGTTATGTTCCACATCCCATACCTGCATGATTAAACACCACAAGATATTTACTGCCCACAACAGCACCATCCAAACACCACAAGATATTTACTGTCAACAACAGCACCATCCAAATAAGCACCATCCAAAACACAAGACATTTACTGCCATCTGGTCACAAAGTTAATATTATACCAGGAAGTAGCAACTAAAGCAGCCATTAAGATGTAAATAAACATGTTAACAAATAGTATTTAGTTGATGAAAATACCACTATAGGTGTAATACTACTATAGGTGTAATACCACTATAGGTGTAATACCACTATAGGTGAAATACTACTATAGGTGTAATACCACTATAGGTGTAATACCACTATAGGTCTAATACCAATATTGACATTGGTGGTAGATAAATATCAGTTTTGCCAACTTAAACTATCTGTATATATATATATATATATATATATATATATATATATATATATATATATATATATATATATATATATATATATATATATATATATATATATATATATATATATACATATATATATATTACTGAGTATTGTGCACAACCGTTAAGGAGTGAATTACAAAAGCCACTGATCTACCTGTACGTCAGCAGTGCTGGTGCCAATGGCGAGGTAGTTACCCTCACTGATCCAGGACACAGATGACACATAATCCTCGGGCCCTTCCATCTCCATCAGCTGCTGAATCTCTCCGTTGGCAGAGTTCCACACATACACCTGGCCACCCAGACACACAGCCATGTGACCGTTCACTGACCAGTCCAGCAGGTTCAGATCTGTAGTGGAGAACGGAACTTTGTCAAATACATCGAAAATTGTCATATGCCAAGAATGCTTTCGTAGTTCCTTGCAAACCTAACTTGTCGTAAAACTACTCAATACTACTGGCTGTAATCGCAGCCTAGCCATTGTTAATACTGCACTAGTGACCATATCCCTGAATAGTGAGGTGTACGTATTAGTAGGACTAAAAACCTATCCTTTACTACGGCCAGACCCAGGATGATCGAGGTGACCGTAAGTTCAATTAAAGGCGTGCCTGCCAGAAAATACACACATTTGCTCACTTCCATTTCTGACTACACAACTGTGATTACATGCTGGGAGGCTCCTGGTGTGACAGGGCTACTTACAGTAATCATCAAGAATCTGTGGTGCATCAAGAATCCTCTCCGGTACTTGAGGGATGTGACGGATGCTCTTCTTGCAGGAGGTAGGATTGTGTCCCTGACTGTACAGCACCCGCAAGCTGTTCTGGTAACCTGCAACACGATGGCTGTGTAGGGTGACCATTCAAACACTGGCCAGAATGACCACTCAAACACCGTCCACAATATGAAGTCTTTGCACTAGGAATGACACATAGGATGCCATCAAGAATCTGATGATGAGAGAGGGTCATATAAAATTTCAGGCAAACAATTACAGCTAGAATCAAATGGAAATCCTATGTTTAGAACTTGAAAAAGATCAGATATCACAGTTACAGCAACACATCTGAATTTTTCATGGATTTGTCATGTGTAGTTGTTAAGTTCTGACAATCTTGTGACCCACGGATTGCTCTGGTATCTACCCGTGGGAGAACAGCTTGATTTGTACTTTATCCAACTTGCTGTCCTAACCAATGATATCACGAACATTGTTTAGGTTAGAACTTTGGCCTCCATACAGTTCGCAGTCAAGACTTTCTCACACATCACATCAGCATATTCACTGATTCCTGGAATCAAGCTCAGCATCACTGAGTCATTGGGGGAAATGTTTGATTATTTAGCTACCCATTGGTCACAAGGATGTGTCCCGAATGGCACAGCATAATTTCAGTGGGTGAATGTCGACTTACCTTCTGGAGCGCTGGGGGCCTTGTTCTTGTACGAGATGATGCGGCTGTTCATCAGCTCTCCATTCAGGTTCTCACTCATGGCTGTCTGGAACTCTTTCTTTGATGGACTCATCATCTCCTCGTCTGAATCATTCCCATTGGACTGTGACGTCACATGGTAGTGCCCCAGTTCAAACTGGGTCGTGCTGCGGTTTGGGATGAAGCGATCGCCTACAGTAGTTGGTGTCTTGCTTCCCTTCCCTGGTGTCTGTTTTGTCTTGCCTGTAGTCAAAGTGAGGTGACATGCAGGGCAGTGTTCTCCATCGAGTAAAACGGGACCACATCAAAGAGTTCCATGATTAAATGTTTGCACCAAAATAAAATTCAGATTGCCATATATACATAACCACCTGGAGCGCATAACTTTAAATATCTGTCTATGCTAGAAATGTACAGGAAGCCTTAATTCACAATTTACACCAAAGCTTTGTAGATTGAAACAAAGATAGCACATACTGTTGGGCACCGCCTAACATATTCTCAAAGCCAGAATGTTGCATTGGTATATAATTTGCATTACAAAAATATTAAAAAAGCCAATATACAATTTAAAGCATCTATTGCCAATGTACGATACTGTAAAGCAAATCCATTCTGATACCTGGGGTCTTTGTGGTGCTACCTGGTGTCTTCCCCGGCGTTCGTGTTGACAGCCCCTTCGACTTGGGAGTCTTACAACACTGACTCGATTGTAGCACAGAGTTGTTACAGATGGACTCGTTGCGGGAGGAGTTGATGCTTTCAGTCAGCTTGCGCTGCCACCGCATCTGTGGTCCTTTTGTTATTGGCCCGTCCATTCGGATTAACTTGCTCACTTCGTTCTCAAAATTGAAGTGTGCCATTTCTCATGAACAATCAGTCTCTACTGATGAAAAGAAAAACAATGATTACAATTTCTCCCTGTTGAGAAATGTGGATTCTATGAAGGACTACTTTCTAAGAAAAGTAAGGTAAGTTCTGAAAAAAATTTCACATTTTTTTTTCTATATAACTATTGTACCATGTCAGGCATGTAAGTTCATAACACAATGTAAAAAAAATTTGTATTGTCTAGTAATTGCATTGCTTAGTCAAGAGAAAAAATTAGACAAAGTACATTTTTAGTCCTGAGTATGCACAAGTACTTAAGGCAACAGGCTCTGGCCGATTCTATTTTATTTATTTTTCAACCCATCTGATTGAAATTTTAGGACAATGTTAATGACATATAAAAAACATTTAACCAATTTATTACATATTTTTTTTACCACCAGGTTGTAGTGTGGGTGGCGTCCATCTTGGATTTCAGCTGATTCACCATGATTGCGACATCTGGACAATGGCTTGACCAAATTTGTTCTAACTTGACACATTGATTGGCTACAGACATATGCAAATTGTGACAGTTCGTTTTTTTGGGGTTTCCAAATAAAATTTATATGATTTTTTCAATTTTGGTAACATGTCGAAAAGAGTTTTTTTATAAAAGTCATAATATTATGCAATCTATATGTTGCATCTCAAATCAGAAACTGTCACAATATTGCAAATTATATTGGGATGACATTCTGAAAATTTCAAATAGCCGAGTTCTACCAAACAAGAGATGTCTTGTCGGTCAAAAACATTTTATTGAGTAAAACAGCTTCAAAGTTTGTAGAAATTTCAATATGAAATTTCACATGCAAAAATAGAGCTACAGTACTAAAATTTCACAGTGAGATTCTCCAATTCATGCTCTTTCTAATGGTGTACAATGTTCATCATTTGGTTGGTTGAAAACATGAATAAAAAAATTCAGACACAACCACACCATAAATGTTTGTCCATCTTCAGCTGCAGTACCAATATTCATGATTCAGACTACAGCATCGAGTTCAACACAACCCTGCATGTTGCACAGTATGTCTCGTACAGGCACACAAGGCCGAGGCAATGATCGAGGGCATGTATCTTCAGTGTGGGCGCACTACACTCGAGACACAGGAGTCCCTTCACATGCGTTGACATCATGCAGCAATGCACAAACTATGTCTCGATGAGTTGCGGGCATTGTTCAGCAACAATCGTTTTCTCGCGCAGAGTAAGACCCCGCCGATAACTAAATTTTTGCTTGGTTGCCAAAATGGGGGTTGTCGCTGTTGAAATTGATGGCCAAGGGATTCCAGCTCAACAAAGTTTACCTGCAAGCATAATTATTTGTTATTAGTCAGGTACATCTGGTTCACAATATTTACAGTAAGCATATTTAACTTCATATTGACTATTGTCAACAACATAATAAATAGGGCAGACAAGCTGGGCAACTATCATTGATATCAATAAAAAAGCAGGTTCAGGTTTTTTGTCAGGCCATGCCCATAGCTGATATATGAAAAATGGTCCACAAGACCGAGTCAACAAACATAGGAAATACTATCAATAATTTACGATAATAAAATGTATGTCTTTATTTATTTATTTATACATATTTATATGGTTGTGATTATCTGCAAAATGTAAACAAACGATTATATGTCTTTTGTGGCCTATCACGTCTCGAATATTGAACCTGAAATTTTGCCAGATAATCATAAATAATGTGACGCAAACAATGATAACTAATACTTACACCCTGATCTGTTTACGATGACATCTCCTCAGATTCAACTATACTATCACTGTCACTTGTGCTGCCACTGGACTTCGGCACATCGGAATTCCCGTCGTTTTCACCACTACTTTTCGCCCACTTGCCGATCATAGAACATGCAACACTCAACTGTCGGCGTCAAGACCTTGGTTTCGTACTAAACTGCTGCTTAGATTTCAACTGCCTTTCGGACAGTTGGTAAGAAACAAAATAGTGGATATCCAAATTCATATTTTTAAGACATTTCTCCAATGTCTCATCATTAGTTGCTTGCCACATTTAATTTTTACTTGAAATCACTGATTAGGGCGGCATTAACAGCGAGTAACATATTATTATGATTAATTATTACTGCTTTCAAATTCAGTTCGAAGTCTTTCATGTTTACTTTTCCATGTGTTCATTGAATGATTTCAGTTGTGACTATATATGATAATTTGCTGAGATACATTAGGAACATCACATTATTGCTTCATCTGATTCATTTATTATGTCGTAATGCTTGTTTAAGATCTGCTCTCAACTATCAGAATTAACACCAGTGCAACAACTGTGACATCCTGGAAGCCCTCTTCAACTGTTCACCGCCAGCATGATACAGCAGTCCGGGCCAGCATGATTCCTCGCTTGCTCGACTTTTGTCTAGAGTATCATTGGTGCAGTTGCGCTAAAAGTATTCTGGCACAAGGTAAATGACCCTGAGAAAAAGTATTTGAAACTGAAAAGTCATAACGCAAGGTGTTTACAAGGACTGAGGAGGTAGCCATTAGTGCCCTTTGGTTCCAAGCCCGGCCCGGAGTCCTCTAAAAAAATTTGCGGGCTGGGCCGGGGCCTACACATTGCCTGAAAAAATATTAAACACATTGGGCTTGGGCCGGGCCTGGTGTGAGTGGGCCAGGCCCTAATAAAAATATTAATACAAAAACCAGATTTTTATTTTAATAAAAACTTATTATAAATTGTATTTCCAGTTCATGAATGTTTAAAATAATTTCTTTAGTATTACATAGTTGCGAATTGAGTCTGCGTGGAATTATGAATGACACCAGTGCTTTATATATTGGAATGTAGCCTCTTTTTAACAATGGGACTTCCAATGGTATAATTTTAATACTGTGCATTCTTTTAATAGAGACATTTCATAAACACTTGTAATAGCAGTGCATAGTATTGCTTACACAGTACACACATTACAAATTACTACTACAAAGTACACACAGAATACAGATGCATATTTTTGCATGAATGTAACTTTTTGCATAGATCTAGTGGCCCCATAAGTTCACTTGGCTGGAAGTAGCCAGCCCAAAATGTTTATTTTAGATATATTTGCAGAGGCAATCAAGCCATGGTTAACCATCAATGGGTCACCCTTTGACCCTACCAGTGGACATTCTATTGTCTTCCCTCCAAATCTTGCCTGCCTGAATGACCTGCCCACACCAGTTGGTATTTTACAATTGTGTTAACTAGTGTCTACTGTTTAATGTCTGCAATTTCCATAGTACTGATTCATTCACACTTGTACTAATTCTGAACCTGATCTGTGTATGGCTAGTGGCTGCAGGCCTGCTGGAAATGCTACTGGGTTTCAGTGCCAGTGGGTAACATTAATTAATTAAATTAATACCAAATGAACTGCCCTTACTGGTAACATTAATTAATTAAAGTAAGTTACACTTAGTTGAGCTATTTTAATTAACAACTTAAATTGGGGTAATGGTTTGCATTAATGTAATGTTAGGGTTAGATAAACAAATCTCCTACATTAACCATAAGCCAATAAATTAAAGCAATATATAAAAATATGTTATAATACTTAATATTTTTTTATTTTTCTTCAGGATATTCGTCCATTTGAAGCAGTTGGTTGCGCTGGATTTCTAGAACTCATCCAGCACACTATGGACAGTAGTCAGCAGACTAGTAGACATTATACAATGTTCATATATTATTATTTTTTTATTTAATAAAACAATACGTATGTATTACAGTTTATTTGTTTTTCATTTTTATTATAAGATAATAGGTTTATCTTTTAAAAATTGAGTGGGCTGCGAGCCGTGGGCTTACCCGTCTTTGGCTCGCGGGTATGGCCGGGCCTAAATTCTAGTTTGCTGGCCTGGGCCTGACTAATTTTTGCGGGCCTGGATTCTAACTGCTAATTGCAGGCTGGTGGGCTTGGGCTCAAAGTATAGGCCCGTGTAGGGCACTAGTATAGTCGTCAACATGACAATTTCACAATGTTTCTGGACACTGCATTCTGTAACACTGCTGACAGTGCTCATGGTGCTGGTGTTGTTCCAGTTCAACATGTCACAATTTCAAGTTCTCCAGTTTGAAAGAAACACCCACCATTGATCCTGCAAGTTAATGCCTTAATTCCCAACCAGATCCAGTATTGAAAAGATGTCCAACCCCAGTTGTTCTACCCGGAGAAGGAAAATACCCACAACACAATTTGTGCTCATTTTCAATTACGAGTCGGTGTAGTTTTGACATTTTCCCCTGAACTTTGATTCAGGGAAATACAATTTTTTTTAAATAAAACCCCCCAAAATTTGCATAGATGAATAAAACTTATTTTATTGTCTACATACAACAGTAATCTTCCATTTTACCACATTTCTATTTGCCTCTGTGGTAGTTTAAAATTTTGTTTGTATAACAGATTTACACATTTTCGAAATATAATATCTCCGAAAGAATCATTAACACCCCTCCTATATTTTGTGTGCTTATTGTACATATTGACTATTGTCGTTCTTGGATATATGTAATATTGTGAGATTTTAGCTATAAACTAAAACATTATGTTTGGTAAAAAATGGCATTTTGTGAAAATAAATTTTGCCCAACCCATATAAACTATTCACACACTTTTAAAACAATTTAGATTTAGTCTCATCCGAAAGACACGCATTTCCAACTTTAACTTTCTATAGCCATATGCATGCTACGAGACACATCGATAAGGTGTACACAACATAAGACTATGATACGATTTTTAAATGTCCACCACACACAACCTTGAGAAACGTAGCCTAGCCTTAGGCTTAGGCACCCCAATCGCTCGACTCTTCTGCTTTATAAACGTCAGTTAACACACAGTGATCGGGACTTCGAAATACATGTTGTTTACATTCTTAAGTACCTACCTAACGCTTCCTACGTAAAGTTACTACTACCACAGTTCGTCTTTTCAGCTACTATTCGTAAGCGAGTACCTTTCTTCGGACAAGTTAGAACATGAAGCTGGCGCTACCGTGATAATGCATTCATAAATGCCTCCGTATTCTGGACTTAGTTCTCATTGGTTAACAAAATAAAACGTGACCGACTTTTCTGCAAACTGATTAGTTAATTTTGTATTCCCACGTTCGGATAATACTCGGTAGATGGCAATTCTTTGTACGTGAATCATTCCGCTAGAGGGCTCCAACGTAAAAGGCTTCGCTTGTCAGCAGACATGGCTTGGGGATTAAAAGTCCACATAATAATATTAATAATTACGACTAATTTGTTGCACGTCACTTCCGATACTGTTAACTTTTATTCCCCAACTCATACGGTTAGAGCCATTGGTGGCGGCGACATATCACTTGAAGTTTATCGTGGCAAGGTACATATCCGTATGCATCGGCTTCGCACCTTCGGCTTCGTACCTTCTCTTCGGACTTCGCCGGTTTCACACTGCAGCCGACAACAACAATTAACAAGCGAACGTGGACCATAGCATAAGAGTTATTATTGTAGCAGACATTTACAACAGGCCAACTTATGGATAACGTGTGATGGTGTAATGAAAATAACAATCGGACTAAAATCTCTGAGTGAAACTTCACGCCACGAAGTGACAAACCACGGTAGCAGTACTAGTGCTGTGGCTATAGTTACGTCGTAGTGGCTAGTCACGTGCCGTAGGGCTCTACATATTTTACATAATATTTCAGTTATGCTGTATAATTTGCTTTATTTATTATGATAAAATGTTATCATGATTTATGGAAAAACATTTTATTTTCAGTCCAGAGTTAGTGAACCATGATAATTTACTATGAAATAAGTATCCATGGTAGGATCGACAAGTTTTAGTCGAAACATAATTATATGTATACAAATTAATAATACATTTTTAAGCTCTATGAGACACAATGGTCCGTATAATTATTTTATTTTTATTGTGTCTGTCCATAGGTGTCTCTTGTGGTGAATGTAGCAAGTGCATGTGGATTCACACACAAACACTACAAGGGTCTGGTGCGCTTACAGTCAATCCTAGGGAAAACTGGCAAATTTATAGTACTTGCATTCCCCTGCAACCAGTTTGCAGGCCAAGAGCCTGGCGTAAGTAGCAAAACCCAATCAGAGCTCTATAAAATGAGCTTTGGTAAATTGTAAAGTTTGTACAAGGCATCTCATGACATTTGTTAAAGCTTTTTTGTACTCTGGGATACATAATTACTGATTCCTGTTCTGTATGTGATATTGCACAATTTTAAAATGTTTAAATGTGTGATACTTACACTGTTAAGGCCCACTCACATGAGCCATTAGTTGTCCAATCAGCCAGTGACACAGTGTTGCTCAACCAGTTGGACTCATCATTACTTGAAAGCAACAAGGAACGATGCGTCCAACTGGCCAGCGACAGTGTTGTCCAACCAATTGGAAATATACTTGTAAAAACATATCTATTATTATTCTTTTTTAGTATTAATACTTAAAATGTATCTTCTAACTTTTTGGTGTTCAGATGTTTCCTATGGATGCAATTTGTTTATCCCTCTCTGGGCCAACACTAATTCTAATAAAGTGTATTCATTCTTCCACATTCTAAATAATAAGCAAGTTTGTATGTTTTCAGCCAGAATCCAATATCTTGAAGTTTGTACAAGAGAAATATCAGGTCAATTTTGCAGTGTTTGGTAAGATCAACGTGCTGGAGAAAGATGTACCGGAAGCCTGGAACTACATTATCCGTAGGTTCATTTCTTCAAAATGACTGTGGGTAATGAGAGTTTGTCATCAGTGAAGAGTCAAAACCACACGTCTATTTTTGTTACTGAAAACTGGTGCCAAGCAAATTTTCTCCAAATTCTCCCTTTATCAGCAGAGTAACAATAGCAACAGGTGGAACAGTTCTCTTAATAAAAAACCTGCATTTTTCTTTTGGATATTGGTGGTATTGATTCATGACATATATTTTTCCAATTGTTCAGAGTACTTGTGAACTCGATACATCATGCATATCAAGTTTAATGCAGATGTGTTAGCATGACAGAATCCATGTTCAGTGTATACGTGTAGTATAGTAGTATACCAGTAGTTTGTTCATGCGTGCACATATCAATAATGTATGTAATAATGTGTGTATGTCAGTTCCCATCCTCATAAATTCCCTGGAAATGTAGGAAGGCGTTTGTATGTGTAATTGTGTATCACATGTCCTGGACATAATAAGTTATGTATCTAAATGTTACTTCAGCACACAAGGATGTCTATTTTAACCTACTGTTTAGCCTTGAAAAGATGACTCGTAACTGTATTCATACTTAAAACTCATTGACTTGAATACATCTAAAAATAACCAACTAAAAGTAAAACCAGCTATATCTCATAATAAATGGTTTCAGGAGAAAGTGGTAATGCTCCAAATTGGAACTTCTGGAAGTACTTGGTTGACCACAAGGGTAAGGTGATTGGGTCGTGGGGGCCATGGAGTGATGTTGAGGAGATCTTCCCGGCAGTGAAGACAGCAGTGGATGCTGCAGTGGAAGACGCAGTCTCCATGACGACTCCATCACCAGCTCCTCTCAGTGACACCAAGGTCGACACTGATGTACACAATGAAGGCCCTTCTATACACGAGGATCTCTAGCAAGGCATGTCAGTATAACAACTGAAGGTGCCTTATTACATGTGGTTAAGTATGCTGCAACTGTCACAACTTGCTTAGTTCTGTTATTCTGCCCACATGTGCCTAATTACTATACAATTTGTATTCTCAAACCAATTTTATTTTGGTGGTTGTCATGTTATGCTATCTGTTTGCTCATGTAGTTGTCAGTATTAAATTACCACATTAGGAGAAGACATGTTAGAATACTTGTTTGTATTGTAGAGATTGGGGGTATTATATTTGCACGCATGCACACAAATTTCACGTATGGTCCATTATATACTGAATGTATGAAACCGTAATTTAGTTTTGGATAAATGTATTTATAAATATATGTTCTGCATTTGCTGCTTGGTGAAGTATATATACATATATCTTTAGACTGATATCATTTGTAATGACAATCTTCTCAGGAGATTCTTTCACGTTTATAATAGTTTGTTCTATTTACTCTTCTTTAGATACGTTATCTCTTTGACATATAGATGTTATATTCAGAATACCTGTACCTGTCAATGTATTATTTACACTGAATATATCTGCACTGCATAATCCCAACAATTTTGACAAATATTGACAAGCCTTTGCAGCATTATCAAGTGCCTTGACTTGTGTACTGGGAATGTTGATCTTATCTTGATAACGTGATCAGTCAACAATGTGTGTACTTGGAGTGGGACATTAAACAAACATGCATTTGTAGTTCATGCGTTCTTATCCTCACTTCTACAAGATGCATTATAGTTTTTATGTGAAATAAAAGATAAATTTTAGAATGAAATACTTTTAATTAAAGCTATTCTGGTAACAAAGTAGAACAAAAGCTGTTAACAGTTGTACTAATGTCATACATTTTGAACAATATTTTAACAACCTGGGGTCAATTACATTACAATGTAATATACTGCTATTACTTAGTTTCCTTCCTATTACATGCAGAAGGCAATGTAATTCTCCATTACATTTTGAATTATTGCACTTTTTTTTCATGGAAATATTTTCTTTTGATTAAACATTTTTGAGTATGTACACGTTAATTACCTGTACATGTATGTTGTGTTCATTCAGAAGTAGAGTATGTACACGTTAATTACCTGTATATGTATGTTGTGTTCATTCAGAAGTAGAGTATGTACACGTTAATTACCTGTACATGTATATTGTGTTCATTCAGAAGTAGAGTATGTACACGTTAATTACCTGTACATGTATGTTGTGTTCATTCAGAAGTAGAGTATGTACACGTTAATTACCTGTACATGTATGTTGTGTTCATTCAGAAGTAGAGTAGTTCACAATGTCTGCTTATTCAAGCAATTATGATTTCTTGGTCTCTTACAGTCTGATGTGACATGTGCTCAAAGGAAGGCTGTGTTCAATGGTACTCGTGTTCACAGAGTTGGCAGAACTGTGTTCAATCATTAACCACAGATACAGATGTTAAAGACAGTCGGCTGTATGAACGGCCAGCGTATACGGCCTGTTCACATAGGCTTGTGTGAAAAAAAGGATAGTTGGCTGGTGGAACTGGCTTGAAAGGACCATTGAATGGTGTGAAGCTGCACATGGCCTCCAGCCTTGATTATCTTTATCAGGTATTGGAGCTAACACAAGATGCTAGCATTAATCCCAACTGTAGACTCCTTTGATGTCTGGTGTGTGAAGGTGGCTTATATGAAGAATAGCTAAAAATCACATTGATATTTACCCAGGCCTAACAACCTAATGAAACTGAATTTCTATGTGACTAAAATATTCAAATGTAATAAAAAAGTAATAGCTCAGTAACTGTTACATTGCTCAGTTACTGTTACATTGCTCAGTTACTGTTACATTGCTTCCTATTACTTTTACCATGATAGTCTGTTTAGATACTTTACCTGGCAAGTCACAGGGAATTCTAAAACAACCAAACATGCATGCCACCAACAGAATAATCAGGGAAGTCGATTTACACTTAACAGCACCGCTTCGCATCTAGCCTGATATTACATCAGCAGTGAATACTTCCAATACTAACAGACAACCATTCAATGCATAATTTTATTTATCCTACTAGGTGTAACATTTACTTATAAGTATTAAGTAAACTTCACGTTGCTGACAAAAGTGCCTGACCCTGTGAGGCAAGGAGAGAAGTCTAATTATAAATTATATTTAATCACTGCACCGCATGAAAATTAAATGCCAAGTTAGTTCGTCAGGTCAATAAGTGCTTCAACCAAATCGCCTTTGTGTTCCCTCAGTTTCCTCTCGGCTGCTGATCGCGGGATCTCCATTTCATTCACCTACATAACAGAAAAGAATATATTAAGCAAAACCAGCAACATGACGTCAGTACAGTGAAAACGTCTTTGAAACAATTATTCTTGAGAAAGATGATGCTCTCCATTCTTGCACAAGTACACACAACGAAACAAGGTTGCTAAAACCTAACCATTTCATTTAGCATTTAAGCTACTTTCTGTGAAAGCTGTCACAGCTATGACAATATTTTATTGCGATTAATGATTGCCTACATAACTTATTGTTAAACTAACTAAAGTATGCACAGCATGATTGGCCTAACAAAATGTTAGATTTCGCAAGTATGTGATGGTATCAACGTTACTTACAATCAAGTCCACATCCTCCTTGCTAATCTTCACTCGCGATAATTCCTTTTCTTTCTGTAATTTCTCAATAGCTTCTTGTTGCTTTCGGTCACTCACCACTTTCATAGCCTATGAGACACACAAAATTATACATTTGGGAACAATATGTAACAGTTGCCTCTGTTATGGGAATTGAAGTAGAACATTGTTATAAAACTAATCATCGCAAGACCACGCCATGTCAGCCATTTGGCATTCTTATTGCAACAGAGATGTCTGATGTCAATGTTGTACCATGGTCTATACATTCCTTGCAAATTCAATTTGTTAATAAAAAAAATTAAATCTACCTTATTAAACCATGTAATCTGCACAGTTTACACTATTTTAGAACGTGTTATTGCTTATTAAATACATTTTCAAAGTATTGGTATTTGAAGATTTGCAGTTAAACACATTTGCATTTGAATGAAAAGTATTTGAAACTTCAAATACTTTCATAATGCTTCAGTGGTTCACATCTATCATAGCCCAATTCCTTCTCATGGGACAATTAATATGAAATATCAACCTTTGAAAAGAGATTTTATGAAGTCACAAAATACCAGCAGTATAGTCAATTAGCAACATTTGATTGAAGGATATATTGTAAATTTTTTGGGTCAGTCATGTTGAGAGTAATCTCAATAGTTGTGTTTTGAAGAAAATCATTACACATATCTACCAACTTGATGGACACTTTCACGAATATTGGCCAAAATTATTAAGCCTTCATAGACATAGCCAGTCATTCTTACCTGATTTGTTCTTTCCCAAAACGTTCAACCCATAACACTGCATCGTTTGAGGTACACAAAGGTCATATACTTATCAAATATTTGCAATAACACCTAGAAATTGATAGGCATAGGAGTAACTGGATGCTTCGGCAATGTTACCTCTTCAGCTGGCCAACGCAACCAAACTTTCTTGGTTGCGTCGACAGCGATTTTTTGTCATGTCGGCACTGTTTTGTGAAAGCAATTTCACCGAAGTGGTATTGTTGTTGACACGACTCAAACCAGCAAATTTTGGTCGTTTCGGCACTGCTGTTTTAAGAAAAGGTTTTGATATTTTCATTATGATAAATTAATTATATTGTCATTGTTCATGCGAAAAATTAAATACTTTTTAAAGTTTATTTGGATGGAAATACTGTACGTTACTGCAAGATACTCAAATGCAAAATACTAATATTTAAAAAATTAATTATAACATTAATTTTGATTTACAAATGCCTACTTCAAAAAAAAGATATTAAAATAGTCCATGAAAATCTTTTTTTATTTTATTGATAAAAATTTATATTGATGATTTTTTATTTGTCCATAGATATTATTTGTAAAAAGCATAATGTAGTTATAACTATAAATTACTGTTCATAAAGTTCACTCTTACAACAATCTCATGCATCAAAATCGCTTTTATTCATGGATAAAACATGCCTCTTTCTAAATTTCTCTTAACTAATAAATAGTTTTTTAACCTTTGACGGCCGTTTGCTCGAAGCCATATTTTCTCATTTGTAAGAAGGATATCTCTGGAAGTAATTATGATGGCCAAATAAGGTTTTGACTATAGTTTTCAGTTTATTCTTCTCTTATTCTACACAACTGACAGAACACATTATGAAGATAAACAAAACTTTGAAAATTACATAAGTATTTGTTCCTAAATAATAAGTAATTCGTTCTGTCACAAAAGTTACAAAAGATTAATGAAAAAAAACCAATTTGTTATGTTTTCTGCCAGTTGTTAATATAGTATATACTGTTTAATAATAATAATAAATTTATTAAAATGGCAACTAGCAGTTGAATTATACAATTGACACAGTAAAACAACCAATGATAATAAATTAATTAAGGCAAAAATATGACTTAAAATAAAAAAATTTTAAAGGTGCATGTACATCATGTTTAAAGTTATGTTTGTAGATAAACAAGGTAAATATGAAGGACATAATCATAAATTAAAACTTAAAACAGGCAATACTATAGTAAAATAAATTATATGGCCTAAGGGAGTTCTGAAATCTTGCACTTCTGCAACGCGGCACACAGTAAGATGGTTCTGCAAGAATTATAATATCTTTGTTCAATAAATAATGGCACTTATTCTCAATTTGCCAATATCTGATTTACCATAAAATATAGCGCCATCAGGGCTGGGGTCAACTCCATTTAATCAATTCCATTTCAATTAATTTTTTTCAAATTCCAGATAAAATATTTCAATTCCAATTCCATTTCAATTCCGAATTAATTTTATGGGAGTTTTTCCAATGCAAACGCATGGGATAATAGTAATATGTAATTAATGTTTTTTTGTAATAGTAATAGAGGAACTTTTTTAAAAGTAATAGTAATAGAGGAACTTTTTTAAAAGTAATAGTAATAGATCCTAAAGTAATAGATAATAGTCTATTACATTTATTTTACATCTATAGCTGCAAACCTAAATATCAGGTTGTTTGCATGTTATTCCAACTGCTAGTAATTGTAAACATACATACAAGGGCTGAGCTGCTAATCAAACAACATAAAAAGACCAGTAGGCTGATCATTTTATGGTTTCAGAAATACCTGCTCAATGAAACAATGCAAGAGAAGCAAGCCAATAACTAATTGTTGGGATGCCCCCATTGGGGTGGCTATGGCTTCACACATTCCTAGCACACACTAAGGGCATGGTTTCAGATACCTGCAGGCAGAATGTTATCTTAGAGCAGGAGCTGCAACATGTGTTGAATTCAAAGTAAGAACTTCTGAGTTACAATTGCCACATGGTATTAATGTAATGTAATGTAATGGTAATTAATGTTCTCACATCAGATCTTCAAATGGTGTACAAATGTATGTTTGCTACAAAATGAGGTTCAATTAATTTTCCTTCAATTTCAATTCCAGTTAATCAAAATCTTTGAATTCAAATTCAGGAATTAAAAAAAATAATTCCAATTCCTTTATGAATTCACCCCAGCCGAGCACCATATTTTTTAAATAAAAGGGCACACATGTGCCAGACAATGGTGACATGCACAGACCACACCACATTACATGTAAGGCCTAGTAAAAAATAAAATAGTTTATTGTCCGGACTTTTGAAAAAAGGACCAGGGAGGCCCTTATTATTTACCATTTAAGGATTTTTTGCTATTAGTTTTGATGATGGCCGCCATGTCTTAGATGCTCACTGTGGTTGACTTAAAGACAAGCTGTAGTTTTTTTTTATTCATTATGGAGCATGCCAGTGATGTATATAACTATAAAGTCTCCCATTCGATTTGCAAATTAGCAAATATAATACACCTTAGCAGGAATGGCAGATGAAAAACTACAATATCTGCTACCACAATGTCTAACTCATTTTTGTATTTACTATGCTCAGGACTGGCATTTAACCATACACATTTAAGTTTATTTTGAAAAAAATAATCGGTGAACATTTCTTTGCCTTTGGATGTTTATTTGTACTCCTTTGAGTTTTTTCTGTTGGTTCCCCATGCGCATCTAGCTTAGATAATTTAGGGTAACGTAAATGGTAACTGTCTAACAATGTAACATTACTTTGGACACCAAGTTTTGGACAGAGATTTCTTCACAGAACTGAACAAACGTTTTTAATAAACGTTTTTTTTTCAATAGCAAATAATGAAAAAAGGAGGCAACAGAAAATTTGTCATCGAAACAACCCAAATTTGCCACCAAAGTAACCAACTATATTGTAAGTATCCAAGAATTTTGCTGCCGAAACGATAACGCCACTGAAGCAACCCGATCCTGGCCCCTGGCGGGTTCGACCCAGTCGTTTCGGCCGACGCAGACAGATTGTTTGGCCCATTTCACTGAAACCTGCATCGCTACTGAACTCAGCGACAGTTGATTCAGCCCACGCTAGTAGCGGAATTCTAAGAATAGTCATTTTGGCCTACAGCCTGATTTGATAAAAAATTAAATTATGAAATAATTATAGAGCAATATCCATAAGATAACGAATATGACATAATCAATTTAAGGTTATAAATCAACCGGCTACTATCGTAAAAGTTTATAAGTTTATAACTTGGTTAGGCATAGATCTGATAATTCTATGATTACTGAATATTTATATCATAGTGAATTTTTAGTGACATTATATGTTACATATATGTTTTATTTATTAGATATTATTATCTATTAACATATTTTACAGAATAATAATTTTTTTTTTATTAAATTCAAAGTTGTTATCAACTGAATGGCTAATATCGTAACATTTTAAACTTGTTTTTGTATATATGTTTATAACCTCACCTATCCTCTTTGGGCCCAGTGGCCCATAAGGCCGAAGTGCATCTCCTCTAGCTCGCTCTGTCAGCTGCTACACACCTGGCTTCGTTCCAGCTGTTCCACCCCAAAGTATAATATATGTTTATACTTTGGTATATTTGGGATTATCTATGTATTAAAATGCTTTTAATGATTACAGGCTTAATTTGATGATTAAACCAACTGACTGCCTAATGTCAATTGTTAAACTTGTTTTTGCATCTTCATCTGTATATATGTTTATGTTTAATAAAAAACAATCTAATTCTTAATGAATCTGTACATTTTTCAAGATTCGAAAATGCTAATAATTTATCATATAACATTGCCCAGTTACAACACGCAAGTCGCAAAAAGTCAAATCAAAAATAAAGAATGTAATACGGTCAACGCACACGGAGCCAACTTTCCAGTTAGAATACGATGGTCATTTCCATCCGTGGAGCTCACTGGCACAGGTTACATACATGGTTGATTTGGCCCATACAAGCGAAAACACTTCACGGTTCACTGCCTGTGAAAAACGGTTGGTTCGGCACATGGCCGAACCCACTACAGACCGAACCTATTACGGGCCGAAACATCCAACACCCAGTGTAGCATACACAAAAAATTCTTCAAATGTGGTCTGCAAAATATGTCAGGGAAAAGACATGGCAGCAGTTAATAGACACGGGAGATGTTAAAATTCTTAAAAAGGTCGCGTCAAAACTAAACCTAAACTGCCAAAAGGCATGGTGCCCATATCTTCAGAAAGATATAGACAAATTACAAATTTTGCAGAGGAGGGCAATCTAGATTGCGAAAGTTTGGCCTGCTGTCTCTACATGATAGGAGGGCTGATATGCTTGAAGTTTTCAAGATTATTAATGGATATACTAACATAGACAATAGTATGGGTCCCTGATGGTTCGGGATACCCTAGTCCCTACCAGGTCCAAGGTCCAAGCGACTGTCTGTGACCTGTGTCTGTGTCAATGTCACTAACAGTAAACAATTTCAAAACAAAATATCAAAATTACTGTCATAACCACTAATTGGGTGGCTATATACATGAGCCAGTAGGCTCCCTGCCCCAAACTCGTTCAAGGTATGTTCAATGTATGTAAATCAAACACCCAAACAATTGTCAAATTAAGCAAATGCACGCGAAAACGGGCGATAATATGGGTCTACTCTTATTGTTATGGGCTATACTTACATCACTTATGTTTTGTGAAGAAATTTCTGCCTCTTCGACATAATCTGTTACTTTTTCCAAATCTGCCGCACCAGCATCGTGCTTAGCAACCTTCTTTCCCTTTGGTTCATCTGATACGTCTTCCATTTCACCGACATCCTCTTCCTTCGCCATCTTAAGTCTCCATTATCCAAACTCCGTGGGGTGGCGCCACCGTTTGTCACACTCGTTTGGAAGAAAACATTATGGGAAAAGAACTGTTAATTAAAGCGAAAAAACGTCATAGTTTGGGGCCTATGCATATTATAAGAGTAATAAAACATAACAATTTGCAACTAAAAGGTTTACTAGGAAAATCTTATTGAATGCACAGCATCTTTAAGTTTATTTCATGAACATGGGCCGTGCCAAACTGTTAGAAGTACACACTTACGTCAAGAGTAATTGCATGTAGTCTGACAATAATTATTCGCTCATCGAATGAAAGTATATTTGTAAACACCTCATTCTATACTTGCCAATGTGATATGGCTATGCTGTTTGCGTCTAAGCTGAACTTATGCAACATATGTTAGTTTTGTTTACGAAAACTTCTCCCGTTCTGATTTAACAGCTGTTTTGATTGAGTTTGCGCTGCTTCGTTGTCTGGTAGAGTGGGATAAGACGACCCGTAGGTTAAGCCGCCGGATGCGGGAAATAATTATCTGGGTATATATCGTCTATGTGCTGTGAATAATCTAATTCATTATGTTACTTACGTTATTATATTATAATATAAGGAGTCCCAAAAGGCTATCATAGAAGAGGAATTCCAGTACACTATCTGCTGTGCCAGCACGATCCTTTAGTAAGCTGTACCACCCAGTCTTTGACGAACACAACCTGGTGAAAGAGACAATAATATAGTCATGGTCTACAAAGCCGTCTGCGTCATTACTCTACTATATGGGGGTGCGGCCTGTCTCACTTATTGCTGCATCCCAAAGAATGTGAATATTTCGGGAGGTTTTCCCCAGCTGAGCCATGGTCAGAGAACCCATGGCGGCCAGAGAATGTGATTCAAAGACACATTGAAGACCTACATAAAAAGCGCACGTCAACATCACAAATTGGGAGGACCTGGTCGCCGACAGTCCACTTTGGCGCCGCAAAATCCACCAAGCAACGATTTGAGACCTTCGAGACAGACGGCCTACAAATGAGGCAGAGAAGCGGCAGAGCATATAATAAAGGAGGAGATTAACCAAACCTCACATCTCCTGCCCCACTGTCCTAGCTAATGATCTGCATATCAAGAATCGAGCTCCTGGGTCACATCATAACCCATGATCGACGGCATCATCGTTCGGCCGATGACGCTATATATGCTCTACGGGACACTGTCATCAAAAAAGGAGTGCTACTGAAACCGACAAAAAAGTTGGCGTTATTCAATGTTTCGGATGCATGACTTCGACTTTCAAATTACGTTGGTATGTTGGCCACGTCAATTGAAAGGTGAAGTGCTTTAAAGGTAAACAAAAGTACGTTCTTATATAGCGCGGTATCCAGACCTTGGGACTGTTTAAAACGCCTTACATTTCACCCCCTGACAGACCTGTTTATTCCAACGCCATTTCGACTTATCTGGGAAGCATTCAGCCACGCTGCAATTACTGCACCAAAAAAACCATTCGTTCGAATATCCACATCTGTCTGTAGCTAGGTACTCATTTATACAGCTGAGCGAACTGTTGCAACGTGGGATGAAAGAAATTGCCACTCGTGTTCTCTCCATTGGCATTGAGACTGGCGTTCTAACCGCTATGCTACCGCGCCCAACAATCGTGGAAGGAGTCTTCTATAATTGTGTGAGGCGCCATCTCAAAGCCAACAAAACAAAAACTCTGCTGACGAACATAACTTTGGAAGGCACACGTACCACTACAAAATATAAAGGAAATCAAATCACTAGCCCCTGGGGGTTTCAAGCTCAGGAATTACATGGACTGCCTGCAACAGACTGAAGAAAGTTCGGAAATGTGGACTGTCAAAAATGACCAACATAAAAAACCAAAATCATTTCAAGAAGCTATCATGGAACTCCCTTTCATCACACCTCCTCACTTAAACTGCCTAGAAAACACAGTGCTCAGCATAAACTTATCCATGGTGTGGGGAGACTTATCCATGGTATGGAGACTGTCTGTGTGCATGTGGCAAGACAGCGACAGCATCCATACACATAACCAACCTATTCAAACTTTTCATCTGACATCCTATATATAAAATAAATAAAACTATATAAAACTAAACTAAAATAATAAAAAATAAATAAAACTATCAGATAAAAACCCTTTCAGCAACATTAAAGATACTAGTATTTTAGTTGTATGTATCACCCATAGCGCATGCGCACAGACCACCACAAACTCCTGCGTTAGCCCAAGATTGGGCTGTTTGTAGTGTAACCACTTGAGACTTGAGTCACCAGCAACTTCCCAGTCGGCGACTACGCCACAAGTTGCGCCACAACAGTGGCGCCACACGTTGGGCCGGGAACCAGCTAACAGGACTGCTAGATTGACATAGCCCAACCTAACGGTAGCATAAACGAATTGTTGGCCTACAATATTTACTCCTTTTTTAAAAGAAAATAGTTAATATAGTGTCAGTATCGTTTTTTGGTTACAGATTTAGACCATGCATTTAGAAAGATATATATTTAGTAAATAGTATAAAAATGATGGGATAAGAATTATCAGTTTTATGCAGATATATTATAAAAGTTTATTTCATTTTATCAGTTTAAACCAATTCTGGTGCCATGTAAGTGAAAGGTTAGAAACTATACCGAAACTATGTATTCCTGTTTGTATACACTGCACTTAACTATAGCTTCTTTTACTAACAATAAATGTTGTGCTGTACTGACTATATGTAGGCTGTGGGTGGTTAGCTTATGCCTAAATTAAGAATAGACCACTGTAAGGCAAATTTGAAGATAAAATTGCGTTTATTACAGTTTAACTACTAAAATTATACAAAACCAAGTCTCTCAGTCCTTGCACAATTTGCACTACTGATCTAACTTCGGTACCTCATCAAAGTATAAAATGTCAACCGAAAGTTCAAAATACAATCAAAAGCAAGAGCATTAAGAACAACAATAAAAGGTGAAAGAACTATACACAATAACAAAGACGACCCAAAAGACGACTTAAAAGAAGTCTTAAAAGACGACTTAAAGAATGTCTTAAAAGACGACTGGCCACAACCAGGAGTGAGCCAGGACTTGCGTTCGCCTGTACAAATACAAACCAAACCAGTAAGCTATTTGCATATCATAGTGTCCAGTGTAAGATGACACATCAACATCTGTTAAATACCATAGTTCCAACACATTGGTGTTGTTCACAATATTGTCTGTAAAATACCTGTTATCTTATTCAGTACTAATATATAATCATACTTGTAGGTATTAATGTAATACTAGTACTCTACATGTAAAACAGCCTTAATATAATAAATTCAACAGTCAACCATGTTGTCAATTTCACATGTGCATACCCTGACTAGCCTAGCTGTCATTCCACTGTTGTTTACAAGCAAGTCTTGGACACTGCTCAACTTACATGTCTCTAGGGAATACTCAAGATCAGCCCTCTCCCAGCCACCTCCTAGAGCAATTAATCAATGTAACTTCAAAGGGAGAGAGGGCACCAGACTGATCCTGGCTTAACTGTAGGGACAGTTACATAATACCTATATACATGCACAAGTTATGCTTGCACCATGTCTATCACATCTTATAACATATTAACTATAACAGTAGCACCACTAAACAGGATCAAAACTTAACTTTCTAAAGGGATCTGTACATTTACAAGCTACTGACTGGAAGTGGTAAAAATCTCATTAAGCCCTGTTGGGCATTCTTCCCTAAGGTCCAATGACCACTTATTCCTGATCTTCCACATATTAGTAATCAAAGTCACCACTAAGTAATTATAACTGATAAAGTAAATGCCTTGACATAAACAGATGACAATTCCCTATCATACAGTATGATACAATTATAAATTGAAAACATTGCTTAATAAGGTAGAAAACATCATTTAGGGACTTACCAAAACATAGTTGTCATTAACTGTAGAATCACGCCTGGCCCACTGGGGCAGGGCCCCTTCCACTGACCACACGTGACCCCTGTCTCTAGGGTGAAAATTTATGTTTAAACAACTGAATTATTAGTAATAAGACCAACTACCTACACTGTAAATACAACTAATTACAGGACAAATAAACATAGCAATAATAGTTCACTAACTATATTCTCTAAATTACATTACATTACCCTGGGTGCTGCCATCATGTGGTGGGTAACTAAACTACTCGAACCGACAAGTGACTATGTCACATCCACCCCACTTTTGCTAACATTGCCTTAATGTTAACTAAACACAAATCATGTTAATTCTAGTGTCCATTCAAAGCCGAACGTGGCTCTCTAAAACGGTTCGAATGCCATCCTGCCGTTGTTCGTGACGATCGCCGCACTGTTGTAATGTCCTCATGTGATCTTTCTGCCTCAGAGGTGTCTGTCGTTACGTCACAGCCATCGTTGATCGGACTGTCGCCGCTGTCATCACTGCTGCTCACGCGTTCCAGTGGTTGTGGAAGTGAACTTCGTATTATGCATCTCCACTGCAGTCGCTCGTCGTCGGATAATTCTTCATGACGGTCAGGGTCTATTGTCTTCTCATCAGGAAGACAGGGCAGCTTCCGCCTCGTTGTTGTTTCTGGTTGGGGACACAATCGAAGATCCACCCGATTCACAGTTCGTAATTCTCCAAACCCGTCAGCTGGTTCGATCACGTACACGTCGTTCTTTCCCTTTCTCGCAACAACTTTGTATACTTTTCCTTCCCAAACATCTTGGATTTTGTTACGACCTCGAATGTCACGTTTTCTACGGTACACTCGTTGTCCAAACGACAAGGGAAGATCACGTGCCTTGCGGTCGTAGTGTTTCTTACGACTATCAGCTTCGTGTACCAGCTGTCTTCGTGCAAGTTGATAGGCTTCTTGCAATCGTTGTTGGTGACTGGAAACCCAGTCACTTGGCTCCACCTCCTGTTCTCCTGTACCCAGCAGTAGGTCGATTGGTTGTCTAGAATCTCTGCCAAACATCAGGTAGAATGGTGCGTATCCCGTGCTGGAATGTGGAGTCAGATTGTAGGCGTTGACCACTTCATGTACATGCTCAGCCCACCTTCTCTTCTTCTTCTCCGATAATGTTCTCAGTAGATCATGCAGTGTCCGGTTAAACCGCTCGCATTGGCCATTTCCAGCTGGGTGGTAGGGAGTAGTATGAGAACGCTGAATTCCATATAGTTTGCAAAGTTCACTTATTAGCACTGAATCAAAGTTGCGCCCATTGTCGCTGTGTATCCTCTGCGGAATACCGTAAGGTTCAAACCATTGTGTAACCAGTGCCTTGGCTACAGTCTCTGCTTTCTGGTTTCGGGTTACTACTGCAACTGTGAACTTTGTAAAGACATCGGTGATTATGAGTACATTTTCCCGACCATCTGACGAGGGCTCTAATACTGTGTAATCGATGGCGACCACCTCTAGGGGTCGTGTAGCAATGAGCCTTCCCAGTGGTGTTCTCATCTTCTTTGCGGGAAATTTACCAAGCGTACAACGCTCACACAGATTAATCCATGTTTGTACATCTTTGTGTAACGTCGGCCAGTAGCAGCGTGCTCTCACCAGTTTCTCTGTTCTCTCCACTCCTTGGTGACCTTGTTTGTTGTGCAAACTTTCTAGTACGTTATCTTGCAAACATCTTGGCAACAACAATTGATCAATTTCGCCAACTTTAGAGTCTAGCACGCGCCGGTAGAGAACTCCAGTTGTTTCCACAATGTGATCCCATTGGCGTACCAACTGGATCACATTTGCTGTCTCAGATGATTTCTCGTCCACTGTCGGGCGTCTTCCTATCTTCCGGTAATAGATGAGTCTACCAATGGTGGAATCAGCAGCCTGTAATTCTCCCATTGCCTCTTTCGGCAGTCCTGGCAATGTTGTTGTCGCCTGTTCTGCGGGATCTGTATTTACCTTGTATTCACAACACTTAGCAATCTCACGATTGGCGGATTCCTCCATCACCGCTACCCTCAGATTCACTGGCAAGTGAGACGTCTGTGTGACCATTGCAAGGCTAGCTTCGACAGTGGGGATGTTGATGCATGTCTTGTTGCATTCACTAAGGCGTGACAATCCGTCAGCATTAGCATTACAGCGACCAGGGCGGTACCGTATGTCGAAGTTGAATGGTGCCAAAGACGCAGCCCATCTTTGCTCAACAGCTGTCAGCTTTACTTTCTTGTTGAGGTACGTCAGTGGATTGTTGTCTGTGTAAACAGTGAATGTTCCACCAAGCAGGTAATCGCGGAACTTTTCGGTCACAGCCCATTTTAAGGCTAGTGTCTCCAATCTCATTGCAGAATAGTTTACATCATTCTTCTCAGCACCCCGTAAACTACGACTAGCATATGCTATCACACGCAGTTTTCCATCTTGCATCTGGCTTAGGACAGCTCCCAGCCCCTTGTCACATGCATCTGTCTCAACAATGAATGGCAGATTATAGTCGGCGAATCCTAGTACTGGTGTTGTCGTCAGTGCTGTCTTTAAAGCCTTGAATGCTGTCTCACATTTGTCAGTCCAACATTTCTCTAAGCCGTACATTTTGCTGGTTCTTCGTT
Source organism: Lamellibrachia satsuma (assembly GCA_033239005.1). Lineage (NCBI taxonomy): Eukaryota > Metazoa > Annelida > Polychaeta > Sabellida > Siboglinidae > Lamellibrachia > Lamellibrachia satsuma. The sequence goes on from BSQZ01000007.1 coordinate 3,780,143, forward strand.
TCCCTTTTCCCGCCTTGCAAGCATCGGTTACCACTCGATGTAGTGGACTCGCGATTTGCGTGAAATTAGGTACGTATCTTCGGTAGTAGGAAGCAAAGCCAAGGAATGATCGTAAGTCCTTGAGAGTTTTCGGGACAGGCCACTTCTCGACGACTGCTATCTTGGACGGATCCGTTGCTACTCCGTCAGCACCGATCAGGTGACCTAAGTACAGCACTTCCTTTCTAAAGAAGTTGCATTTATTCAGCTCCAGTTTCAATCCGAACTGTCGTAACTTGGTGAATACTGCATCCAGCCTCTTCAGGTGTTCTTCGATACTCTTTGAGAAGATGACAATGTCATCTAAGTAGACTAATAATATTTCAAACATCTCAGCACTGAAGGTCATTTGCATGAGGCGCTGGAACGTTGCAGCGGCATTGCATAAGCCGTATGGCATTCGGGTGAATTCATGTAGACCGAATGGTGTTGTAAATGCCGTTTTGTGCTGGTCATCTGGTTCCATCTGCACCTGGTTATACGCTGATTGTAGATCCAGTGTTGTAAAATACTGTGCACCTGTCATTGCGTCTAATGACTCCACGATTCTTGGAAGTGGATGAGCATCTTTGATTGTCTTGTTGTTAAGTGCTCTGTAATCAATGCACATTCTTAGATCTCCGTTCTTCTTTCGTACTAGTACAGTTGCACTAGCATGGTTGCTCTTACTAGGTACAATCGTTCCGTTTCTCATCAGCTTCTCCATGTGTTCCTTCACCTCCTGTAGTTGTGTTGGGGGGATTCTCCGGTACGGCTGAACAACAGGAATGTCGTCTGTGGTTCGTATATTGTGTTTCACTGCTGTGGTGCAACCAAGGTCGTCAGAAGAACTTGCAAACACATCTTGATGCTTCACAAAGAGTTTCCTTATTTGTATCATCTCTTCAGGTGTTCCTTGAAATCCTGACAGCTGTAGGCTTGTTAAGATGTCCTGAACATCTACTTCTGCAGTCGGTGTGACTTTGTCTTCCATTGGAGTGCTGATGGTAATTGCATTTGCTGAGACCTCCACTCTCATCTCTCGGTAAGGCGTAGCAGGTCGTAACAGCCCAATCCGTGTCCGTGGTTGCAGTTCGACATCGACGTTCGACCCATTGACAACCTTCACATAGAAATACGATCCTTCGACCAACGTATTAACTACTACCAGATTTCCTGGTATCGGTGTCGACAAAGGTTCGACCAGCATGGAGTCCATACTCCCGCGTCCTCTTGCTTTAACGTTCACGTACGAATTGGCTGGTACTCTAATTGGACAATGACCTGCTACCCTGGCAAAGCTGACTGCTTCTCTTGTTGGCCTGTAGGCCTCAGTTTTCATGCCGTTTAGCATGTTCTTCAAAACTGGCACCTTCATCAGAACATTTGTTCCCAGAAGACCATTTACTTCCTGGCTTGCAAGGTCTGTTGAGTCCTTTACTATCAGTACCCCTCTCCTCGGAACATGTATGCCGCAAACTTCCATATCTATCTCGATATATCCTGTGTAAGGTATTTCAATTCCATTTGCTGCTCTGACGACCAACCAACTCTTGGGATCCATCACATCGGCAGCCGATGTTTTCAAATGTTCTTTGAAGAAACTTTCAGTGACAGTTGTCACTTGACTGCCAGTGTCCATCAGACATACCACTGGAATGCCTCCCATCTTCACTTCTAGTGTTGGTGCATGACCAACCAGACATTCTAAGCTGTCATTGTCAGATCTTACAGAGCCAGTCACTCCCTTCTCCACCACTCGGCCCATAGTAGTGGAGCAACCTAGTTTGACGTCTGCTGACCACATCTCACCTTCACCTGTGCGTCCTTGAATGCGGAACATTCTCTTTGATGGTGACCCAGCTTTCCACAGAAGTAACAAGTCCCTATCCCCTTGCCGTCTCCAGCAGAGCGACAGTCTCTGGCCATATGTCCAGGTTTCCGACATTTGAAGCATATTCCTGCACTGCGCATCCTGCTCAATGGACCTCTCTGTGTTCCGCTAGCTAGCTGACGTAGCTCCTCTTGGTTCTTAGCCAACTCTTGCTGTTGGTGTGCAATTCCTTCGATCAGGGTTTGCTGTTTGGCCATCATCTCTGTCAGCATCTTCACCACTTGATCGCTGTGAGGTTGCTGCGGCAGAGATTGCATCGGTTTCGCGTCTACTATCTGCGAAGAAGTCCGTACTTTCTTCTTGGTTTCCGTCTCTGTGGACCACTGTATCGCTGTCTCCCTGCAGGTGATGAATGTACTCTCAGGCTCATTTGTCACCTGCTTCTTCAGTTCCCATCTCAGATATGGCTCGCGCACATTTTCAATTAGCTGATCTCTGAGCATTGTGTCTCGGTCGACCACATGATCTGGGGACGTGTTTTCCAGTCGGTCTATCAGTTGAACGAGCTGGTGAGAATACTCTGTGATGGTCTCACCCTCCATCTGTTTCCTTTCGTAGAAATGTCTTAGCAACTGGGAAGCACTTGCCCGTTCGCCAAACGTCTCACGAAGATTTTTGAAAAGGGCATCTGCATCGTTTAACTGGTCAGCAGGGCGACATCTAACTTCCCGTCGTGCTGGTCCTTCAAGGTGGGATAACAGATAGTCTGCTGCTTCTTTTCCTGTCAGACCCTGCGCACTTATCATGGCATGTGCATCCTCTATCCACTCAGTGACTGTTTCTGCTCCCGACCCCGAGAAGTTTCGGAGTCGTCGCTCACGCTGTACAACCACCGTCACTGGTGCTGAGGCACTCTCTTTTTGCTCCAGCAAATTTTTCAGTTGCTGACGCATCGTTTCTAGCTCATCGCGCACTTCTTCGATATCCTCCTGGTCCATACTCTTTAACCTGGGTGGCCAGTCGTCTTATCAAAAATTAACTTAAAATTTTGGTCCTGCCTATAATTTTTTGAGTTAAAAAGGTCTACCCCACTTCTGGTACCATAAATGTAGGCTGTGGGTGGTTAGCTTATGCCTAAATTAAGAATAGACCACTGTAAGGCAAATTTGAAGATAAAATTGCGTTTATTACAGTTTAACTACTAAAATTATACAAAACCAAGTCTCTCAGTCCTTGCACAATTTGCACTACTGATCTAACTTCGGTACCTCATCAAAGTATAAAATGTCAACCGAAAGTTCAAAATACAATCAAAAGCAAGAGCATTAAGAACAACAATAAAAGGTGAAAGAACTATACACAATAACAAAGACGACCCAAAAGACGACTTAAAAGAAGTCTTAAAAGACGACTTAAAGAATGTCTTAAAAGACGACTGGCCACAACCAGGAGTGAGCCAGGACTTGCGTTCGCCTGTACAAATACAAACCAAACCAGTAAGCTATTTGCATATCATAGTGTCCAGTGTAAGATGACACATCAACATCTGTTAAATACCATAGTTCCAACACATTGGTGTTGTTCACAATATTGTCTGTAAAATACCTGTTATCTTATTCAGTACTAATATATAATCATACTTGTAGGTATTAATGTAATACTAGTACTCTACATGTAAAACAGCCTTAATATAATAAATTCAACAGTCAACCATGTTGTCAATTTCACATGTGCATACCCTGACTAGCCTAGCTGTCATTCCACTGTTGTTTACAAGCAAGTCTTGGACACTGCTCAACTTACATGTCTCTAGGGAATACTCAAGATCAGCCCTCTCCCAGCCACCTCCTAGAGCAATTAATCAATGTAACTTCAAAGGGAGAGAGGGCACCAGACTGATCCTGGCTTAACTGTAGGGACAGTTACATAATACCTATATACATGCACAAGTTATGCTTGCACCATGTCTATCACATCTTATAACATATTAACTATAACAGTAGCACCACTAAACAGGATCAAAACTTAACTTTCTAAAGGGATCTGTACATTTACAAGCTACTGACTGGAAGTGGTAAAAATCTCATTAAGCCCTGTTGGGCATTCTTCCCTAAGGTCCAATGACCACTTATTCCTGATCTTCCACATATTAGTAATCAAAGTCACCACTAAGTAATTATAACTGATAAAGTAAATGCCTTGACATAAACAGATGACAATTCCCTATCATACAGTATGATACAATTATAAATTGAAAACATTGCTTAATAAGGTAGAAAACATCATTTAGGGACTTACCAAAACATAGTTGTCATTAACTGTAGAATCACGCCTGGCCCACTGGGGCAGGGCCCCTTCCACTGACCACACGTGACCCCTGTCTCTAGGGTGTAAATTTATGTTTAAACAACTGAATTATTAGTAATAAGACCAACTACCTACACTGTAAATACAACTAATTACAGGACAAATAAACATAGCAATAATAGTTCACTAACTATATTCTCTAAATTACATTACATTACCCTGGGTGCTGCCATCATGTGGTGGGTAACTAAACTACTCGAACCGACAAGTGACTATGTCACATATATATATATATATATATATATATATATATATATATATATATATATGTGTATGTGTATGTGTATGTGTATGTGTATGTGTATGTGTATGTGTATGTGTATGTGTATGTGTATGTGTATGTGTATGTGTATGTGTATGTGTATGTGTATGTGTATGTGTATGTGTATGTGTATGTGTATGTGTATGTGTATGTGTATGTGTATGTGTATGTGTATGTGTATGTGTATGTGTATGTGTATGTGTATGTGTATGTGTATGTGTATGTGTATGTGTATGTGTATGTGTATGTATATATGCATATATGCATATATGCATATATGCATATATGCATATATGTATATATGTATATATGTATATATATATATATATATATATATATATATATATATATATATATTATATTAAAAAACTGTAATATCAACATAACAACACTATGCGTGCAAGGAATATCGGAATTAATAAATACTGCCAAGAAAGACTTGTGTGCTTGCCTTTTAAGACACGACTACAATCTTCCAAGAAATCGTTTCTGTGAATATTATGTAAATGAGATTTTTGAGGACAGCCGGCTCATTACATATGTTTCCCCAGCCTCCTGGTAATATGTATCCCATAATACCGCGGACGAACGGTGGGCGGCTGTTGTATTCATTGCACATACCCCAGATATAAATGTTTGCTTTGATATTTGTATGTGCTGTATTTTAGATGTGTATTCAGTACATATTTAATGTTGTAAATATCATATAAGTATTATATTAAATATAGTCTATTTTCATTATATCTACAATAAAAAAGTGACGAATAAATATACTTTACAAATGTGCCACAGGGAAGCATAACAGCAAGTGCGCCTGTTTACCACGCCCAGGCTTTTGCTGTGTTATCGGTTTGGTGGAAAATATTGTTTCGAGTAATTATCGGCCATTGGGGCACAGGGGAAGATTGTTTCCGCCCTACATATTCCTCAGTGTCGCTTCAAGTTCACAACGGGGGATACTGTGGACAACGGGGCGAAAATTTACCACTCGGAGGCTTTATCTGAAGCTCCCTCTCCGAGTCAATCATGGCGTGCTGCTTGAGCGAAGAAGCCAAGGAGCAGCGGCGAATAAACCAGGAAATTGAAAAACAGTTGAAAAAAGACAAACGAGACGCAAGGAGGGAATTAAAACTACTTTTATTAGGTAAGCATTTATGAATAGGGTCAGTTTATTTTGCAAAAAAATGTGCACAAAATGCTGTCAGGGAAGACGAGCGTAGGGATACATCGTCCGCCATCTTGGTCTGTCTTGGATGGTTATCACAATTTTGACAGATGCCTAGCCGGCTGAAAACCATACCCACTGCCCATTGTTTGCTATGCCTGTTTGACTTAAAACTAAAGTGCTTATAATGGTTCAAATAGCGCACGTCCGTCGTCGTTGGAAATGCATCATACAATGGCTGTAAATAGTCAGCGCCATTTTGAACTGTTCGTTTCCCCAATAATGTACTAGCCTACAGGAAAGGTGTACGCGAAACACATGCACTGTTGCAGGCGCGCATTGAGGCCCCCCGTCTTCAGTTTAAGACATGGTCAAAGTAAAGAGTAGTGTCTATTGTGTCGTCAACGAAAGCCCCGTAGCTGCACCCTACCACAATTCAGCCATCAAAACAAATAAGTGGTGAACGACAATTTCTTCTGGAGTTGTTTCTTCTTGGGATGACACTTTATTTTATCATGGATTCATGCTGAAGCAAAATATATAATATTTGTAATTTAGATCAGACATTACAGTTTCTTTTGATATATGATAAATCCAAAACAACATCCCGTATGTTAACTGATGCTTTTGGGGGCTGTCATTTGCATGCGTTATATATTATTTCTGTTACAAATGCCAACTTGTATAAAACTAAAAAGCTTATGCTACATTTTTTATTGTCAAGGATATGGTGTTCATTTTGTTCAACTATTTTTTTCATTTACAGTTACAATTTAGTAGGCCACTATTAAGTACTCACAACAGATGCAGCACTATTTGAAAAATTAAATATCCCATGCCATAATTATTTGTGTGGTTTTGAAATGAAATTACTTCCCAATAATGTTTTACAATGACACTCCAGAAAACCTACACCTAATCTTTACACCTTCTGTGCCGTGAGCAAGTATTAAAGTTGCAGTCTAATATAACCACAAATAAAGCACAAACACTCACAGGAAATTTAACTAAATGCACAACCTACATTAACCCACATCAGTGGCCTATACAATACTAGTTCATCCAATACACACTGTACTGGAATATTAATCACCAAATGTTGTAGGATCCACATTGTTAAAAGAACATTAAAACTGTTGAATGAACCCAAAGACAAGCTAGATTTGGCAAATACAAATACTCTAGAGAGCCAGAAACCGTAACTAAACTCCATACAGGCCTTGGCTGGGAAAAAGACTTGTACATTTTGCAAAATGAAACACAACCTAATAGTGATAAATATCCCACTACACCAATACATCAAACACAACACCTAAGAGACTAAGCCGAATTAGCCACCGTACGCACTAGCCTGATGTGTCCAAAGGACATGTGCCAATAAGATATACAGATCTTTACAGATAGTGGTAATGTAATGAAAGTATAAAACTGGTTGAGTTAACCATAGCTGTAATCATAAGAGAGGCAGTTGTAACACATTGTAGTTTGGAATTGCAGCTTGATATTTTCTACAAATGTGCATACAAAAGCAGTGCTGAAACATTGTTTTAATGCAGGCCATTATGTCATGCCACCAACAAATCAAGGCGAAGCATTTTCCTCCAAGGCAGAAAATTTTTTCTCACAAATGAGAAATTTCTTGATCGGTACTGAACGTGTGGACGCTCTGCACGTACTGCGTAAGAGTAGCACTCCAAAAACCAGCTGGGGTAAAACATGTACATGCATTCCGGTGACAATACAGCTTTATGCGTATATTTAAAAACTACAATATATATTTAGATTTTTGGCAGGTTTGTTATGTAGAATGTAATGTTACGCATTACCACCTCCTAACAAAACAATCATAATTTTGGTAGCCATCACCAAAGTTTAACATTTCCAGGTCTTTCTCTTAAAAACACTATCAGTTGACATGTTTGAGTTTCTAAAATACAGCTGGATATTCTGTCTGGCCACTCTGCAGCAGGCAGTTTTCCATGTCAATGCCACAGATAAATAGCAAGAACAACAAAGAAATTAAAATACTGCCTGTCGTTTTCACTTCAACCCTTTCCCAAGCAGATAACGAGGTGAATGCATGGCATTGTAATCTCTGGAGGCTGAATATGTGGATCTTCCAAGTATAGTTGCGAAGGAAATCCAAGCCAGTCTTTCAAAATGGAATTTGATTGACAATTTTAATTTTTATGATCTGGGGGTCATTTCTCATATATTTTGAGTAAGATTTCATCTGATATAGCAATGTGACAGCTAGACCCTGAGTTTGGAAGATGACCACCCAGTGGCTTCACATCACTGATTTCATGGAGTTATCTGCATAATCTGGTCATGTTGTTGGCCGCGGTATCATCCACAAACAGTTTGATTGTTTTTTGCTTATTTTAGATGTGTGCTGTTGGTATGATCATATTGCTTTTTTAATAAGCATGTATTTGTGAAAAAGTTTTACCTTCTTTCAAGTTTTGGTTTTACTTAAAATTATATAATTTTGATTTAAAACAAACACATTCCCGTCACAAAATACAATTAAAAGGTACGTTCTTATATAGCGCAGTATCCAGTCCTTGGGACTGTTCAAAGCACTTTACACTTTTATTTTTTCTTCATCATTCCATGAAGTTCACTTTATCGTCTGAAGATTAATTCACAGCAATTTTATTCATTTCTGTGTACTGTGTTCTTCCTGCATCAGTAGTTTATCATGCATCGATGTTTTTGACCATGTCTGGTCAATGTTCAGCAAAACAAGTACAAAAGTGATCTGGCACTATATACTCTGTATGACAAGGCTATTAACACTTTCCCAAGTTACCAGATCAAACTGTCGTAGTCAATTCTTTTAACACAAATATATTTTTATTATTATTCCGAAGTCTGTGCATATTACTCTTCAAGCATCAACGAACCTGGTTCATGATGGGCTGAATGAATTGTGGAGGAACCTTTAATGCAATGTAATTAGTAATACCTATTGCAGAAACAACAACCAATGTAACTAGTAATACCTATGGCAGAAACAACAACCAATGTAACTAGTAATACCTATGGCAGAAACAACAACCAATGTAACTAGTAATACGTATGGCAGAAACAACAACCAATGTAACTAGTAATACGTATGGCAGAAACAACAACCAATGTAACTAGTATTAGTAATACGTATGGCAGAAACAACATCCAATGTAACTAGTAACACGTATGGCAGAAACAACAACCAATGTAACTAGTAATACCTATGGCAGAAACAACAACCAATGTAACTAGTAATACCTATGGCAGAAACAACAACCAATGTAACTAGTAATACCTATGGCAGAAACAACAACCAATGTAACTAGTAATACCTATTGCAGAAACAACAACCAATGTAACTAGTAATACCTATGGCAGAAACAACAACCAATGTAACTAGTAATACGTATGGCAGAAACAACAACCAATGTAACTAGTATTAGTAATACGTATGGCAGAAACAACATCCAATGTAACTAGTAACACGTATGGCAGAAACAACAACCAATGTAACTAGTAATACCTATGGCAGAAACAACAACCAATGTAACTAGTATTAGTAATACGTATGGCAGAAACAACATCCAATGTAACTAGTAATACCTATGGCAGAAACAACAACCAATGTAACTAGTAATACCTATGGCAGAAACAACATCCAATGTAACTAGTAACACGTATGGCATAAACAACAGCCAATGTAACTAGTAATACCTATGGCAGAAACAACAACCAATGTAACTAGTAATACCTATGACAGAAACAACAGCCAGTGTAACTAGTAATACGTATGGCAGAAACAACATCCAATGTAACTAGTAACACGTATGGCAGAAACAACAACCAATGTAACTAGTAATACCTATGGCAGAAACAACAACCAATGTAACTAGTAATACCTATGACAGAAACAACAGCCAGTGTAACTAGTAATACGTATGGTAGAAACAACAACCAATGTAACTAGTAATACCTATGGCAGAAACAACATCCAATGTAACTAGTAATACCTATGGCAGAAACAACAACCAATGTAACTAGTAATACCTATGGCAGAAACAACATCCAATGTAACTAGTAATACCTATGGCAGAAACAACATCCAATGTAACTAGTAACACGTATGGTAGAAACAACAGCCAATGTAACTAGTAATACCTATGGCAGAAACAACAACCAATGTAACTAGTAATACCTATGGCAGAAACAACAACCAATGTAACTAGTATTAGTAATACGTATGGCAGAAACAACATCCAATGTAACTAGTAATACCTATGGCAGAAACAACAACCAATGTAACTAGTAATAATTATGGCAGAAACAACATCCAATGTAACTAGTAATACCTATAGCAGAAACAACATCCAATGTAACTAGTAACACGTATGGTAGAAACAACAACCAATGTAACTAGTAATACCTATGACAGAAACAACAACCAGTGTAACTAGTAATACCTATGACAGAAACAACAACCAGTGTAACTAGTAATACCTATGGCAGAAACAACAACCAATGTAACTAGTAATACCTATGGCAGAAGCAACAACCAATGTAACTAGTAATACGTATGGTAGAAACAACAACCAATGTAACTAGTAATACGTATGACAGAAACAACAACCAATGTAACTAGTAATACCTATGGCAGAAACAACAACCAGTGTAACTAGTAATACCTATGGCAGAAACAACAACCAATGTAACTAGTAATACCTATGGCAGAAACAACAACCAATGTAATTAGTAATACCTGGCCCCACCCCACCGATTCATCCCGGCGGCCACGGCTGGGTCGGACTGTTTTTGTGATGCACATTACAGTACTTACTAATCTTTGCTAATTCAATATAAAATACAGTTGTGACAAACTACTTCATCCTTACGAGCGACATATTGCTGTCAAAGCAAAGGAGAAGTGCGCACATGCAATGGAAACCCCTGGCATTTGTAACATGGATGCCTATTGGATGATTCACATTTAATTACGTCAGTGTCTTGGGGAATACGAGGGAAACAAAGATTGCGGACGAAGTTGCGAGAATCATAGAGTTAGAAAATGTTTGAAGGATATTACGCCAATTTACTTCATACTGGTGAAACTAAGGAGGCAGACAATCTGAATGACAATATAATGTGCCAATAGTCCAAGACATTCTGATTAATGTGATATTAGGCTGTGAAAGTGAACTTTGGAGTCTTCGATTTGGACTGAATTGAGAATGGTATATGTTTTTGCCCGTACCAGCCTACCGTGGCAGTGGCAGTGCATGCGAAACTTTGGCATCAAACATAATGTTACTTTCAACAGTTGTAACTGTTTCACAAATAAAATTCACATTGAAATGTTTATTAAATTCATTACTTTATTTTATTGGCCTGGTAGTTACAAGACATGGACGGCAATATTTGGTATGGTTTATATTTATTAAATTATTGCTTTATTCTTTTTTTAGAACAATGTCTATGTTAGCTTTGCGCACGAGAACTTCGCTTTATTACCAATGCTTATAATTTATACATTTTTGTGGGGCCCGTTCAAACTCACCTGGACTGGTTAAAAATAGAACCGGGCCAGTTCAAAAACAAATCTGGGCTAGTTCATACCACTGCATGCCTCACTGCTCACTGCTAAAACATTGGCCACTGGGTCATCAGTGTCAGATAGAATATTCACCCCAATGAAATATTGATATATCTCACAGGCATGAATATTAAAAACCATCTCTCATAAATATATGCAAAAGTTTGCCTGGTAAAAAGTGAACAATTCCCTGGTTTGTGGTGAGTACTTCAGTCCATCACATTTGAGGCGAGCGATCGCTCTCGCTCATGCAAATCAATGATCTAGGGAGCGATTGATCACTCGCGTCAATTGCTAAAATCGCTCGCTGTCTGCAAGTGTTTATCTTTCTTGAGTATTACATTGACTAGGAAAGTTTATCCTCTTTATAACGCAGTGTTTGGGGTGCAATATTCGGAGTTCCAATATCATCCGTCACCGGGGATGGCGATCGAAGCCCGCTGCACCGAGATTGCAAGAACGCCATCGAAGCCACAGTGTGCTGGCAACGCAGTTTATAAAAAGTTATCAAATTAGTGAACTAGCATTAATGTGTATTATGTTTAAATGTCATACTCTTGAGTGCCAAATAAACGTATAGGCAAAATAAAAGTATAGGGTGACAAATCGGTCAAATTTAATAATAGTATAGTGCCGAATAACAGTATAGGGGGGGGCAAATTGTTCAAAACAAATAATAGTATAGTGCAAAAAAGTCACTAGTATATTTGTCTTTTTTAGCGCCGAAGCAACTTTTTTACTTGATGTGAAGCCAAGCCAAGCCGTCCCTAGAAAACTATGCGGATTATCGTGTATTTTGTTTTTTTTTTTCTGCTGAATATGCATAAACTTTGTGTGTATTCGCGTCACGGCAGATATGGTAACCGCATTTTATATCTGCGAAAACTGGGGAATTTTCCGTTTTTAAATGGACATTAAAGTTTTATTGAATTGAATACACAATCCTGTTTCAGGGGAAACCGCCGTCAGCCGATTACGACTAGTTTGAGGCACTGTGCACGGCGGCCATTTACTGTTTTATTGAATTGAATACACAATCATGTTTTATTGCCCGAGATGACTTGAATACGACAACGTTAATAATCAGGGCTTCGGAAATCAAGTCACCCGTTTGCCCGAGATGACTTGAAATGCTGTCGGGCGAATAAAAATCAAAAATTGCTGGTCTGTCGGGCAAATCAAAATTTTACTGTCTGCAGTCATAATATCCCTTAAAAGTCTTAATTTTTCAAACACTGACTACTGAGCGTTGCGTCATCTGCAGTGCTCAGTGTACCACCACCATGTTTCTTGTTTTGAAGCGGAAACGAGGCTGGCACCACCTTGCAGAATTCTTAGAAATAATTCATAGTGTGTGCTTTTAGCTGCAAGGTGGCACCACATTGCTATCACTACTGGCGGCTTTCGTCAGATTTTTTTATATTCATTGAAGTGCAAAGATAATACTGAGAGAGGCCAATTATTAAGTTCAACTCTAGTCAATGATCTAGTCTAGTCACATATTACTTGTATTATTATTACATGTATTTTCTGGATTTTTCTTGTTTTATGGAGTTTCTTTTCCAAAAATGTTTTATATTCAATTGAGACTCTTTGGAATTAAAAGCAGACAAATGAATTTTTTTTATAAAAATCATTTTTGTATTATTGTAAGAATATGGTTGTGGACATGGATTGAGGAAGATTTACAAAAAAAATTTAATGAAAGTACTTGGGCTAGTGAAAATTTGTGGGAGCTAGTAGATTTTATAATCCACTAGCCTGGCATGCACTTGCCACTGCCACGGCACACTGGCGTTGCCTAGGCTATGCCTATGGTGATCAATGACAATATTGCAATTCAAAACCGTTTCACCAATTGCAATGTATAGGGTTTACTAAATAAAAACATTTATTTTATTGTACAAAAGTTATAGCACCAACAAGTACCAATTAAAATTTCAGAATGGGAAATGGTGGCGCCACCACACGGAAAAACTAACAAATCGCTCACCTAAATTATTTAGGCGAACGATTTATCTCTCGCCTGTTGTTTTCCAACGTTAAGCACTGGTACTTGGTTGAAGTACTTCTAGTATACGAAATTCATAAGGTCAGCTAATAAATACTTCACCGAAGAAATTACTTGAATATGAACACTTGACTGACATTTATGTGTACAGCTTATGAACTTATTTCTTTGATGTTCTTTGAATGGATATGTACAAATCTTAATATATGTCATTGTGGGGTGGTGTAGCGGAGTAGTTATATTTGAACATTGGACTCTCAATCAAGAGTGGTGCATATATGTGAAAGAATAGTATTTAATTGTAGACTTAATGCTTCCCAGAGAAGTCAAGTTGGTGTTGGAAAGCCAGAGGGTGATGTGTAAAGCAGTTTGAGTGGTCCTGTATGCATTGCAACAATTTATTTTCAGTTAAAGTACTTATACTCCCAGTAAAAATGAAATCATAGTTGCTTAGAAATCATAATTTTAAAACAATTATATTTGGCTCAGAAGAGTAATAAAAAATATGTAGTTAAAGGAATTATGAATGATGCATTTAAATTTTCATTAAAATATGTTTCTTTTACAGATTATGTAATTACCTGGTAATAAATACTTTCATCTCAAAGTATCAATTTCATCCTATGGTTAGCGTTTTGTTGGCCTCGCCCTTCATAACCCGAGCTAACCATAGCCAGCCTCAATGACCAGTGTTCCAGTACTGAGCATCTTGCCACATCAAATACTGATACCTTCTTCATCATAGTACTATCTACTGGGTTTGTGGTTACTACAAAGCTGGCCATGACCCAGGTGGGACTGTTAATTGACTACCCCAATTGCCGACTCAACTAGATTCTCTAGTTGTAGTTGACCAGTCATAAACACTCTCCTGAGTCTACTGCCTTCTGACCAGTCAAACAGCACATAACGTATCAATTGCCTTCTGGTCAGTCAAACAGCACATAACATATCATGGGAAAAATGGAAAAGTTTCTTTAGAAATAGGTGACGTTGCGTCTGCCTGGCTTTACTTGCCCATGCACTGTTGAATTCATTAACTGAACTGGTGGTTGATTGGTTCCTGTTTAGCTTTAGAAGCCGATGAAATGAAAACATTGATGGAATTGAACTGGCATGTGCATTTAACGTTGTCTAAGTGTAACAGTTATTGTTGATATAAAATTAGTGGTCACAGTGGGATGCTTTACTTGTTGCAGGAACTGGTGAATCAGGCAAGAGCACCTTCATCAAACAGATGCGAATCATTCATGGCTGCGGATACTCAGACGATGACAAGCGCAGCTTCATCAAACTCGTCTATCAGAACATATTTATGGCGATGAATTCAATGATACGTGCCATGGAGACGTTAAAAATACCCTACAAAGACCCATCAAATGAGGTAGGTGGTCTCATTGTTCTGAGTTACTATTATTTCTAATTGGTCTTAAAAGTTTAATTTGTCATCTCTAATCTGTTAGAAATTTAGTGTTTCTGTTGGTCAATTACTAATCTTATGGCATAGCAACGCTACTGGACAATGGTAAACTATTGATATCTAGTAACTCTAACAATTCAGTATTAATGTTTTGTAATTGCTGCATATTTTATGCTAGTTTATAGTAATTTATCACTACATAAAAGGTGTGCATATGAGAGCACGAATTTGTGTCATTTTCTGCTAGTTTATATAGAATGAAAATTTTTTATTTAAAGAAAAATGCAACGTTCTACATGAGTTGTTAATTATGCTAATAAATTATGTAAAAATGTTACAGACCCAACACATAGATGTACGTGTACATGGGCATTTCCAAACGAAAAGGGTATTTTGTACACAGGGCTTCACGTTTGAAAACAACATGCTCGCCTAAATATGCCAAATTAATTTAGGCGAGTGATTTGTTAGTTGTTTTGTTTACCGTGTGGTGGCACCACCACTTCCCATTCGGATTCTGTCGTTGTCACCATGAAATTTTAATTGGTACTTGTTGGTGCTATGATTTTTGTACAATGAAATAAATGCTTGCTTTAGTAAACCCCATTCATTGCAATTGGTGAAATAGTTTTGAACTGCAACATGTCATCGATCACCGTAGGCGTAGCCTAGGCAAGACCGTAGCAGTGTGCTGTGTCCGTGCCCTGTGGCAGTGACCATGATGCGGCACTGCCCACGATGCGGCACTGCCACTGGTGTGTGACTTCGCTTAGGCGGTTTGAAAATTGCAATTAAGATTCACAAATATACTACGTATAAGAATCAAATGTATAGTCATAAATGCAGCTTAGTAGGGAGCACCAATATAAACTGGGGTGAAATGGCATACTTCCATTGCATCATAATGCCAAACGTACAACTCAAACTCGGTGTGCAAAAATATGATTTCGTCATCTGCACATGAAACAGTGAATTGATGTTAAGTGGTACCGGAGATGTGCGTTGTGAATTTATGTGTTCAGAGCGGTTGAAAGACGAAGTGGAACAATTATTAAAATTGTCGTTTTCAATGTTTAATTAACTTTTACACTCCTTGTCAACTCATATGCATGTTTGGTAGCTCGGATCCAGGTTATTATTTTCGATTTGCATTACAGCCTAGTTGGTCAATCAGATCGAAATATTGTTGATTCCTTATCTATTCCATAACTGTACATGTATACATATATTTTATTCACTTCGACATACAACAGTATGTGACATTTAAAGATAATACACATTGACGCTGGTCGACTCATTTGATAACTTCTTTATAAACTGCGCAGTCAGCACATCGTAGCTTCAGTGGCGTTTTTGCAATCTTGGTGCAGCGGTCTACGATCGCCATCCCCTGTGACGGATGGTACGTGAACTCTGACTATTGGAGTCCGAACACTTCGTTATAAAGAGAGTAGACTTTCATAGTGAATCTAATACTCAAGAAACTCCTTGTCAAGACAGACACTTGCAGGCAGCGAGTGATTTTAGCAATTGACGTGAGCGATAAATCACTCCTTAGAGTATTGATTTGCTCGAGCGATAGAGAGCGATAGGGAACGAGAGCGATCGCTCGCCTCAAACGTGATGCCCTTTGAAGTAAAGTGTCATTGGAGATAAACGCGTAAAATTTGGTGAAGTAACCGAGAATTTCCCTGCCGAATCAGTATCGCCTCCAACACAAGCCAGGGAATCTCAACTTTCCAAGTTGATAAACCAATAAATGGCGCTGATTTAGTGATTCATACTGATGTCATTCAAGTTGAATCTTCCAATAGGCATTCGTAATGTAATAATTTCAAATAATACACTTCAACTGGCCTGCCTCAATTATGCATATTTTTCTGCGCTTATCGGCAATTATATTTGATGTGACGTCAGTGATGATAAGGAAGTGCTATAAGACTGGGACTTTCCATTCATTCACCTACTGTTGACAGCGATAGCGGTTGTTTAGAAGCTAGCGTCACAATGGTTTATTGTAATGCAAAAAGTTGTAAGAATAAAGTAACATGTAGTTGGTTTAAGTTCCCTACAGAGCCAACTTTGTTTAAAAAAGCAAGCATCAAGCTGACGAAGCACAGCCAGCTTTGCTCGCTTCGAGAAAACTTGTTTCGACTGCAATCCGGACCTGAGAAGGTGGCAGCTCTGGGTTATAGGGGTGCTAAAGTCTCTTTGAAAGAGGATGATGTGCCCACGTTGTTGATGCCGCCAATCTGTAGAACGTCGACAACCACGTTCCATGTAGGATCAAAGCAAGCTGTCAGCGCGAATGCAAGTGATGTCGGCTCACGGTTAATTCAACCCAGTGAATTCTGACAGCATTTTGTTTAGAGTTTAGCCCACAACTCTGGTAACTTCAGCCTCAGAGCACAACAGGCATAGTGATCTCGGGGCAAACGATTGTATAGCGAGCACATGAAGTTTAGTGTGTGTGTCTTACTGTGAAAAAAGCATTCTATTTATTCTGTCATTTGTTAATTGATTTTGTTCCACATTAACCCAAATTTGTTACTTTGTAACTGCTTTTATCGCTTTTGTTTCCTTTCGCATAAAATATGGCAGTCAACGAGATGATCATTATAACTTATACAATTCGTTGTATCCTAAATTATATACAGTTGAATAATTGAAATAAATTAAATTACAATTATCATAAAATCTTGTTTCTACATTTTAGGTTTGCATGCATTTCCCCTCATCAGGGGAAATTCTACCCAGGTTATTTTTTTTTTAATCAAATACAGAGCAATGACAGTGATAAGCGATTATTGTATTGTGAATACAACGGAGCCACCTGCTTATGGTCTTTCATCTATACCGTGTTTTTCGTCAAATCATTTTGAATGTGAAGCATGGTCTTTTATTCACACCTGCTCACTGTACAAAATAGACAAAGCATTGTACTTCAACAGTATCTAGTTAAACTTAGCATCCCTTTAATGACAGATACAGGAATAACAAACCCTTAAAGTGCAGGCTAATCAATTACTAGCCAGAAATGTGTAGATCTTGTGTGTCACATCAGTCACCGAAATCACCTAGCCGAAATAACATGGCAGTTGGGCCGAATTCTCCGAGGAGACCGAAATCACCATTGCCTGTCATCGCTACTCCTGCTATTGCAGTGTTTACTTTCTCACCTAACCATGAAAATGATCACCTAGAGCCGCCAAACATCTGATATATTTACCATACATATACACATGTCATGTTGTCAAAGATTACCCTTGCTTCCATGTAACAGTAACAAATTACAAAAACAAATCTTCTACACCTAGCACTGTGAAGTTTTTGTTTATTTTGATCTTTATTTGGAAGTAAGAGTAATGTTTGACCACGTCATGTGTATGTGTATGATAGGTATATGAGAAGTTTGGCAGCTCTATGTGGTCGTTAGTATGGTTCGGTCAGAAAATAAATAAGTTCGAAGTCAAAGGCTACTTGCGTCGCTAAACTGCTCCGAAAGAAGCAAATTTGAAGATGTCTGCAGTATCACTTGCCGCTAGCGGTTCAAAATCATTACATTATACTTTTTATTCTGAAAAATTTATATTGCCACCGCTCGCTGTAGTAACACGAGTGAAACTATACTGAAGCATTGCACAGAAAACACTGACTGAATGTAAACCCATTTCATCAGTGACGTCACAAAACCACGTGATCGCTCATCTCATTTCGCCTATCCACATTACTTCTGTCTTCTCCAGATTCATTCGGAGGCCATGTTTTCTAAAGGCGTTGCTCCATTCTTGCAATGTTTTCTGTAAATCCTCTTTGTTATCAGCCACCACTGCTAGGTCATCTGCATATAGTATCATAAGTTCCTTTTCCAGATCAACAAAAACCAAATGCATCATGTCCTGGTGTAATCAAGATCAATTTTGCATCTTTATGTATGTAGTGTGGTCTTAAAATTACGTAAATCTAAAGATGTCCCGTGTAACACGGAAACCAAGCAGGATAAAAATGCAATATCACAAATTCAGTAATTGACAAACTGTCTTTTTTCTACTAAAACTACACAGTGCTATATTCTACTACTGTAAACTATACAGTAGTAGAATATAGCATAATGGAGAGCTTAACAAATCATTTGGATGACAAAAATTTAGAAAAACTTTATTTTTTATTAATTGTCAGATGTAATGCGGAAATAAGGACATATTGAACTAATCGTTTGCATGCCATAAATTAATTTAAGAAGGAGAAACCTTGTTGCTAGTGTAAATAATGGGAAGCTCAGAAATGGCTGGTGTTGCAGAACTCAAACAAGTCATTGGTAGCTCCATTCTTCATGACGGCACTCTCACCATCCGGGTAGACATGGCCAATCTTAATTACAAACACACATAAAACACAAAATAATTTCCACAAAATAAAAGCATAAAACAATCTAATATGCAGAGAACTTAAATGATGATATTACCGGCTGGAGTAATTTAGTTCTGCAGGAAACAACCTCTAGTTAGTGGTTACATTGGACACGTATTTTCATTTCAAAATTCTAGAAAACCAAGATTTCCCACCATGAAACCTATTCCAAATTCAAGTAAATCAATAGCTATGTGGCAATGAATGACCTAGAGCATACACATGTATAAAATACATTATACGGTTAACACTGCCACTTTCCATGGCCAACGTAACAAGAATAAAAAAAATATTTTTCTGGTTATGTTGGACATCAGTCTGACATAAGCAGATTTTTACCTTATACTAGTTATTGTGCGGACTCAAAAAGGTGCTTGAAACATGTATGAATGACTTGTTAACAGCAACTTAATTGCTTTGATATGATCAGTATACAAGCAAAATCAGTGGGCAAAGTTGCTTGATCGAACGAGGAGTATACCTCTCATGTGTGAAGTTGCAGATTCCTACCATGTTTTCGACCACCGAAATCAGCACTGCATTGCAACAGCATACACCTTTCTACAACACTTTGTTTTAAATCGTTGAAACACGCTGTCCTTCGTAACATTCTTTGTCGGATTGGAAACCGAACTCAAATTATCGTTACTGCGAGTAACAAATGCACACAGTATTCTTCCGCGATGTGCTGGAGTACAGAGGTTGTAAAATATTCCATTCTTTGATCGATTTCAACCGGTGAACGAGCTATTTGTTCAATCAAACATAACAACAAAAACCAGAAACGAGTTTACATTCGAAACTCTGTAAATCGCTCCATTTTCAACACAAGTCGATATGACACAATCAAAACGAACGTCAGCCATGTTGTTGAATGGAAACAGAACTCTGTATTCATGCACAATATTGTAGTTCACAATACAGAACTCTGTGTTCATGCACAATATTGTAGTTCACAACACAGAACTCTGTGTTCATGCACAATATTGTAGTTCACAATACAGAACTCTGTGTTCATGCACAATATTGTAGTTCACAACACAGAACTCTGTGTTCATGCACAACATTGTAGTTCACAACACAGAACTCTGTGTTCATGCACAACATTGTAGTTCACAACACAGAACTCTGTGTTCATGCACAACATTGTAGTTCACAACACAGAACTCTGTGTTCATGCACAACATTGTAGTTCACAACACAGAACTCTGTGTTCATGCACAACATTGTAGTTCACAACACAGAACTCTGTGTTCATGCACAATATTGTAGTTCACAACACAGAACTCTGTGTTCATGCACAATATTGTAGTTCACAATACAGAACTCTGTGTTCATGCACAATATTGTAGTTCACAACACAGAACTCTGTGTTCATGCACAACATTGTAGTTCACAACACAGAACTCTGTGTTCATGCACAACATTGTAGTTCACAACACAGAACTCTGTGTTCATGCACAACATTGTAGTTCACAACACAGAACTCTGTGTTCATGCACAACATTGTAGTTCACAACACAGAACTCTGTGTTCATGCACAACATTGTAGTTCACAACACAGAACTCTGTGTTCATGCACAATATTGTAGTTCACAATACAGAACTCTGTGTTCATGCACAATATTGTAGTTCACAACACAGAACTCTGTGTTCATGCACAACATTGTAGTTCACAACACAGAACTCTGTGTTCATGCACAACATTGTAGTTCACAACACAGAACTCTGTGTTCATGCACAACATTGTAGTTCACAACACAGAACTCTGTGTTCATGCACAACATTGTAGTTCACAACACAGAACTCTGTGTTCATGCACAATATTGTAGTTCACAACACAGAACTCTGTGTTCATGCACAACATTGTAGTTCACAACACAGAACTCTGTGTTCATTCACAACATTGTAGTTCACAACACAGAACTCTGTGTTCATGCACAACATTGTAGTTCACAACACAGAACTCTGTGTTCATGCACAACATTGTAGTTCACAACACAGAACTCTGTGTTCATGCACAACATTGTAGTTCACAACACAGAACTCTGTGTTCATGCACAACATTGTAGTTCACAACACAGAACTCTGTGTTCATGCACAATATTGTAGTTCACAACACAGAACTCTGTGTTCATGCACAACATTGTAGTTCACAACACAGAACTCTGTGTTCATGCACAACATTGTAGTTCACAACACAGAACTCTGTGTTCATGCACAACATTGTAGTTCACAACACAGAACTCTGTGTTCATGCACAACATTGTAGTTCACAACACAGAACTCTGTGTTCATGCACAACATTGTAGTTCACAACACAGAACTCTGTGTTCATGCACAACATTGTAGTTCACAACACAGAACTCTGTGTTCATGCACAACATTGTAGTTCACAACACAGAACTCTGTATTCATGCACAACATTGTAGTTCACAACACAGAACTCTGTGTTCATGCACAACATTGTAGTTCACAACACAGAACTCTGTGTTCATGCACAACATTGTAGTTCACAACACAGAACTCTGTGTTCATGCACAACATTGTAGTTCACAACACAGAACTCTGTGTTCATGCACAACATTGTAGTTCACAACACAGAACTCTGTGTTCATGCACAACATTGTAGTTCACAACACAGAACTCTGTGTTCATGCACAACATTGTAGTTCACAACACAGAACTCTGTGTTCATGCACAACATTGTAGTTCACAACACAGAACTCTGTGTTCATGCACAACATTGTAGTTCACAACACAGAACTCTGTGTTCATGCACAACATTGTAGTTCACAACACAGAACTCTGTGTTCATGCACAACATTGTAGTTCACAACACAGAACTCTGTGTTCATGCACAACATTGTAGTTCACAACACAGAACCGAAGCGAGCACGAAACGATGTGTTACGTTGGACAACTCATTTTCATTTCGTTCAAAATACATTTTGTTTGTCTTTATTGATAAAAAACAACAAAGCATAGTAACCATGGGAATACAAACAACAGGTGATAACAGGATTTTCAGTCTATGATTTGTTTTTTCACTACTGCTCAAGGGAAAAATCAGGCACTAGAATGTTTGTCATATTTCGGTCTGCCATTTTTGGCATCATTCACAGAGTTCCTGCTTCAAAACATACATTTTAATAAGAATTTCCATCCTAATGTTTATTTACCTTTATTTCTACATCAATACTGAATATCATCACATGGAAAAAAGAATGGATAAGTATAAGATTATAGCATAAATCAGTTTTTACTTTTTTTACTATAACAAACTACCAGAAAAAAACTACAAAAATATAAATACTCTCACACAAATTAAAAATCAAGATCTTAATTAAAATACCTGCAGGGCCTGCTCGTATAATCAAAGTCATATTCAGAGATAACAAATGCATCAACAAAATACCTCTGGCCTTCCTTTTAAGCAATATTTAATTGCAATCTGCCAGCAGACCATTCACACCTGGCTTCCAAAGGGTCTCCAAGTTTTCAAGGTATACCCCAGTTGGTCAGAGGTTTATATTTTATGTGATTCTGTAATCTTGTATCACAGTGTACATAGTGAAGGATTATGTGGTGGTTTATACTGATACAGTAGTTACATTATGTAAGTAACACTGCCCAAATCAGTAAATAAGCTCAATTGAGAGTGAGATACAGCCCACAGGTTTATTATGTAAGAATACTGGCTGGGCTTGAAGCCAAGAAACTCATGGTAGGCACACTAGGGTACAACCTCAACACAACTGCCAAGTAAACCAATTTGGGTATAGCACAGTAACTAGAATGGGTGTACACCAAGAGAATGGGTGTACACCAAGAGAATGGGTGTACCCCAAGAGAATGGGTGTACACCAAGAGAATGGGTGTACACCAAGGGGGTATAGACGAAACCCCTCGGGACATATCTTGATGTGAACATTGCTAGTGTACTGGTATGAATTATTTGTGGTTACATTTTATGGGTGAATTGCTATGAAATGGCTTAGTAGTTTGTAGAGACTCATTAGGATTTCAAATGAATGTGGCGTTTGCTTATAGTTGTACTGTACTCCGTGTAATTAAACATTAATTAATGAACCAAGCAAACATTACATTATATTCATAAGGAACAATAATATTGATCTAGCTAATTGTATATGAAATCATGAAGTCACGGTTCAACAAAATGTACAAACATCACCAAGTCCATTATATTTGTATATACACAATCAGCAACACACGCTACATAATTAACAAATGGTTCTGCATAATACAAATGTAATTGTAACTGACATTTAAATGGTGTGTAATTGTAATTGATTTAAACATTTTAGATGTGTAATTGTAATTAAACTGAACAATTTAAAGTAATTGTAATTGATTTGATTGTTTGTAGTTGGACCCAGCCCTGTAGTTAATGCCTTGTCGTTATTCCCTTTAACACAAACGCAACGTGAGCCAGGAATGCACAGACAGCCACCAGAAAGCAGATTGCCACAGTTGCATTGGTTAGTTCAAGCGCTGGTTACATCTTTAATTTACAATCCTTGAAGCTTCCAAAACCACGTAAAAGTCACCAATTTAAACGACAAGGCATTAAACACATTATAGTATGCACATTGCCTTCCATGCGGAGTGCGCATGTCCGGAAGAACCAATTATATAAGCCAAGTCGACAGTGTGGCACCACTGTTAGATCCACATGAATGTGTTTCCTGCATGTGGTGTGAGAAACGCCTCTCCGGATGATTTGGGAACCAGATTGCTTTCAAGCAAACACATCTCAGCTTAAAAGTAAAAAAATTATAAAAAATTTATTTATTTACAGCATCTATGAGCACTGTTTCATCTTTTTAATATAGTTCAGTGAATAAACTAGAACTTTGTTTCTCACATTGAATCAAATTATTGATTGGTCCAGTCTATCTTACAAAAATATCATCTGCGAGCGTCTTCGCGTACAAACAGTAAAATAAATGTTAATACAAGAAAAGTCTTAGCAGTCTTTCATTTTGATAGTAAGTTTTTAGATGCACCAGAAAGAACCTCGACTTGTTTAACAAAAAGACAGTCATGTAAACAAGGAACCAGCTTGCCTCAAGTGCACATCATATTTCACTGCCTTTCAAGTAGGGAGATTGATATTTATAAACAACTACAACTTATAGTAAACAAATCAAGACTCAGTAGTAAAGGCATTGGTTATCATGCATTGATTTTTATGGGAAATTGTTGTGAGTCATCCAGACCCCCACTCTGTTCATACTTGGGAGTCCACCAGACTCCCACTCTGTTCATACTTGGGAGTCCACCAGACTCCCACTCTGTTCATACTTGTGGGTCCACCAGATTCCCACTCTGTTCATACTTGGGAGTCCACCAGACTCCCACTCTGTTCATACTTGTGGGTCCACCAGATTCCCACTCTGTTCATACTTGGGAGTCCACCAGACTCCCACTATGCTCATACTTGGGAGTCTGCATAAAAATTTTACAGTCCATACTTTTCCAACAACTTAATCCGCCATGTGACGCTAGTGTTGTGTCAACTTGTTCCGTAATCTAAGGTGGCTGTGGCCATGACAGACCATGTACAGACCACATACAGGGTACTCATGGGAACTTTCGAACAAACATGCATGTATGGCCACTCGATTCAGCCTCTGGCTCGATTCAACCCTGAGGCGATTCAAGATGATGTTGAAATTGGCCAGTTTAACACTAGATTTATCATTTTCTAAAGTAGGGAGTCACAGAGACTCCTACCAAGGGTTGTATAAGGAGTCCAGAGGATGAAACAAAGAGTCTCGGACTCCTGGGAAAATCAAAGCCTGGTTGTAGATGATCAAACCCGTATTAGTAGAGGCATTGGTTACACACATTGGTTTTACACAAGCCAGCCATGTTGTCGCAGTACTTAACATTGGATGTCCATTAGCATGGCTTGTAGTAGTAGATGCATTGATTGTACGGGTCTGAGTCAAAAGCCCTCCTAGTAAAAAAACCAGGTTAAAAGCCCCCTTCCAGGTCAAAAGTTCCCCTTGAGGTCAAATCCTTGACCTTGAGTTGGCTTTGGGCTGGGACCACATTGCTTTTTCAAAATGTATTTTTAAGTACATTTTGAAACGTGGCGTCTTTGTAGATGCATTATCAGTTTTTCAAAACCTTTTAGTAAAACTTGTCACTAAAACATGCACAGGGTCTGAAATGGTAAAGCAATCGCATATATATATATATGATACATCCAAATCTGTTTTTATGAAGCACAAGTGATTAATCTTCATGTACAACCAAGTAGAAATAATACTAAAGTCTTCTATTTGATGAGTGTCCTGGTCAGAGTTCTGGCTTTATTCCATGTGACAGGCAGTCACATATAGTGGTGGAACAGGACGTCTGCACATAATGATAAATCACCTTGCTTCAGATATTTGGGTCATGTCATGGTAAAATTGCTGTACTGTTCTTGGAGGTATGACTGTCTAGTAAATAGATTATTTAAGTTATTGGGAAGGTTTGATGTTAGGCATACATTCAGCACAGTATGTTAGAGCAACTGGCCATAACTTAGCTCAGCTGTCCATTCATGCTTTTACAGCAATGGCAATTTCTGTATAAAAAGTAACATAGTAAATTTACTACTACTTAATGGTGCTTAACTGTTAAGTTGTAAGGCAGGCACATCTATTTCCCTTAAGTGTTACTTTATTGTCAAGGCTGAAAGACCCTTTTCAGAGTCACCCCAGCTCTAGGCAGTTATTTGCATGTTGACCTGTTAACCATATAACCCTGGGTAGGTTGGACAGGTGACCCCGCTCCATCATCCAGCCTGTGTGTGTGCGTGCGTGCGTGCGTGCGTTAGAAGTAGATGAAGGAGATAGGCGTGGCTGTATCACGCCACTCTGATTAATTAAACAAGTTTTGTTAGCAGCCGCAGTACACACAGACACATATACAGACAAATGGCAGACCACTACACCTTCCCAGGAAGGCAGGGGTTTTATTTTTTGCAAATGTTTCCTTCCAACTGCACGGTTACTGTAACCTGACCTATCTGTGCAAGACCCACTAGATCATGGACAACTGTTGTGACCCATGGAGAATTCTCTGGGGATCTCTCAAAAACACGTCCTAATTTTTTATTTCTAAATGCACAAAAAACGTTTGACATTTTATTCTTACTAGTAATAATTTAGGGTATACATATATATATATATATATATATATATATATATACATATATATATACATACATACATACATACATATATATTAATAGTGGTTGCCAAATAGAAAGAAAAAAGAGAAAAACACTAAAGTTTGGTGCACCTTTGTGAGGCCTTTTTACTCAATTCAGCAGCAAATATTGACACTCGTTTGTAAGTTAATTTCTGCATACTCCCAACAGTTCATGGTTTAGAAACACTGATTTACTGTAGGTCAATTTGAAGTAATAAAAACAGATTTAGAACAAGTAAACTGAATAGGCCTGGTCTGTTGGTGGTGACTGGTTAGTTGTGGACATTGTTTAAATAGGTCTAATCGAGGCTTGAACCTGATTTTATTTCAGATTTAGAATGTAGTACATCTTACAAGGTGTTGGCTCTAGGGTAGATGGACTTTAGAAAGAAGGGCATAGGTGGGGGGGGTGACTGAAGCTGACAACTAACCCTGTCCTGGTGTTGTATTGACTCATGTTGCTCAGCAACATGCTTTAATGTTCCCTTGTGTCTGGTGTAAGTGCTACAGACATGTCTGGCTTGTTGTCTGGTGTAAGTGCTACAGACATGTCTGGCTTGTTGTCTGGTGTAAGTGCTACATACATGTCTGGCTTGTTGTCTGGTGTAAGTGCTACAGACATGTCTGGCTTGTTGTCTGGTGTAAGTGCTACATACATGTCTGGCTTGTTGTCTGGTGTAAGTGCTACATACATGTCTGGCTTGTTGTCTGGTGTAAGTGCTACAGACATGTCTGGCTTGTTGTCTGGTGTAAGTGCTACATACATGTCTGGCTTGTTGTCTGGTGTAAGTGCTACATACATGTCTGGCTTGTTGTCTGGTGTAAGTGCTACAGACATGTCTGGCTTGTTGTCTGGTGTAAGTGCTACAGACATGTCTGGCTTTTTGTCTGGTGTAAGTGCTACAGACATGTCTGGCTTGTTGTCTGGTGTAAGTGCTACAGACATGTCTGGCTTGTTGTCTGGTGTAAGTGCTACAGACATGTCTGGCTTGTTGTCTGGTGTAAGTGCTACAGACATGTCTGGCTTGTTGTCTGGTGTAAGTGCTACAGACATGTCTGGCTTGTTGTCTGGTGTAAGTGCTACAGACATGTCTGGCTTGTTGTCTGGTGTAAGTGCTACAGACATGTCTGGCTTGTTGTCTGGTGTAAGTGCTACAGACATGTCTGGCTTGTTGTCTGGTGTAAGTGCTACAGACATGTCTGGCTTGTTGTCTGGTGTAAGTGCTACAGACATGTCTGGCTTGTTGTCTGGTGTAAGTGCTACATAAATGTCTGGCTTGTTGTCTGGTGAAAGTGCTACAGACATGTCTGGCTTGTTGTCTGGTGTAAGTGCTACAGAAATGTCTGGCTTGTTGTCTGGTGTAAGTGCTACAGAAATGTCTGGCTTGTTGTCTGCCCTCTTGCTTTCTGGCTGAGGTTTTGTAAACAGGGAAGCATGGTGGCTGCACACACCAGGATGTGGTGGCTGCTTGCGCCTGGCTCTCCCTGCTCTAGTGCTGGCTGACCTCCACTGATGAGTTAATGTGTCCTTAACCCATAACCAGGTCACTCACTCCTCTAGCTCGGCGTTCATGGCCCTAGGTACTAGTACTGGATGCAGACACTGCTGTTTAGGTCTTTGGGTCATAGTACTGCTAAAATAGATAATCACACAGTGCAAACTCATCCCTCAACCTCTCTATGAAACTGCCTTGCTAATCTTGTAGTAAGATGTACTTTAGTTTTGCACTTTTGGGGCATTTTGAATCCAGGCATTGGCATCCATCCTTTTCTTCATCATTATTTTACATTGCTAATGTTTTTATTCAAATTTGGCATGAACATGTATTTCGATTGAGGACACTCAACAGAGTAGACATCTCCTTAAGACTGAAGCACTGTAGACCTTACTTCAGAATATTCAATTACATGGTCATGTTTAGCAAACAAGACCTGTTATGTGAGGGACATTATTCCCATCCAGTCAAGAGGTTCTGGTGCAGTCTGACAACATTTCACAAG
Source organism: Lamellibrachia satsuma (assembly GCA_033239005.1). NCBI lineage: Eukaryota > Metazoa > Annelida > Polychaeta > Sabellida > Siboglinidae > Lamellibrachia > Lamellibrachia satsuma. The sequence goes on from BSQZ01000007.1 coordinate 3,808,466, forward strand.
TGTATGAGAAACACATAAATTTGCTTAGCATCAGAAAGTCCCCAAAACAATTTTTTTTCTAAATACAGTCATTTAGTGAACCTATAATTATATATATAAGTGTTACTTATTCCACAATAAGAAGGTTCACACTCAGTATAGAATTAATATCAAATTCACTCCTTCATTACATTTTATACAAACTGCCTACTCAATACTCACATCAAATTTGGCCATCACGAAAAAGAAGTTAGAAGATAACAATCCCATATTTTGCTGATATACTCTCTTCAGATTGTGAGATGTTAAAAAATCCAGTCCTTATTTCAGAAATGTGGAATCTATTAAAGTAAAATTGATATCTATTTGCAGTTTGCTCATTTGCTTAATCAGAAAAACAGGTAGATAATCCGTAAAAATCATTAATGAAAAGATGCCAGCCCATATCCTCAGTGTGAATTTTTTATTGCAATACCGATGTTTGTGCTTTATGTGACATGTAGGCATGTTTGTGCTTTATGTGACATGTAGGCATGTTTGTGCTTTATGTGACATGTAGGCATGTTTGTGCTTTATGTGACATGTAGGCATGTTTTATTTGCATTGATTGTCAGGTTTGTAAAATATGGCATGAATGGTTATTTTGGTCTGTTGTCCTTGAGGCTTGCCCTGGACGCTTACCATGATTCCTGCACAACAAGATCTAGATTTGACAGCCGCTTCCATAATAACCCATTCACACATGTTTTTATAGTAAAAGGTTTAATGTAGTGATGAACGTGCTAGTGGAATTTATACGCTGAGAGTAAATCTCTGGGCGTTCCCATCCATTCAGCCCAGTGAGCAGAAGGCAATTCAGTTTTACCTGGACCAGTTGTGAAATTGCCTGGTAATTGCACCAAATCAATAGCCCTGGGTTCTGTCTGGTGTCGTTGCCACGGTAACAGCCGTCCTCCAGGCACTGCCACACCTGCATGGGCCTGTTTTTGATGGAGCTCATTTCTTACACGAGATACTTGCCAGAGAGTGGTAGAACTAACTCCTTAGTTGGCTGTATACTGTATGATATATGAGGATTTGGTGAAGTATTTTCCGCACAACAAATCGAGGCAGGGTTTCTACTGAGCCTGAAAAACATGGGGCTAACCCATGGATTTATTTAGCAAAATGTTTTGGCATTTTGCAAAGGCATCACTCCATCCTTTTCCTCTGCTCTTCTTTTACATAGACAAGTTGATGGGTTTTATTTTTTTCAGTTTACGGATCTGCCAACCACGTTTTGGAGAATTAAATAAAAAAAAATTAAAAGCGGTTTATTTTTTATGTCCTGCTGACATTTTTTTTTACAAATACCAATAATCTATTTTAAAACAAATCTAATGTCGGAAAATTAAATGTTCATAAAAATCGAATGGTAGCCAGAGAAGCATTACTACGTAGACAACACATTGTTCTCTGACTGTTTATACAAAACACAAATGTTCAGTCTCATACAAAATTGATGTGAATAGTGTTCTGTAAGAGAAGTGATTTTCATAGTCATGAAATTTTCAAAACGAAATATAGACAGACTATTTCCAGGCATAGCCGTAGGCCCCGGGCTGTGGTCAAATGTGTTGCCAACATGTTGCTATGATGTTCGAACCAGCTATATTCGTTCGCCGTGAAAACATAAAACATTGTCTGGTTACCGTGATTCCAGTACATATCTACCTAACTAAGTAATGTCCTTAAACAAGCAAATGTCAACGCTAATGTAGGTTATTGTGCCTTTGACGCTAACGAAAATGGCAATGTGTATGTGACCTGATGAACCCGCTGGATAACAGGCCAATCAAAATGTCCGTAAACACGCCCTGCCATATGTTTGTCAGATGGCTGGCGTAACCTGATACCATAGACGACAAAACGTTACAAATACAGATTCAAGGGCCATTGTGGTGGCAAATTAAGGGGTCGTGTCAATATTACAAATTGTCATTAAGATGCATGTAGACAACATAATACGATATTGAATTACAATTGATGAAGGGTTTGTGTCAAAAATACACTGCCACTTTAAGCTGTCATTCAACTTTTGCTTAATTCATTCACGTTGGTATAGCAGACATAATTCGTTTATGTTAACCAAAATCTTGAAGTTATCAGTCACACTGTCATACTTATATGTATGTCATTTATTTCTTTGGGGATTTTCTCAAAACGAAATAATTTTGCATTTTGTGGCTATTTTTTTACATTTACAAATAAAAAAATCTTGTAACATAACCGAATAAATGAAAAACTAAAAATAGTATTAATCTGGAATATTATATAGTATTTAATCTACAAGCTGTGAAGAAATGGTTAATTTATCTTAACAACTTCTATTGAAACTAATCAATTCAAGACAAACATATAATAGCTACCTTAAACACTACTGTAATAATCCATACAAAAACTTTAAAAAAACAACTGTACTTGATTAACCCTTTTTTTCCGTTCATCTCTTTTCTATCTGTTTCACCCCTCTGGTGTTTGACATGACAGTAAAACATTTTTTCCCCTCCTCCAATTTTAGACGACTGTAAAAATCTGTAAACCTAAAAATAAAAAAACTGGCCCCATGAAAAAAATCACTATCCATTTGTTTTAGAATAGACATTTTTCATAGAGAATAAAGTTGATGCTCTATAGTTTTCATCATTGTAAACCATATTAAAAATTATATGAACTTTTTTTATGAAGAAAAATACTGTCAGTAGTTACTACTACTAATACTGTCAAAAACCACTACAGACAAATGAACAGAAGATTATCTGTGCACTTGAAATTATACATTTAACCCTTTTTTCCAGAATATGTATCGGTGCATAGTTGCTTTTCTTTCTGGAATACCTTTTTTAACATTTACCATTTGGTCAGTTTCCTGTAATCATTTGTTTATCTTGGTGTTTTTTATGTTGCATAAACTTCTGTCTTTCAAATGCATCGTTTATACATATTTTGACCCATTGGACCCTGCACTTTGAATTAAGCGTGTGCTGCTTTTCCCCGGGCAGCTGAGGCAGATTTAGAAAATTATAGGTGCTTGTAGTTTTTAAGATGTAGCTTCAAAAGTATTGATATCTTATAATTGCAAGTTACATTTATTTTGAAGCAAATTGAAGTATTTACGCAATGGTGTAACTGTTGTGTATATAAGCTTGTTATATGTTGTCATTCTGAGGTGTGGAACTTCGGAAATAAATTTTGTGAACAATATCATATTTTATTACAATAACATCACCAACTGCTGGTTCCACACAAGGAAGTGTTCTTCCTATGCATGGTACTGCGCAAAGAATCCAATTTTGCACAAATGCACATTGCATGTCTGACATCCAAAGCATGTCTCAATTGTACATCCAGATGGCCGTTTCACTCCGTTTTCGCGACACAACTGATAAGCTCATTTTGATGACAATGAGTTGTTGGAGTTCTCATCAGGGATGTCATCACTACTATTTCTTGCCACCTGAAACAAACAAACAGCTACAGTAATGAAAACAGAATAAGAAAAAAAAATTTATGCATTTGTCACATGTTGTATCCAACATAACAATGTCAAATTATAATTTTTTTTACTTTTTTAAAGTTTACTAATATCTGAAATATAGATAAATATAATTAATTATAAAGACCGCTGACACCTTCAATATAATAAAATTGTCAATAATGTCCAGTGAACGCATCTGTTCTAAAGCCCACCAGTGCTCGACTTCAAGTATGATTATCTCGACTTCAAGTATGATTATCTCCAAAACTTTCAATACGACCATATGTTAATTTTACCCACAATTCATAGCTAAGATATGTAGGATTCCGCTAGTTTTAGTTTCATATCAATCCACCCGCTGACGCCACCTCCACAGCCGTTTTCCCCAGCAGATGCTTGCGGGCGCCGTGGGGAAAACAAGGTCGGACGCTTTCGGGCGCGCAGGGTCTAATGGGTTAAAATGGATAATGCCAGCTAATCGGGCTGTAAATAATGTCACTAAAGGTAGCGCTTTGTTGTCAGGAAAAGTGGGAGTTTATTGACAATTTAAATTTGTGAGAGTAGATCGACTTTGCTATAATATATATTATGTATGATGATGGGAACAACTTAGAAATTGTAGAATGGACAATGTGAATGGATTGGGCTGTAAAAATACAAACTGTTTTACCATTTGAAAATGTAATTTATTAGCAATTTATATGGGGAAATGTATATGTGGTAATGTGAATGAATAGTTCTCCTTATGAACATGGTACAGCCACTCATCACATGGAGAGCACCCACTGGTGCCTAGTATCATTCCTCCTTTCTTTGACTTACAGGAGAACGCAAAGCTTATAAAGGATGTAGACTACGAGACGGTAACAACATTTGAGAAGCCGTACGTCGAGGCGATCCAGTCACTGTGGGCAGACTCCGGCATCCAGGAGTGCTATGACAGGAGAAGAGAGTACCAGCTCACAGATTCAGCGAAATAGTAAGTCTCTTTTATATTCCTCTTGTATTGCTCAGACATCATTCAGAGTTTTCAACAACTGTAACTGATATTGTGAGATTGAATATCACAGAGTTAAAGTATGTTGCATGAATTAGTTTGCAGTGTACTTAGGAAATTATATTTGTGCGTTTGATTGAATATAGAATTATAAATTTAATTATTCCTGTGTCAGTGGAAGTGTTAGAAGTTACACAGCCAAGTACTTGGAAGTGTTCCAGCAGTATGTATATATACATGGATGTTACAGAAGGTTCATATATGAATCTTCTGAAACATTGATATGATTCTTCATTGTGTATTTAAAATATGAAATATTTAGAATTGTATGTTGTACATGTTCTAAATTGTGTTCTAAACCATTGCAGCTACCTTGATAGTATCGACAGAATCTCTCTAGAAGGCTACTTACCAACGCTACAGGACATTTTACGAGTCCGAGTCCCAACGACGGGCATCATAGAATATCCCTTCGACCTGGATAGTATAATATTTAGGTAAGCTTTTATACATGCTTCAGGCATCTGTGATACTGTCTGATGAATTGTAGCCTCAAATATAGCAGCTGTCTTAATGTAAAATGTCCTCAACAAAATGATCATGATTGTCCATATATGAATGTTGGGTGAAACATCCTGGATTCATGGCAACAGACAGTAAAGGTCCACAGACTGATTTCAGTGCCAAAGGCACATGAGCCGATTTTAGTAAAAAATGTATGTGTTCCATAGTAAAGAATTTTCTTTTGGTCATTTGCAACCGAAACACCCTTGGAAAATGTTCTGCAAACTGGTAGCCACATCACATCTTACGTTAACATAGTAGGCACCAGAAACAAGAGATCTGGGTTTCTGCTTATTTTTTAATGACCTATCAAGTCTATACGACGAGCTAATTTCATATTTTATTTAGATTAAGAATTGTGTAATACTATGTATGTATATATATCTACAAGTCCACATGAATACGGGCATATAGCTATTGTTCTATAAAAAAGTACAAGTTTGCACAGTTAAAAAAAAATTTTTGTTGCAGAATGGTTGATGTAGGGGGCCAGCGTTCAGAGCGTCGGAAGTGGATCCACTGTTTTGAAAATGTTACGTCCATCATGTTTTTAGTCGCCTTAAGTGAATATGACCAAGTACTGGTCGAGTCGGACAACGAGGTAAGTTCACTCAATGTATGTCATATCAAGTGCAATATGACCAAGTACTGGTCGAGTCGGACAACGAGGTAAGTTCACTCAGTGTATGTCATATCAAGTGCAATATGACCAAGTACTGGTCGAGTCGGACAACGAGGTAAGTTCACTCAATGTATGTCATATCAAGTACAATATGACCAAGTACTGGTCGAGTCGGACAACGAGGTAAGTTCACTCAATGTATGTCATATCAAGTGCAATATCTCTTGCGATATCTCATGGCTAGGTTTCTTTTGGGTTTCCAATATCGTTACTGCCTTGGTCTTCTTCTTGGTGGCATTCTAAGAACATGACCCAAATACCTCCCTCTTCTTTTCAAGAATCTTAACTTGATTGGTTCTGCATTTGCTGTTTTGATGACTTCTCGTTGATAAACTCATTCCAGTCAATGTTCAAAAGACTGTGCAAGCATTTGTTCAGAAAACTTGCTAGTTTCTGTTCAATGGTTTTGTTTCAGAGCAATGAAGTAGAACAGATTTAATTATATATTACCATTACAAGTCTTGTTGGCATATCATTAAGTTAGCCACTGGATAAGTGATGTGAGAGTTATGTTTAAATTGTAAGACACCTGTAATGTCCAATGTTATGTCTGTCATGACATTCATTTGTTCATCTGAGACTTTTAACATTATAACGATTGGAGAAAATGGCTTAAAATGCATTACACGGCTTACGATTTGAACAGAGTCCTCTGTAGATATGTGTAAACATTTTTTATGTGTCACTGACATGTTCAGCTTTGCAATCGGGTATATTTTATATTTGTCTGAACATTTATATTTTAGCTAATGTCTAAACATTGAAAACTATTATAAAACACTGTTCTTTTTTATTAGTGTGAATGTCATAACAAATAGAAGTCTTATCTCAATTGTTTACAGCCCATTATTCATTATGTTTGCGTTGTTATAATCTACGCCTATGCAAAAGTTGAAAAATAATCTAAGATTTTATTATGTTGGGTGGGTAAATTTTTTTAAGAACATTGCCTATTTACTTTACACCTCTACAAACAAAACAAGATTAACTCATGTATATAATAACAATCCTAAAAAATAAACCAAGCATGGTGTGTGGAAGATGTTTTCACCCAAAACAGTTTACCTAATTTCTATATTTTTTTAGAGAATGCCAACGTGGTATGTAAGAAAAATGTCACGGACGTTCCGCCTAGTTATACCTTTGTAGTATCCACTACAACGTTCAGCCATGTTGTACCTGTCGTATCCACTACAATGTTCCATGTTGTACCTGTCTCGTATCCACTACAATGTTCCTCCATGTTGTACCTGTCTAGTATCCACTACAACATTCCGCCATGTTGTACCTGTCTCGTATCTACTACAATGTTCTGTCTAGTATCCACTACAACGTTCCACCATGTTGTACCTGTCTAGTATCCACTACAACATTCAGCCATGTTGTACCTGTCTCGTATCCACTACAGCGTTCCGCCATGTTGTACCTGTCTCGTATCCACTACAATGTTCCGCCATGTTGTACCTGTCTAGTATCCACTGCGACGTTCTGCCATGTTGTACCTGTCTAGTATCTACTGCATTTCTCCGATCCGTAGGCCCTATTCTACCAAATTTTTATTTACCTAACTGTCCTTGACTCCACTTTTACATAGAGATCCAGTTTTTTACAGTCAAGTAAGTTTTCAAAATGTAAGCGATGAATAGTTAAAAGCATAAATTATGGCTTGCCTACAGCATCTATTTTACAGCACTGACATTGACAAGCGTTATGCGAAGGTCAAGGTTGTTGTACATCCCTAACCTTCATATTGGTATACTCGATGATACAACTTCAGTTGTGTTGTTGGCACTCTCTGCGAGCTTTGTTATTGAAAACTTTCAAAACTTCTTTGAAACATGCGCAGAATTTAAAAGCTGAGAAATCGCCCAGCACATGTTTCCTGTAGCGCTTGCACAACCACCCGTTTTCATAAAGCGGTGATATCTAGGGGAAATGTATGTCACCTGTTTTAGTGTCGCGAAAAAGTGCCAAGATGCCATCACACAAATTTGCTACCCTTAGACCAGAAATATGTGGAATGTGGTGTTCATTGCCACTTCCAATGCGCAACGCAACGTGGCCACTGCATGACTTCCGAGGTGGTGCAACAGGACTTCATATTTGAAAACATAAATCGCTCGCCTAAATATGCCAAATTAATTTAGGCGAGCGATTTGTTAGTTGTTTTGTTTACCGTGTGGTGGTGCCACCATTTCCCATTCGGATTCTGTCGTTGTCGCCATGAAATTTTAATTGGTGCTTGTTGGTGCTGACTTTTGTACAAAGAAATAATTGTTTACTTTAGTAAAGCCCATACATTCTGATTGCAATTGGTGAAACGGTTTTGAATTGCAACATGTCACCGATTACTGTAGGCCGTAGCCTAGGCAAAGCCAGTGGCTGTGCTGTGGTACTGTGCCCGGGCCGTGGCCACGAAACGGTACTGGTTTCGTGTGCGACTTCATTTAGGCTGTTTGAAAATTGCAGTTGAAATTCACAAATACGCCACGTATAAGAATTACATGTATAGTCATAACTCATAAATGCAGCTTAGTAGGCAACACCAATATAAACTGTGGGGAAATGGCATGCTTCCATTGCATCACAATGCCAAACGCACAACTCAAACCCAGTGCGCAAAAAATATGAATTTGTCATCCGCACATGAAACAGTGAATCAATGTTAAATGGTACCGGAGATGTGCGTCGTGAATTTGTGCTCAGAGCGGTTGAAAGACGAAGTGGAACAATTACTAAAATTATCGTTTTCAATGTCTGATCAACTTTTACTCTGCGTGTCAACTCATATAAATTTTCGGTAGTTCAGATCCAGGTTATTATTTTCGATTCCCATTACAGTGTAGTCGGTCAGTCGGATCGTAGCGAAATATTGTTGATCCCTTAACTATTCCATAACTGTACATGTATACATGTATTTTATTAAGTTCAACATACATTATGTGACATTTACACATAATACAAATCGACGTTAGTCCACTCATTTGATCATTTTTATAAACCGCGCGGCCAGCAAAGCTTCAAAGGCGTTCTTGCAATCTTGGTGCAGCGGGCTACAATTGCCATCGCCGGTGATGGATAATATGTAAACTCAGAATATTGGAGCCCGAACACTGCGTTGTAAAGAAGAGAAACTTTCCTAGTGAATCTAATACTCAAGAAAGTACTTGTCAAGACGAACACTTGCAGGCAGCGAACAATTTTAACAATTGACAATAGATCGCTCCCTAGATTATTGATTTGCGCGAGCGATAGCAATCGCTCGCCTCAAATATGAAGCCCTGGTGCTAGCTGCACCCCTGACGACTAATGAATTAACTAATTTTCTTAAAACAGCCCCTCTCCCGAACCCACCCGCCACCAAATATTCTGTTTTGGGGTTTCTCAAGGTTGGCAGCTATGCAATATTCATCACTAGGCGCTACCCTTTGCTATATTCATCTCTTATTTATTTGCAGAATCGCATGGAAGAATCGAAAGCGTTATTCAGGACAATTATCACATATCCGTGGTTCCAGAATTCTTCAGTAATTCTGTTTCTGAACAAGAAGGATCTTCTGGAGGAGAAAATTATGCACTCACACGTAGTAGACTATTTTCCGGAGTTTGATGGTAAGTTCATGATGAAATAAAATGGTTAGGACACCAATGGCTTATTTTAAGAGTTTAGTTGTTGTTTGCTACAGTTTTTAATGCAGTTAGGTGGCACATGCAATTAAAGTTTTGCATGTGCATCCCTGTCAATTATTTCTATTTGTCTGCATAAATCGTTGTCACGTTGAAGCAACCATTTTCCTTTTAAGTCATTTAGAAGAAAGTTACAGACCAGTGAGTTTAGTTTTATGCAGGTTATTAGGTTATGTTATGCCACAACCAACTTACCGCTAAAAATCAAAACAAGTTTGGTTTCTGTTACACAATATAGCTGTTGCACAGTCAAAATGTCAATAAGGTGACTTGATAGGGTTGTCTGCCACCATGAAACAGAAACATCCATTTGCCGTCCTTTTGTGTAGCGCAGTGGCAACCTTATCCCTGTAGTTCTTTTACATCCTTTTAGATGTCCTAATTTCAACCATTACTTTATTGCAATAAAGATTATGTTGGGATCGGTCTCGAACAATACCACTGATTTATTTTACACATGATTTGGTTGAAATGATGTACCCTTTAATTGTGAACTGATTTTAATTGTTTGCCAGTGCACTGCTACAAATAGTTGCAGTGTCTGAGTGAGAAAATGGTGAGTTGATTATTAAGAACGTTTGTTGTAGGCCCCCAGAAGGAAGCTCAGGCAGCACGCGAATTCATCCTCAAGATGTTCGTCGACTTAAACCCAGACCCTGACAAGATCATCTACTCACATTTCACGTGTGCAACAGGTCAGTAGAATCACATAGATGTTGCATCATTACAGTCATGTCAGTCTTTGTTTGCCTTGTACGGAAAACGTCTGTTTCTCTGAGTGGACATGGTTGTACTGGTAGAGCAGGTGAACAGTTACTCTCTAAGCATGTATATCTGAATGAATGTGTGTTAGTGAGCCCGAACCTTTTCATGAAAGTTATAAGCAGTCTAGAGGTGGGCATAAGCAGCACCACCCTGTTTGAAGTCAGCACATATTTTTCAGTCAGCCATCTTTTGTACGTTTTTTATAGGATTTTTGTATAGTTATATACAGTTCTCAGCATGACTTCTCCATTGTTATTTTGTGTTCATCATTACCTGTTATCCAGTTATAGGATGTTTGTATAGTTATATACAGTTCTCAGCATGACTTCCCCATTGTTATTTCGTGTTCATCATTACCTGTTATCCAGTTATAGGATGTTTGTATAGTTATATACAGTTCTCAGCATGACTTCTCCATTGTTATTTCGTGTTCATCATTACCTGTTATCCAGTTATAGGATGTTTGTATAGTTATATACAGTTCTCAGCATGACTTCCCCATTGTTATTTCGTGTTCATCATTACCTGTTATCCAGTTATAGGATGTTTGTATAGTTATATACAGTTCTCAGCATGACTTCCCCATTGTTATTTCGTGTTCATCATTACCTGTTATCCAGTTAAAAGGATAGTTAAAATGGCAAAAACTTGGTAAAGCATGTTTTCACACTATCACATCACAATGCGAGTATGAAGACATGTCTTCACATCACAATGCGAGTATGAAGACATGTCTTCACATCACAATGCGAGTATGAAGACATGTCTTCACATCACAATGCGAGTATGAAGACATGTCTTCACATCACAATGTGAGTATGAAGACATGTGCCATATTCAACCTAATAAGTGTACATTAGGCTTGAAAAAAAATTGGGCCAAGGAGAAATGTCAAGGAATCTGTTCTGATAAGAAATGTCAAGGTATCTGTTCTGATAAGCCTACATCAAAATTACATTTTCTAGACAATGAGGTAACTGTTTAGTTGTTCCACGTTCGTCAAATTACAATAATTATGGATCCTGTTGATTAAAAAGGGGGTGCATGCTAATTGTGGCATGTATGCTTAATTGGTCAAATATGGTATATTTGTATTCCTATTTCGTGTCTGTGACACTGTTGTCCTTCTGTTTCAGACACAGAAAACATCCGCTTTGTGTTTGCCGCGGTGAAAGACACAATCCTGCAGCTGAACCTGAAGGAGTACAACCTGGTGTGATGGACACAGTCTGTACGAGCAGCAGCAGCAGCAGCAGCAGCATGCACTGGGTTATAGTGGCCATCTGTACATTGTCAAAGTGTCCTTCTTATTTTGATGACTTCGGATGATGGTGACGAGACAGTGAACGTGACCAGCCACAGTGGACGCGTGTCTGGCCGTGACAGCTCTTGTTGTGGTTGTCGGCAGCACAGTGTAACTGAAATAGCCGCCTCAAGCTAATATATGTACGCGCGAGTTTAGCGCGATGCTGATAACAACGATCTGTGGTCCGTCATCCATCGCCACGTCTCGGATGATGGTGAATTCAGATGTGCATTTACAACAACCTGCCGTCGGCGCAAGCACATCGTCATGACAATGCACACAACTGTCGTTTGTTGCCGCCGCCTGCGCTACACAAACCACGCAGTTTGTCAACTGACGATATCAAAGTTAATACGTCCGGTGACTGATGATGACAGCGCTTCTGGGGCGTGTGACACTGATGGGAGATGTCGGGCGATCTTGTTGCCTCCATCTAGAGTTTTTGTAGCCAATCTGTTGTCTGTGTGGCGCCAGCTGGTCGTGTGTTCCATGACCGTCACATCGTCAAGCCTCTAGTATGTGTTCCTGTCACCAGATGGCACTGCAAGTGAGACGGTGCCGTGGCGACAGTCGCGCATGACGAGCGATACAGCCACAACAGTAGCACTGCCATGTGCGGGACGTGACGAGTGTCGTAGCAGCTTGCGGCACTCAACTTGGCCACAGGTGTCATCGTTGTTGTACTGTTTAGGCTAAAGCCTTGTCATGATGGGATAATTGATTAGATAATTATTACTACTAATATTATTGTTAAGATGAACATCAAGTGCAATGTTTTTAAACTATGAGACTTCTACAGCGGTGTGTGTGTGTGTGTATTGTACACAGACCAGTTGCTCATGTTTTATGTGTGTGAACAAGGAACCAGACGAGACCGCTGCGCGCATACATACATACATGTACGTGGCGACGTCACCTGTCAGCTGTGTTGCTATAGCAACGGCAGCGCTTATGTCTGTTGGTGTTTATATGCTTTGGAGGTACTTATCGTCTGCTATGTTTCCTGTACGCCGTTTGAGATAATTACTGACAACATGATAGGAATGCTTGCGTCATCGTCGTCGTCTGTGCTATCCACTCCTCAGTTGCTGCCTACATGGATTTTTTTTACTGAAAAAGAAGCAATTCCGTGGAAGTAGCAGTGTATTGTTAATACTTTTGTCACAGGATGGAAATTATTTGTGAATTTGAATGTGGTTCATCATATGGGAATTATTTCTTGACATAGTGTCTAGACGTTTTTGAGAACCTGCTAAGCTGACTAGTCAAATGGCAGAATATGGCATTTGAGTGGCATGGATTTAAACATTCTGAGTGACTATACGGTTCCTATCATAGCCAAGTGGTTCCCGGTTTCATTTCCCTGGAGTGTTTAATACAAAATATGATTAAAGTTGTCTGGAAATGTTGGGCTTCAACCATCACTATTGGGTCTCTCTCAACTACAATTTGTAGGCAACTATTAAACTTTTTAGGGGCAAAATTTTAATGTGTTATCCAAACTGAGAGTTGTTTACGAATAAGGTATGTTTCCATATAAAAGCTTTGCATGCATTATGAATGGATATTTTTGTAAGAAACAAACATGTCACTTATCACAAGAATTGCGACAACTACTAGCTGTCCGATATGGCATAGAGAATGTGTAGGATTGTGATACAATCACAAGAACGTTTATGGTGGAGAGAAACACAGATAAGACAAGAACGTGTCTGCAGGAGTACTGCCATGACGTGGACAGAACGATCATTCAGATTTAGTACAGGTTCAAAGCATTTCAATGAATTTGCTTGCTCTAGTGTTAAGTGATGAGACGTGGACAGGAGTGCCACAGTTTGTAGTAGGCTGGCCCTGCAGAGTAGAACAGCCGACGATTTCTTGCCTACAGATCCACGTGATCTGCTTCATCAATTTGTTGTGTGCTTTACGACTACTGTGACTGCAGATGCATTGGCCAGGGATGTGACAGTCTCGGGTGGCATGCAGTCGTGCTGAGTAGTTGTGTGTGTGCGTGGGTGGGTGTGGGTGTGTCGGTATACACTGTGTACATTATACCGTTCCGTGTGTGCGAGGCTGGGTTTTGAGCCGGAACTTCGTTCCAGAGCAGGTGTGGCTGCATTGGTGACGGCCTCGTCTCTGGGGTACAGCTGAAAGGACCAACTGTGACAAAAGACCAGCGGCTGTACCAACCTCCTGTGCGCTGGATGGGATATCTTACAGAAAATGCTCCCTTGCCATGCAGCATTTGTGCAAGTCATTTTTTTTCATAGTGTCATAACGTGCAGTGAAGGAGATGTTGTCACTGCCAGTTTGTCGGGCCTAGTCTAATTGGTATGCACGTGGACGACAGAAAGCACGTAGAAACTGACTTGTGTCACGCACTGGTATTCCATGGAATACTTAGGAAGTAGCCATTGTTGCTGTGACCATGAGAGCGACAGTCTGTCGGTAGACGACTGGTGTTCGATAGTATTGTACAGTATAAGTAAGATGCCTATTTTGCCAGTGGTTGATACTGGCTTGTGATAGAGGTAGGCAGTCAGTCAGTCCATTGTTTCCAGGCCTTGTCAATTTCCCGTCGTCGTGTGTGCACGTGATCAGTTTGTTAGCTTCCTTCTGTGTTACTGGCTCCCGGCCAGTGCTGTTGGGCCACGCGTTGTTCACTGACCAGTCTTTGGTACCTGTTCACAATACTGCAACAACCGTTTCTCGGCAGTAGAGTGCTACTTCTGTTCTGCGATCAGTGGATCTGACGCTGTACACTTGACCTAACAACAGCCTCAGGCAGTGGTCAGTTAGGTTTTTGCGGAGAACTCTTGTATAGTAGTTCTGGTTCTGTTAGATTGTTGGCCAGACTGGTCATCCGGTGTGCAGATCGTTAGGTTAGTGACCGCCGGACTAGGTCGGTGCAGACCGGGTGTCCGAGAACGCCACTGGTGCCCCTGCCTTGCCTGCAGACAAACTTACAGACAAACCGACTGACGGCGACGACAATGTAACCTACAGAACCAATGTTGCTACGATTGTTGTCATGACAAAGACGGGGATAATTTCTTAAATTCCACAAAGATAGGACGTGTGTTGTGTAGCCGTAGAGACGAGGAGGTCGCAAGAGACATTGCGTGTGTAGAGACTGCTCTGCGGCGGCTGCATTGCTATTGACGAAGTCATTTCGAGTGTGTATCCTTGTCAGCGATTCTGTTGCCTTAGTATACCACTGTACGGCAGCGCGGCGGCGCACGGCGTACACGTCGAACCGTGGCGCCTGTTCGCTGCACGCAGTGCCGACGATGATTGTGTCCGCGTCTTTGTGGAATTGTTGGAATTTTCTCGATGGTTGTTGTAAACAGTGTCAAAAATAAAATGTTTCTTGTAATATTTTACGGATAGCTTTCAGAGCTTTATAAATGGAGGGTTTGTGTTTCGACAGAAAAAATAAAATATTTATTGAAACCATCATGTATACATGTACTAGTCCGTAGTCCTGTCGCTTTCGAATAACCTGCTGTTTGGTTAGTCTTTATGTCCATTTCGTGATACAAATACTTGCTACTTACGTCAATAGTACAATCGATGATTGCAGATTGAAAACAATGGCGATCCAGTAAAAGTATTGACAAATAATTTACATGGGTGATCTTTATAATTATTTGATGTTTTGTTATTTGACGAGAAGTTCTTTAAATATAGGTCTGAAAATGTAAAACGAATCAGAGGTTTATTCAATTACATTTCCGACAAATTGGGAGTTTTTATATAAGCTAATTGGCATTCGTGCTTGGCAAACCACTAACACCCCTAGCACAGTTGAACGTGCCATTCCTGTTTTGGCATTAACACGTCGCACCACGATGCATGGTTTTACATGAGGACTGCACGGTGGACACCGTGGACACGTGGACACCGACATATATAGCCCAATAGTACAACCCGATTACACTGACTAATGCCTTGTCTCCCAGGATGGGACCCATGCAATGTAGTACGTTATCCAAGTTATATAATGCAGCCATAGCTGCATAATTATGTTGCCCATATTGTCATCTCGAATAGAGAAGACGGTGCAAGTCCGCCAGTCTGTGACGGAATATACAGTTGTTGACGAGGTCCTGTTTTACCTAGTTAATCCTAACCCGCAATCAACCTTATTCGATACTGCGTTCTGGCGATATCACCATGGTCGATTAACCGAAACAAAATCACCGATGCCATTGCTGTATCTGTCTGCGAGCGGTCTTCAAGGATGAGTCCGTAGGCTGCCAACACATTTAACAAGAATAGCTCATTGAAGAGAGGCAGAAGACCAAGGACTACATGGACAGACAATGCATGGATGGAGGCACATCTACTATGAAGATCTGGTCAGAACGGCACGGCATACAGAAATGGCGACCCAAGATAACCGAGAGGAAATGGTATCACGTAATGACGAATACGTTACACTGAGTCCACCTACGGACGTCGTCAGATTCGCTGCACGGTTGAAAGATGTCGCAACCTGCCCAGTGCCTACCACGCCGTTCTGAGCAGCCCAGCGGGCTCTGTCAAAAACTGGAAGTGAATGAATATGGCCATTATATTGTTACATAATTAATTTGGCCGAGTTGTCTGGCACACCTTCAGTGAATCACCATGTAGTCGATGCAACAAGACACTGGCAGTACGATGTAGGCGTTCATGAGGGCGCACACGTCTCTCATCCGACTGAACAGTTCTAGAGTTCTTGGATGTTACATAATTTTTACACCACGTTAGGCTCGTCTTGAATCTCCGATAGTCTTGATATGTCTCTAGAAGTACTATCTTGGGTGCGAGTGGCATGTTTGTCCTCTCTGACAAACTGTTGGCAAACATTAACACGGGACGTGCGCTGTTGTGTATACACTTAACTGTAATAGCCCACGCTAGTGCTGTATACACGTAACTGTTATAGCCTACGCTAGTTGTGTATACACGTAACTGTTATAGACCATGCTAGTGGTGTATACACGTAACTGTTATAGTCCACACTAGTGCTGTATACACGTAACTGTTATAGTCCACGCTAGTTGTGTATACACGTAACTGTTATAGACCACGCTAGTTGTGTATACACGTCACTGTTATATACCATGCTAGTGGTGTATACACGTAACTGTTATAGTCCACACTAGTGCTGTATACACGTAACTGTTATAGTCCACGCTAGTTGTGTATACACGTAACTGTTGTAGACCACGCTAGTTGTGTATACACGTAACTGTTATAGCCCACGCTAGTTGTGTATACACGTCACTGTTATAGACCATGCTAGTGGTGTATACACGTAACTGTTATAGTCCACACTAGTGCTGTATACACGTAACTGTTATAGTCCACGCCAGTGGTGTATACATGTAACTGTTATAGACCACGCTAGTGGTGTATACACGTAACTGTTATAGACCACGCTAGTGGTGTATACACGTAACTGTTATAGTCCACGCTAGTGGTGTATACACGTAACTGTTATAGTCCACGCTAGTGATGTATACACGTAACTGTTATAGTCCACGCTAGTGCTGTATACACGTAACTGTTATAGTCCACGCTAGTGCTGTATACACGTAACTGTTATAGTCCACGCTAGTGGTGTATACACTTAATACAGAAAAGAAGATCTCCACCCTAAGGCAGGAGACTTGGCACTTCTGCATAGCGTCCACTATAAACACAGCGTCCACTATAACCACAGCGTCCACTATAACCATAGCGTCCACTATAACCATAATGCCAAACACCCACAACAGTCATCTCTTAATCCCTCACCAACGTATACAGAGGCGCCCTCTGGTGAATAGCGTTGAAATTCCGATGCATGATGCAGCTACTGGCTTTGCCTTTGTGATGTTGTCGGCGTTGTTATTGACAACGATACAAACAGTCATCAGGTAACCTTTCTCGCTTTCATTCATTCATTCATTAAGACTATGTATGTCTGTCACGGACATGTGATTTTACCGTAACGACATTTGTATGCATTTACAAAAGTATTAGTCGCGGATAGGTTCAACCAGGAAACAGTGTCGAAGTCAACCATGCACTCATTAGACATTAATTACGACTAGATATGAACAGATTTAACAAGATTGCCATCCGACCAAGGCAAATGCCCAGATGGCAAGTGGACAAGGAAGCCGTTGGCATTGGCTTATCGAGAGTCCAACATTTTTCACCTATGTGTAACTTGCCCTCCTTAGTCTCAGATATGTGTCAACCTTGTTTATTCACGCTGCCAGCAGTTGCACAATATGTAGATACTTTGTTCCATCCATTTATTGTCCTCTGTGAGAACGAGTACTTCCTGATGTCCAATCTACACTGATATTTTACTAGTGTTACTTCACGCCCTCTAGTTCTACTATTTTTCTTGAATGAGAAATCATATTTCTATCAATATTTTCGTACCCATTTAATATCGTAAAAACGTCAATTTGATCTATTCTTAACCTCCTTGTCTCTAGGGCTGTTAAACCACATTCTTTTAGGCGTTCATCATGACTAAGATCTCTCAGTACTGGAATACTTTTAGGTGTTCTCCTCTGTTTTCGTTCAAGTGTATCTATATCCTTCTTACGATATGGACTCCGAGCTTGTATACAGTATTCTAAATGAGGCCTAATTATTGCTTTATACAGAGGTATAATTAGCTTTTCTTCTTGTATGTTATGTTTCTCCTAATCAAATCAAGAATATGATTACCCTTTGAAGCTGCAATACCACACTGCTCTGAAACTTTCATATCTGTACTTATTGTTACTCCTAAGTCCTTTTCTTTTTTCAGTAATACCTAGAACAGTATCTCCCATTTTATAGTTTACATCCAAGTTCCCATGTCCTGTATGTAGGCATTTACATTTCCCAAAATTGAATAACATCTGCGATTTCTCAGACCATTTAACAGATTTGTCTAGATAGTTTTGTAAATGTTGTTGATCACTTTTAATGTTAACCCTTCTAAACACTTTTGTGTCATCCGCCAATTTCAGTATGTTGCTTGTTATATTATCATCATCTGAGTCATCGATATATATTAAAAACAATAAAGATCCTAATACTGATCCTTGTCATACCCCACTCAAAACTGTCCAGTTTGTTCTCCAGTTTGAAATCTCCCTATCTACTACAACACGCTGTCTTCTGTCAGTCAGCCATTGTTGTATCCGCTTGATTATGCCATCCCTGATACCATGGGATTTTAATTTAAGTAGTAATCTTTGATGTGGCACTTTGTCAAAAGCTTTCTGAAAATCTAAGTTTATGATATCTACTGGTGATCCCTCATCTATCCACTTAGTGATTTCTTCCAAAAAACAACATATTTGTTAAGCATGACCTCGCTTTTAGGAATCCATGTTGAGATGGATTTAATAATTTATACCTAACAAGGAAGTCCACCATAATAGTATGGTGTTTAATTAACCTTTCTAATAATTAATAAATCACTGATGTTAAATTCACTGGTCTGTAATTCTCTGACTTATTTCTCGAACCCTTTTTGGTATGATGTTTGCTTCTTTCCATTCATAAGGAACCACTCCCTCTTTTAATGACAAGTTGAACACTTTTGCAAGTGGTATACTGGTTTACTCTACTGTTCCATTAGTAGTTTTGGAGGAATTCCATCCACTCCAGGCGATTTATTATCCCTCATTGACTTTACTTTCTTAGCTACCATTTCTGGAGTTACAATTAACTGCTCTAAATAGTTAGATTTAGCCTCCTGAAATTTAGTATCTGGAACTGGTAAAGAACTAATATCCTCTCAGGTAAACACTGAACTGAAGTTTAGGTTTTCTGCCATTAAAAAACCTTGATATTATATTTCCAGCACTGTCTTCTAGTGGCCCAAACTTGTCTCGTACGTTTTGTTTACTCATGACATATGCATAAAAACTCTTGCTGTCATTGTTTATGTTACATAATAATTTTTGTTCATGCATACATGCATGCACACATGCATGTGTGTACACACACCTTTTACATTACTTTAACATTACTGTACAGTGAACATAAGCAAACTGAAATCCCAGATCCCCAAATGATGCCCATTCTGACAGCCATATGTTATCTGTTGCATGCATGTGAATGATCTAATAGCCAGTATCTGCAGTGTGTCATTAGGAGATGACCAGAGATGGACAGAATACATCTCGTAGATAGCACCAGCAAATCAAATGCTGCTGTACGGAAGATTCTGCTTGGTGATTATGACAGAGTCTTCATTGCTGTCAAACAAGTCTTTCTAGACCAGCCAGGTATGTTAATTTTTTTTTACTGAAAAAACCTGTTTTTAAATCATAAAATTTTTTTTACTGAAAAAATCTGTTTTTAAATCATAAAATTTTTTTTACTTAAAAAACCTGTTTTTAAATCATAAATTTAATCTATAGGTGAAGGTGGGGCATGTCAGCACACCTAAGGTATAATATGCCACAACTAGTGAACTGTTTATGCCAGAAGGGTAACATTTCATCTTGCTAATCTGTATATTTAGTAGTTTACAACAATTTCCAAACTTCAACACCACTAAGAAAGATGTATTATGTTATCAATATGTATTGATCACTCGTCTGCGGATGTGCATCAGGGAATTGGGGCATAACTGCACAGGTATGTGCTAACATACCTTGCATATTTCAGTCCTTTCAGTGGGGCAGAATAAGATCTGCAATGGTAAATATCAGGCTGCAGAACATCATGTCTTGCTAGATATATCAAAATGTATTACTTTGGGGGTCAAATGCGCCCATATAAATAATATAAGCATCACAAGCTGTAATTTATATAATAATATTGCCTAGACTTGGCAATATCTGGTTAAGTTGATGCGTGATATTGGTCTGTCTCAAATACAGTGCACACAAAAAGCCATGCAACAAAAAAACCAAGACAAAGAATAAGAACAATATTACAATTATACCTGTCTAGATACACGAACAGTGAACTCACATATTGTGTTATGAGATTACTGCCTTTAGCACATCCCACCACAAAATCTCACCTCCCACATAATTTTAGGCCAACTGCCCATCTCCCACCATTTCCTTAGGACCAGCCTCCCACTTCCTGCCACACCCTCTCCATAAGGAAACATGGGTTAGCTGATGAGTATCCCCATAGGTGTAAAGTGTATGTCATATATCACATAATGACTCATGCATCCGTAAATATGATCGAACCAAATTAAGTATATATTTTAATAACATCTACATCATGCTGTCATGTTAGGTAAATGAATTTGTAGCACTGAGGTATATCCACACATGCCTGTGCGGGCATGCCCCAAACAACCAGCAGTAGAAAATTGTAAATTTTCCCACACATGTGGTCTATGGCGATAGAAGTTGATTTCTGCAACGACATCAACAACAGCGAACATTCCGGCACATCGATATGCATATATTATTGTATATATGAGCAATGTGTCAATATATGTTTTAAATTACATGACATTCTGCACAAAAAAGATTTTTTTAACAATGTTTTACCGACGCAAACAAGTTCAATTCACTGGTTCATGTGTTTGATGTATGAGTTAGATGCTACCGCAGACCACAGTTTTGAAACCAAATACAGATATAAATACAGATGCAGATATGGCTCAGCATGCGGACATGCCCCACCTTCCCTTGATAGTGTTACCACACCTGCTGCTGTGTAGTCAAATTGTTAAGACATGTTAGTGTTGACCCTGTAGACAAAGTGTTAAAACATGTTCGTGTTGACCCTGTAGGCAAACTGTTAAGACATGTTTGTGTTGATCCTGTAGGGAACTGTTAAGACATGTTCATGTTGACCCTGTAGGCGAACTGTTAGGACATGTTCGTGTTAACCCTGTAGGCAAACTGTTAAGACATGTTCATGTTGACCCTGTAGGCAAACTGTTAAGACATGTTTGTGTTGATCCTGTAGGCAAATTGTTAAGACATGTTTGTGTTGACCCTGTAGGCAAACTGTTAAGACATGTTCATGTTGACCCTGTAGGCAAACTGTTAAGACATGTTTGTGTTGATCCTGTAAGCAAATTGTTAAGACATATTCATGTTGACCCTGTAGGCGAACTGTTAAGACATGTTCATGTTGACCCTGTAGGCGAACTGTTAAGACATGTTCATGTTGACCCTATAGACGAACTGTTAGGACATGTTCGTGTTCACCCTCTAGGCAAACTGTTAAGACATGTTCATGTTGACCCTGTAGGCAAACTGTTAAGACATGTTTGTGTTGATCCTGTAAGCAAATTGTTAAGACATGTTTGTGTTGACCCAGTAGGCAAACTGTTAAGACATGTTTGTGTTGATCCTGTAGGCAAACTGTTAAGACATGTTCATGTTGACCCTGTAGGCGAACTGTTAAGACATGTTCATGTTGACCCTGTAGGCGAACTGTTAAGACATGTTCATGTTGACCCTATAGCCGAACTGTTAGGACATGTTCGTGTTAACCCTGTAGGCAAACTGTTAAGACATGTTCATGCTGACCCTGTAGGCGAACTGTTAAGACATGTTCATGTTGACCCTGTAAGCGAACTGTTAAGAAGACATGTTTACTTTATTTTGACCCTGTAGGTGACCTGGCACTTGTCACAGTAGGAACCATGGATGGTCACGTGTACTTATTTGATATGAAACGAGGCTGTGACCTGATGTTTGAAGGATTGCTTTGGAGACTGCTGCAGTCCCAACAACTGACCAAGGCAAGTGAAGACAAGTTTCATAATTCACAAAGAACTTAATTTTAAGTTGTGCAATTTGACCTACTCTTAGTTGCGTAATGTTTCATGTCAACTGTGCAACTCTTCACTATCAACATATTATTGTTTTTGCCATTCCAGCATTCATTGGTGCAAATTGTTGTATCCATCTCTTAACTTAGATTTTCAGTTATTTATCAGTCTTTATCATATTAATATTTCATGGCCTTAAATTGTACACAAATAACACCCCCTAAGTTTTGTAATAATAAATCTCCTACCAGTTGTTAAATCTGTCATGAGACCAACATTCGTGTTGTTCTCTTACAGGTAATACACGACTGTCGGCATGCAAGTGCTGCCCTCAATCGGCAGTTTGGCGTATCATTGAGGGATGTATTTGACACACAAGTGAGTGCGCATGCCAAAAGGCAGATTGTAGATCACATGATATATGCAGCTTTGGCACAATCTACTTGTTATTGTGCTATCAATCCTTGAAATGACAACTTTTGGAAAAATGGTATCAATTGCCAACACATTATGATTATTATTATTATTATTCAATATAGGGCCAAGAACACAATAAAATTCTCATTAGTATCATTTTGATAATTAATATATCAAGAATGCAATGATTATGTCAAGAAGACTGGATATCGGAATTGAAAACTTTCTTTATACCATTATATGCTATTACAATGCAAATTCTTTCACTCTGCCTAAACATGGAGCTGTGCCTTATGCACCAACAAGGCACAAAGAAAATAAGTAACTAAATAAGTACCTAGTTTTCATTCTGTGTGGATGTGATGTGCTTGTATCACACCCGACAGAAATTTAAGTTAACATCCGCTTGTACGAACAAATCTGAGTTATGTACCAACCAACAATCATTTGTGAAAGATCACTATTCTTAAATATGTTCCACAATTAATTTCTGCCTGTTTGCAGGCTGCCTACAGTCTCCTGATGGTTGACCAGCTACTGGCTCCTCGCGATATTCCTATCACAGATTTATATCGCAAGTATGGCACGCACGATGAGACTCTTATGCAGCGCATTCAGGTATAAGGCCAAGCAATCAAGTCTATAGTTTCTTGTGCACATGCATGTGACTTCCAGACATCTGATTCAATACTGTTTTCAATCACTGCACCAGCTGAATTTTGGCAGTGCCAAAATAAAAAAGAAGAATTTTTTATTTGACCCATCACACATTTCACATTATACATAATTTATATATCAAAGTTGAATTATATTTTACACAATACAAGTGTATGCGGTTGTGAGTAAACATGGTATAAATTAAGGTAAATAAACAAATAGGGTCAGGAGACTCCTTTAAGACTTTGATAGTCGCTATTCGAGGAGCCACCATACAAATTAGAATTAAACTAAATGACTGTTGTAATGCAAAGCCCTGATAGAACTTACATTATTTTATAAGTAGGCACTTAATAATAAAACTTCTTTAGCACTCCTCAGCACCAAAGCTCAGAGGCGCAACAAACCAGTATCGTTAAGCATGATATTATGGACAGAGATGAGCAAACGCTATCACTAGAGCAGGGTACCATTTTTTAGGATTTAGGGAGACCACAGAGGATTTAGGGGGGAAAGCAATTTTTAATAAATGTGTGGACAGTTATAGTTTCAGATAATTATAAGTTGATGGAATAACATAATTTATGCTGCATGACTTGCTTTGTTTAAACATCTGAATGAGGCATTCTTACAGGTTTGTCTTATTCTTACAGGTTTGTCTTATTCTGAATGGAATGCTGTGTTAGGATTAACGATAACCCACAACTTGATCTGACCAACTACAACCTATAAAATATGATGGATTTGGTAAAACAATAAATAAGTTCAACTAGAAATATTTTGTTACAGTAAATGTTACAGTAAATTGGGGACAAGAAGACTTATGAGAACATGTGTTTAAAAACAAAATTGACAAATATCTCAGAAGGGGCGGGTTACACATAGACGAAAAATGGTTGGACTCTCAATACGTCAATGGCTACCTTGTCTGCTTGCTGTCTGGGTCTTTGGCTTTGGATGGCAATCTTGTTCAATCTTGTGTTGACTGTTCAACAGGAGCGGGTGGGTGGCAGTGGAATCTTCTGGTGCCAAAGACCCATGTCCAAGACAATGATCCAATCAGCAGCCTGCGATGTCCAGATGCTCATGACTCGTGTTTATGAGAACATGACCAGGTACAGTGGAAGTGAGTGGAAGGATACACTGTCCAACCAGGCTCAGTGGTCTATCAAGCAACAGGACTTGTAATTCTATAAACATTTTGGGAGACAGCCAATGAATTACTGCATTCGGCATACGTATGGTGCATTCTAATGCATTTGTATTTACCATGAACAGGAGTTCACAACCCCATACAAGTTGTATTTCCGAAAGTATAAATGGTGCCCGAGTTAGTGACTTGTAAATACAATATGTATGGGTGAACTTGTATTCACAGTAAACATGAGTGCATTGGAATGCATTTGGCTTTTCAGCGCAAGTTCCATATATGTCATTGGCAATGCTGCTGCATCAGTGGAATTAACTTTTTACCTGCATTCATATAATAATATAATTATCATATTTGATGTGTTTTTTATAAATAATTTTTTTTACTGAAATCACAAATGTGCTACAATTTTAAAGCATGTACACCTTAGAACTAAGTGAGCACTCTTTGACCATCTGCGTTATGACCAATTTTTAATAAAAATAAGTATGTGTGTGCCAGCAAAATCATATTATAAACATGATGGTGATGTTTATCTATTGGTCTGTTGTGCCACAGAGAGATCACTGCACTAGCCCTGGAGAAGGACTTATCCGAGTACATCAAAGCATACACGCAAGGCAAGAAACAAGCATCTAAAATGCAAAAGTCAGCTGCATTAAAAATTAAAAAATCACGTAAACCAGTTCTGGCTTTGACTGAACGACAGACAGAACTGCTACGAAACACTATTCATCCTGTTGATCTTGTCATCTCATAGAGGACAAATCAGGCATGTGTCCAGAACTCCATTTGTTGCGAACACACCAGACATCTGTAAGTTTGTTAATGTTGACATATCAGACAAATGTCAATTATTTGGTATTATGCATATCAGACAAGTCTATTTGTCATAATTTGTCATAGAGAACACATATAAAAGTGTCCATTTGCCATAGTGGTAGCAGTTTTCACCCTTCCTTTTAGTTGCGTTATCTACATACGTCACAGTTGATGAACTCTTCTGTGCATTGTAGCACAGTTGAATAATACCACCAGGTTTCTGGGTGTGGTTGGTGTGATTGTTCACATTATATTTAAATATCAATGTAGTGGATCATTACAAGACAAGTACATCACATGTGTGTGGATGTCCAGTCATATACTAAGTACATAAAATGTGCATAGATGTCCAGTCATACACTAAGTATATCACATGTGTGTGGATGTCCAGTCATACACTAAGTACATCATATATGCATGGATGACCAGTCATACACTAAGTACATCACATGTGCATGGATGTCCAGTCATACACTAAGTACATCATATGTGTGTGGATGTCTAGTCATACACTAAGTGCACTAATACCATTTTGCTATTCACGTACAGCATATCTTTATAGGTAAATGTTACAAATATGTAGCAGGCACTGACCGGTACTTGACCATGTGACCACCTGCTAGGTGTGTAAACACCTGCTAGGTGTGTAAACACCTGCTAGGTGTGTAGACAGAGGAAGTTCATTAATTTCTTCTGCAGTATTATGTATGCCTTCAATGCTTCAGAATTTTTACGTATGACTTGAGCTTCAATATTATTACATATGACTTATGGGCTTCAGTATTATTACGTATGACTTATGGACTTCAGTATTATTATGTATGACTTATAGGCTTCAGTATTATTACGTATGACTTATGGGCTTCAGTATTATTACGTATGACTTATGGGCTTCAGTATTACTATGTATGACTTATGGGCTTCAGTATTATTAACAAGTATTTAGTATTATAATTATGTAATGTTTGTTTGAAGTTACGAACAGGTATTCAGGTATTAGGCACCCCCTACTGGGGCAACTGTGTGATGCAGAATTATGATTAGTCATTTATACACACAATTAAACAGTATTATACTAATTTTATTAACACTTTTTTAACCACTAATGTAGACTAATAAAGTAAAACAATAAATGCTCAACTGTGTTTTTCTCCTGTATTCAGTTCAGATCTTGCGCAAATAATTGCACCTTTTTTTTCAACAACTCACTGAAGCACTGCCACTTTAAGTTTCACTTTCATACTCGCAGGTTAAGGTGACGATCTCGACTGTGTTGGTTCCTCAACATATGGTGCATTCTTCTGAAGGGTTGTGTCTTTTGTTATCTTCAATTCTGAAAGGAAAGTTGTGTTTTTTTTAAATCTTAATGATTCACAAAAATATTGCTTAATTAAATATAGTTTGGGTAAAAGAATTAAAATGAATTAACCAAGAAGGTGAATCATCAGGAAATCTATTTTACAGATGCATTAAAATAAAATGAGTGAAATGTATTTGTAACAAAATATATGCAAATAATGACACTGTCTCTAAGGGTAATTAAGGATAAAAAAGTTCAATATTATTTTCAAAAAAACTTGACTGGCTAATGACTGAGCTGTCCAACTAATTTTCTATAATGAAATACGTGCCCATTTGTTGACCCATATGTAAGTGTTGCATTTCGACCTCATGATAATCCTGCCTGCAATAGCACATGTAGACATTTTGTGGACTAGATCATGGCTAGACAACTATCACAAAAAACATTCATATTTGAGTGACAGATGACAATGCTAAAGGATGTTAATTACCTAAACCAAAAATTTGCTTTTCAAAACTGCCAACCAGATCCCTTTATTACATGATAGATAGTAACTCACGATATGCATCTTTATCATCATTGTACTCTGCCTGTACAACCATGGTCCGGAGGCAAACAGCCGAGTCCTCTGCCAGTTTTATCATCTGCAATGTTCAACAGCAGATGGGTAATGGTTTATCAATCCACTGATAAACACTGAAAGTCAAAATTTTTAAATAATTAGTTTTTAGCACCAGTAAAATGTGATTTATCTCAGAATGTTATGTAAAAATGTTGTAAGTAATTGCCCAATGACATTTAGGAAATGGCCATCGGATATAAATTAGATCAAATTGATCAAAGCTTCTGTAAAATATCATATTGTTGTTGATAAAACAATATGAGGCCAGTTTCTGATTTACCAATTGCTTTCAAAAATACATGCAACATAATTATAATTCACTTCACTCACACCAAGTGTCCGAAATCACAGAAATTATTAAATGCTGTCTGTTCCAGCAGAGCTGCTACCTCAGCTATGGCGTCTCTATACAGCTAATTGATAATTTCATACATAATGTAACTAGACTTCGAGGAGTAATCAGGCTTTATGGGACATTTCAAAATAAGTTAAGCACAGAAAATTTTAATGCACAATAACATTTTGCAATTTTTTTTAAAATACAATAACATGTATCAATATGAGACCTTGAGAAGTCACACAACAGCATGTCGCATTCACCTGCTCAATTTCCTCGGCATCAGCAACATCCTTGTTTTTCTTGAATTCCTCATTTATTTTGTTTCTGCCAGCTGCATAAAAAACCAAAATACTGACCCCAGTAAAACTTTCACAGTCAAACAATGCTTTATTTTCAAATTAAAATTATTTATACATACAAACAATATAGGATAACATAATAAAGTAACTTGAAACATCTTCAAATGAAAAAGGGGAAAGTTGAAGTGTATTACTTTTAAGCACTTTCTCCCTATGCAAACGTTTACATTTACAGGTATACATAGCAATAGAATATATGAATTCATTGTATCTTATGATAATACATCTAAATACTGAGTTATACTGCAATGTTGAAACACAGCTGATGGATCAAACTTATATACAACACACAACTCTTACCTGACAACATTTCTATATCACCGACAAACACTTGTTTTCTTGCTTCATGCAATGTCCGGAAACTAGCAAGCACCTTCAGAGGAAAAACAATTATAATGTTATCAGCATGTAACTCAGTACCAGACTGCAATGTTCATGTAAAAGAAAGTTGAGTTCTAACGTAAATGTTCAGTCTATTATTATGCTCAATGGAACTTTCTTGTCCCTCTCAGTCACTTCTTCAGTGTCAAACAGTCAAACTGAATCATTCAGTTATCTGATGTCATGTGATTGTGTTGGTGGTTATTACATGCCAGCAGGTCATTGGAGGCCCGACTCATGGCTGTATGGGAACGTACAGTCAATGAGGGCAACACGGCCAGAGATATAAGTTCAAAGTTCAAATACTTTGAAATTCGGGTTGGCAGCAACACCACTTCGATCAGCGAAGTTCCTTCTGTAAAATGCTGCTGAAGCAACCAAAATGCGCTGCTGAAGTGAGCAAATTGCCCTGTCAACGAGATCAAGAAAGTTAGGTCGTGTCGGCTAGCCGAAGCGATATCGCTGCTGAAACGTCCAGTTACCCCACCTACCATACTAACCAAGACTAACTAATGTAGTAATGAGTAATTTAATGACAAGTATATTTATGTTATATGATTTGTAACTAATCATCACATATACGCTTGTCGGTAAATTATTTCCTGGTACAGCAAACCGCTGGATATGGTATATATTTTAGGTCAGTATCGTGCCAGTACTGTAGAGCCAGCACTACTTAGTACTGGTCATACAGTAACAGTTGGGACTAGGGTACAATCGCGGGTCCCGGATGGTTCGGCCCATGATGGGTTCGGCCCACACCGACGGATGGTTCGGCCTAGTTGATTCGGCCCACGCAGACGGATGGTTCGGCCCATTTCACTGTCGCTATTGAAATCAGCGACGGTCGATTCGGCCCACTCTAGCTAAGCGGCAGAAATAAGAAAGAAAGGCGGAGAGGCGGAAATTATGATTGTGCACAGAAACATATGTACACGGTAATATAATAATAATGATCTGGAATTATTTATAAAAATATAGCAATATAAATAAATTAAAAGAAAGTGGTTGACATAATAAAGAAATGAACCAAATTCAAGTAATTAATGTTTAATGGAAACGTCCACGAATAAACGTAATAACTAGTTGAGTTTGTATTGTAATATATAATGTATTGACTTCATTGTTTGTGTGAGCACATTTTATGTGATCAATCCCTTTATGTGTTTAATCTATCTGATGTTTCATCATCAACACTTGTTAACTGAAATGTTTGAAAGCGTGATTTCATAGTTTGTGTAAGCACATTTTATGCTTTTAATCTATCTGGTGTTTCATCAGCAAAACATGATAACGTAAATGTTTGATAGCATCACTTCATTGTTTGTGTGAGCACGTTATATTTGATCAAGCCCTTTATTCAATTAATCGTCTTAAGTTAATTGAGCATATCACAAGTTGCAAAGAGGTGTCATTAACGTTTTCGGCTCTATTGTCCCACGTCAGTAGCTGATTTCTAAGAATAGTAGTTTCGGCCCATGGCGTGATTCAGGAAAAAAACACTTAATATGATAACGCACAGAAACATATTCACACGCTAATATAACAATTATCTCATAAAATAACAGAATGCAGTCCAGCAACACAACGCCAGAAATATTGACACATGCCATAATGTGGAGAAGCCACGACAGGACGAACGCGTTATTTACAATCTGGGAGCATCTCGTCAAGGCCGAACGTAACGAAAGGGAAACGCTGCGTTCCTTGAGCCGACTGACAAAAATAGCGAACGTAATAAACACTTGGTTCGAAAACAATAACAATACTGTAGCGTACAATATTTCGCTAAAACACGCAAACAGTTGAAACTAGGGAACGTAATAAATAAGTAATATTGGTTCTAAAACAATAATAATGTAGCGCATGGCGTTTCGTTAAAACACTGAAATAGTTGTAGCGTATAACATTTCGCAATTACAATACTCTATAAACAACAATTGACTCGAAAACAATAATACTGTAGCGTACGACAAGTCAACAGCATTTCGCTAAGACATGGAAACAATTGAAAATAGCGAAGAATTCGTTAGTTGTTTCGGCCCACGGCGCCCGCTGGCACCGGTTGCATACATGGATGGTTCGGCCCATGCGATCGAAAACACTTCACGGTTCACCGATCGCGCCGTTGGATGGTTCGGCCCATTATGGGCCGAAACATCCGACACCCACAATCGCCGTAGGTGTTAGGTCATGAACGATAATATAGGTGCAACGCAGAATAAATCTATCTGACAATACTTGAAAAGCACTTTCCTACACGTATGCCAATGTGTCAAAAGTAAAGTAAGTTATAGCACAATACAACAAGTTTCAACAACAGTACATACCCTGGATCGTAACGCACTCATATTTTGTGACTTCGTTGAACTACTTGTTTACCTCGAATGGTGACTGAACGTTTCGACAGCGTTGCCTCTTCGGCTATAGCCGACGCGACCAAACTTTCTTGGTCGAGTCGGCGGGACAATTTGGTCGCGACGATGCCGTTTTATAATAATAGTAATATAATAATAATGTTTTAGTTCCGGCAAAAGCTCATATACATACATACAATACAAGTAAAACATTTATATACGCACACGCACGCACGCACGCACGCACGCACGCACGCACGCACACACACACACACACACACACACACACACACACACATGTATCAATTCGAATTTATTCCAACACACAGTTACAATACAATAAATAAAAAAATTAATAAAAAAATGTGCAACAAAAGTGGATTGGTGAAGAATACGCAAGGGTGAGTAGGAAATTGGGTGAACAGAAGTGCAATACTTATCTATGGTTCACCCCGTGGCGTGTTAAGCCGTAAACTCAAATGATACGTAATTATATATTTGCATTACTTACAACATGTAACAACTGAAAATCTTGGATAAATATATTGTGACTAATATGTGGCAATAATATCTAACTTGTAGCATTTTTTAAATGCTTGTATGGTTCTACAAGTGGTAATGTTTTCATTAAAGGAGTTCCATAATCTTGCTCCATATATAATGGAGATGCACACTGATTTTGCATTAGTACTGTACAAAAGCGAGTTAGACAGAATGACTCGTTCTGTCCAGTACCATATACAGACACATACGGTTTTTAAAAAATTTGCAAATTACTTTGTAATTCATTATGAAAAGCCCTTAACTTAATAATAGCTGTATTGACCTTAACTAAATCTAGAAATTTTAGTTGTTGAAAAAGAGTGCTCGTAGGTTCCAGACGTTTTACTCCACAAACTAACTGATAAACATACATACATGTTGAGCATTAAAAATACATGTAGTAAGAATAATATATAATATATATATATATATATATATATATATATATATATATATATATATATTATGAATACATGAATTCATTGTAAATTTGGAATTCAAATTAAGTGACAAACACACGCACACGCACATGCACACATCAAAGACTCTGGTTGAACATATCATTTAAATAAAATAATATAATGAGTCTGACATGATAATGTCAATGACTAGTACAAGAAATAAGGGAGAGGAAGCCAGCCTTCAGCCCTCAGTGTTACTCTATACAATGGTCCAATCTATTTTTAGGTATGCTTGATGCCAATAAAACTACACATTCAGCTCTAAATTATTATTATTACTATTATTATTATTACATTTACATTATCATTTAATTATATTGTGGTGGTTACCAACGTCACCATGGGGGGCAGCACTGTTGCTGGGGGCCTTTGCCGCACCGCCAGCCAGCCGTGTTAACATATAAAGATATGTATATCCTTTGTACATCTCTATGAGCATTTATAATAGGTTTGTCCTTTGATTTTGTGTGTTGTTAGGAATGCGTGGAGGCCATATATATATATATATATATATATATATATATATATATATATATATATATATATATATATATATATATAGCAATCACATTAAGTCTAAATTTTGTGATGGCGCCATGCAAACGGCAGGTAAAGGCCACCAGGCATTTAATATGCAACAGTTGTAGCAACTGGGTGGACTTCGTCAAGTCCGGGTGCAAGAAGTCCTGGGCTGAGGTTCAGGTGGATAGTTTTCGTTTTGAGTGTAGAGGATGAAGGATCTTGAGTTGGTGTTAGAACAGCGGAGGCTGCTCATTGTGGCAGTAGTGAGAAGGGAGCAGGTGGGTTGTGCCAATGGTTCTGGTGGAGGGACAGTAGATGATAAAGTGGAGGAAGACAACAGGAGAGAGGCTAGGGAGAGCTCACCTCAGCCTGGGAGGAGGCTGAGGGGAGGTAAGGTGACAGGTCGTAGGGAGACAGGATGTAAGGAGACGAGATGTAGGGAAACAGGATGAAAGGAGACGAGAAGGAAAGAAATGGGAGGGAAGACAAATGGATTGAAGGAAAGGGGAGTGGGGGAGACAGTAGCGAAGGAGTCGGGGGGGGCAAGGAGATGATAGTTAAGGCGATGGGAGTGAGGGAGACGGAAGGGAGGGTGTCAGAAGGGAAGGCAATGGGAGCGCAAGTTAGCCACGCGACGGGAGGGAAAGGTGACAGGTTGGTGAGTGAGAGAGAGCCTGATAACAGTCTGCCATCAAGTGACAAGGCTGCAGGGCAGAATGTGATGGAGGGGATCCATTGGAAGAGCTATTCCGAGGCAGTGATAGAGGAGTGAGAAAGAGAGCGAGGGTATTTGTGGGGGACTCAATAGTTAGGAAGACCGATAGAGTCTTAAACAAGGGAGATGACGTGGTAGTTTGCTTGCCTGGGGCCAAAATAGAGGCGATAACTGAGAGGGTACAAAACATCTAGGGTTCGGGCAAGGGTTGATTTGTTTTAGTACACGTAGGGGCAAATAACATAGAGAGGAAGGGTACAACTGCCATAGTTAGGAAATACAGGCATTTGGTCAGAACACTAAAGCAGACGCGGGTTGAGCAGGTAATACTGTCAGGGATTTAACCAGTAATAGGAAGGAGGGGTCATAGATATCGAAATTACCGGGGGATGGCAATTAACATGCTAGTCGAGAAGCTATGTAGGGAAGAGGAATTTGGTTTTGTGGATTTGTGGGGAAGTTTTTTTAGAAGGGCAGATATGTACATGAAGGACGGGTTTCATCTAGGTGGAAAGGGGGCAGCAGTATTTGCGGATGGACTCTCAGCAGTAGTAGACAGTGGCATGGGTAGCATATGAAATATTTT
This sequence comes from Lamellibrachia satsuma, assembly GCA_033239005.1. NCBI lineage: Eukaryota > Metazoa > Annelida > Polychaeta > Sabellida > Siboglinidae > Lamellibrachia > Lamellibrachia satsuma. The sequence continues at coordinate 3,841,945 of BSQZ01000007.1, forward strand.
TGGTAGTAAACATTATTTAAACTAGAAGCACAGGGGGGTTACTTAGAGATGCCTCAAGCAGGACAAGAGGCCACTAGTACAGATAAACCAATAATAGAATGTCTGAAAAACATGTCTGAAGCAGGTTAATGAGGTTATAGATGCGTGTGTTTAAATGCTAGGAGTATAATAAATAAGAAAAACGAATTAAACATTATGGTAGAACATATTGACCCTCACATAATTGGTATAACCAAATCATGGGCCAACACAGACATTACAGATGCTGAATTAGGATTGACAGGATACGTAATGTTTAGGAGAGATCGAATAGGAGGAAGGGGAGGGGGAGTTATTTTATATGTTAAAGAATCTATTCAGTCTTATGAAATAAAATTAGAAAGCGAAGCAGATTGCGATGAAGCTGTTTGGTAAAAAATAGTTTCAGGAAATTCGAAATGAACTATTGGATTAGTTTACCAAAGTCCAAACATAAACGAAGAGGATAACACAAAAATACTAAATGCTATAAAGGAAGTTAGTAAAAGGGAATGTTTTATAATGGGAGATTTTAACCATGGACACATACAATGGAAATCTCTAGAGAGTACACAGGATGAGGACCAACAATTTCTATATCTAGCACGGCACAGTATGATCTAGATAAATTAGTTAAATGGTCAGAAAAATGGCAAATGTTATTCAATTTTGGGAAGTGTAAATGGATATACATATGCATATGACATGGAAACATGGACGAAGAATATAAAATGGGGGATGCTGTACTAGGTAGAACCACACAAGAAAATGACTTAGGAGTAACATTTAGTCCTGACATGAAAGTTTCAGAGCAATGTGGGATTGCTGCTTCAAAAGGAAATCAAATTCTAGGGCTAATTAGGAGAACTATCATGTATAAGGAGAAACAGCTAAATGTACCCCTGTACAAAGCAATAGTTAAACCACATTTGGAAATTGGAATATTGTATTCAAACATGGAGGCAATATCGTAAAAAGAACATACTATTCGTTTAATAACAATTGAGTAATCAGAAGATGTACAATTAAGAAAATACTGAATCGTATGCAATTCAAATGCCTACATTTATAAGGAATAGAGTCCTATTATTTGCATACTCAATAAACATGATACAAAAATATTGAAATATTATATATTCTGTTAATTCAGAACTAGCAATAGCAACTAGTAACATTAACTAGATTATGTTATACAGAGTAACTATGTATATTCACTTATGATTGCTTTCTTATATCAGTATCTAGGGAATTCCAGAGACTTGTGCCATATACAGAAAGAGTCATAGCTCTACTATTTGTGGCAACACAACACCTCACAAGTTGATTTTTTTACGTGTTATTGTTGAAATATCTCTTCACAAAGGGTTGTTGTATGTTAACTGGCAATTTGCACTGGCATATTTTAAACATAAAAATTATTTTGGTTTGCTTGATTGACGTCTAACGCTAACAATATAATTACAATCAGTTCAATGTGTGGAAAAACGCGTTTTAAATTATATGATAAAATTTTGCAATATTATGCAACAGTTATAGGGTTGACGTTATTATAATGTGATAGTAAGTGGCTATGACATTGATTTGTCCACAAATCGCAAATTTGTATTTATGTCTGTCTAGCTATTATACGTAGTGCGTATACCTCTACCACGTTGCCTTGGAGAATACAATATGGCCGCCAAATAAAACTTCGGGAAACCTATGGTTTTGATGAACTTAGAATACTTTTTGTATTGTTGCCTTTGCTTTGTAAAATGCAACGTTCTCGAGTTTGCATGATATTTCGAAAGTAAGTGTGACATATCACTTACGTTTTATTTTTGGTTAATAACATTAACAAGTAGTGCGAAAATGTTTTAAAATAGAACTGACATGTCTAAAGACTAAACTTTAAGTCTAAATGGGGTGGGCTATATACACATGAATAAAGAATTGTTGACTTCCTTGTCCATTTACCATCTGGAGCTTGTCTCTTGGGTGGCAATCTTGATAAATACCTTAACTTAGGTTACCTAGGCTAAGGGTGATTCTGATCGTACGATCCTTGTGTTTACTCATTGTCATTGATCAGATCTTCATCATCTAACAATAATTCAAAAGTTCCAGCAAAGAGCATCTAATATAAGAGCTGTAATTCTGTGCAGTCCACTACAATTTGAAATGCCTCTAGGGGCGTGGGTGTTCGTTCACATAAACACCTGTGCGTTGCCTTGTTGTAATGTGGAACTAGGATAGGCGCATGCGTATGATAGGACTATTTATTTTGAAGAAAGCTGTTTAATTGACATTGCATATGCATAATTTTTTTCATGTATTGTCGAATGTGTTATTAACTAATGTGTTATATGAAAACTCATAGCAATAGCCTGATAAATGTGTTATACTACAACTCATAGCAGTAGCCTGATAAAAGGGTAATGTGGTATACTACAATTCATAGCAATAGCCTGATAAAAGTTTAATGTGTTATACTACAATTCATAGCAATAGCCTGATAAAAGTTAAATGTGTTATACTACAACTCGTAGCAATAGCCTGATAAAAGTTGAACTTCAGCATTAGTTATACAGTCCACGAAGAAAGTTAATTGACGTTGTACCCTCAAGTTGCCTAACTTCGTTTACCTTTTGGTTCACATATGCAAGGTTAACATTTACTATACAACTGTTATTTCTGTAATTAAATTAATAATTTTTGTGTGATACGATGTAGACAACTGCAGCTATTAATTTTATGAAAACATTGACCTCCATTGATCAACCGCTAGTTGCAAAATGATAAAACACTGTGTTGCAACCATATAATTAGGTTGCCTAACTTCATCCACCTTGCCATTTATGATGATGTGGTGCATATTCCAAAAGGTATAAACATATGACATTTACACAGAATGAATTAATGAGTGTTGTTATGGAATTTGATGATGCCCAAACTAATGCTTATGTTCATATTTTAACAAGCTATTGTTATTATGTAGTATAACACTTTAGCTTGGTAATATGCGCTAAATAAATGACGATACAGCAACGAAAAAATATTCTTCTAAATATACAGTCATGTTCACATATATATATTCATAACACAAGCAACACACAGATGCTTACAGAAATGAGCACCCGCTAGAACCTAACATAGAGGCACAGCTGCATGCACTTAACCACAGGAACGAGCAGAGTTATGGCTCTTATATTAGACACTCTTTGCTTCTGGTTTCGGTTGTTAATGGTGCTTTAAAGTTATATAAAATCACCTGGCTAGACCAGAATTTGTTCAGGCAGTTTTTAAATTAATTTATGGATTTGGCCTGTACTACTGATTCAGGGAGGGTATTCCATGGCCCAGCCACTCTGAGGGAAAGCATTTTTTCTTACACTTATATTTGCTCTTTGGGTAAACAATTGAAAATCTTACAAACAATTTTAAAATCTTGTTAAAATCTTGTTAAGCTAAGTATAAATGGTACATGGATGTGGCGAAAATTAATCTAGTCCAGATTTTGTTTACCTTTTTGCTTCCATCCCAATCAATAACTGATCATATATGATAATAATTATAGTATATTTTTCAAATAAATCATATTTAATCGTGGCAAAGTTGTATGCATTTTTTTTGTATGGAGTTGGTTGCATGCAAAAATACATTCAAATTCATTTATTCAAATACCCCAACATTTTGGTGTAGCCTGGTAATGAAAATTAATGATGCCATAATTTTATTTATAATTATAATCACTCTGGATCATTTAAATTATGAGGTTTCATTGTCATTACTGGTACTTTGAATGTGTAAGTTTTATTATATAATAAACATCTTCCTTGTCATTACTCTAATTTTGCTATGTGTGTGTTAGAAATACTTAGTCATTACCTGCTGTATCTGTTGCAGCCAGTGAGAGTTTGGATGCTTCACGATGCCAATATTGAGGGTGCCAGTAGTCCATAAGTTTGGGATAATCTCCCACAGTCAGCGCGTTGAGTTGCAGGAGCGGCTTCTCAAGCAGACTTATCTGCAGACGTATGGCACCGAGCGGACACAAGCAGTAGGACAGTGAGTGCCTTATGCATGGTCATTCTGAATCACTGCGGGTTTTGCAATAAGGCAGATAGGTTGTCTGTATGAAATATTTCTTTTTTCATAAATTAGATTGCTTTTTGTTTCATCCTAGTAATGTGTGTTTAATGTTTTGTTCCTTATCTGTGTCCATTAATGTTCAGCTATATGTACATCATTATTTATTTATTATAATAGACTTTCATGTGCTACAAATTGCATCATGTAGAACATTCTTCATCAATTCGAATATCCTGTTCAGTATGTTGATGCCCAAATCTGTCTACAAAATCGAAGTGTTCAGCTGTTCTACGCACAGGTCGTATGTCACCATTTGAAAGATATATGTGATGTCTTTCTCCCAACCCATGTAGCACATACATAATTCTGTTATATTCACGTGTATGTATTTTTGATAAAATGACAACAGTAAGACAAGTTGTGGTTTGTGTTTGTTCAGCAAGCTTCTGGAGGTGAATGATGAATTCATCCAACAGTACAACTTGACAGAGTCCTTCGAAGAAAAGGAGCGACTCGAAAATGTCGCCAGCAAAATGCTCGAGAGAATCAAGGTATGTTGAACAAGAAAATTCTTTGTTGTTGGTCTCAAGTCTCAAGTAGTTATACTCCAAACAGCCCAATCTTGAGCTAACGCAGGAGTTTGGACCAACGGCTTTTAGTGTCTCTTCCAAAAGACATGGGCAAAGTGGGGTGAACGAAATTGCCCAAGCTTCGAAACGGCGGAGGTGGAATCGAACCACTGTCCTCTCGATCGACAGGCGGGTGCTCTAACCATTAGACCACCGCTCCCCACAAGGTAAGGTTATGTATACATTTAAATATCTATAACCATAGTGGTATATAATTGTTGGTCACTGATGAAAACTGTGACGATGTGTTATTTAGATGTAAAAAAGTATGATCTTATATAGCACTATATCCGGTCCTTGGGACTGCTCAAAGCACTTTACCCTTCACTCCCTACCAGACCTGTTTATTCCAACACTATCTCGACTTCTCTTGGAAGCATTAAGCCATGCTGCAATGCATTCAGATATTCACCTTTGTCTTTAGCCAGATACTCATTTATACAACTGAGTGAACTGTCGGGTACACTACTTGATTGGTTGATGTTGCAGAGAAAGGCTGGCTGGACAACTGGTGGCGTGGGTGACTATGTGGACCTACCATTGGCCTGGACAGAGCTGGCACAGCTGGCCCAGTGCAAGGGTGAAGTCCAGGAAGGTAACAGCTTTCGATGCTACCATCAGCTATTGACACTTACACTTATTTGAATGAGAAAGTACAATTAATATGCTTAATGTAACAAAGTAGGCAACTATTAATTATAAAACTGTTAAAACAAATGTCTTCTTAGTTTGTTAAAAATGAGTACTTATTATGTGCACTGCTAAAAATAATGTTGTTGTTTTAAGAAAAAAACTTAAAAGAAGAACATTTTCCAGGGTGCCAAGTAAGAAAATAATTTTCAGGATTTAAGAAATGTTTCATAAGAAAATTTGTCATGACTTAAGAAAATAGTTTCTAAAATCAAGAAAAGGCTATAGAAATATTTTCTTATTTATCCAAGAACATTTTTCTAACCTAAGAAATGTTTTTCTGAAATAAGAACAGTGTTTTCTTAAATCAAGAAAAAAAGCAAGAACATTTTTCTTAACTTATTTTCTAGGGAGCCACACAAAAAAAATTATAAATAAAGAAATGTTATTTTAAATTTAATAAGAATATTTTTCTTGTAATCATTTTGGATGTTTCACGTTAGTAAGAATATTTTTCTGAGAACAAGAAAAACCTTCTGAAAGACATTTTCTTGGAGTAATAAACATTTTCTCATTTAAATGTTTTTTTTTATAAAAAGAAAAACTAATGATCACTGCATGTCAGCAATCATTTCTGAAAATAAGACAATTTTCATACAACAAAATGCAAATTGCGATGAAGAGTAACAATTATCAAGGAACATACTACCGTGAAATGACAAAAGGGAGCAAGTGATATTTTTGCCATCACAATGATGGTACTATCACAATGATGGGACCAAAAGCCATATTTTAACATAATAAAACCTTTTAGATGGCAGATTTTCTACAAATGACATGGCATAAAGAAGCAAGAAACAATGGAATAGTGTTTTATTATGAGAAAAGGGGGTAAGTGTGTGACCAATAGCATCACGTGTTATTGCGACAGCCATGCAATCAGTCTGCAGCTCTCATACTCAGTAAGGTCATTCCTTGTCAAATCAATAAATTTTCAGGAAATTAAAAAAGGTCTCAGAATGTCCTAACATTTTAACCAATTAGCAAATGGTTATATCTGAGCAACTTTGCAGAAAAACTAAGCTAAGGGGTAAATGCACTTGTTATATTTTCAGGTGCCCCAATATATTCGTACAGATGTGCATCACAAAATTAAAGAAAGATAATGAGAAGGATAATGTATGTATAGAGTGTGCAAACGAAGACGTATTATTAAACAAGCCACAATCTTCTACAAAATTCTAAATAACATTATTGAGATAAGCCCCCCTCCAGGCTTACTAACCCGCTCTCGAACCCATGGACAATACGTAGCCCCCAGGTGTCGTATAAATGCAATGGTCTTTTCATTTTATCCCCGAGCCATTTGCATATGGAATATGATTCCACAAAAAATTACCGACATAAAAAACCCCAAATCATTTCGAAAAGCTATCATGGAACTCCCTTTCACCACACCTCCTCACCTAAACTGCCTTTAAAATACACTGCTCTGCGTAAACTTATCCATGGTGTGGGTATGGAGACTGTCTATGTATGCATGTGGCAAGACAGTGACAATATCCATACAAACAACCAACCCATTAAAAATGTTCATCTAAACATCCTATACATAAAATAAATAAAACTATCAGATAAAAACCTTTTTCAGCAACATTAAAGATACTAGTCTCTTAGTTGTATATACCACCCATGCGCACAGTCCACCACAAACTCCTGCGTTAGTCCAAGTTTGGGCTCTTTGCAGTGTAACCCCTTGAGTTGAATAAGCAGTATGGCTTCTACTACCAACCTGGTACTAGATTATCCAGATGTGGAAACTAACTGGTGACCCTCACATTACCCTGATTAGCAGACCCTTAATGAGACAACTGGGGCACTGAGAGTGTGGTGTCACTGTATGTGTGTCACAAGTATTATGTTATAGCTGATTGACCTAAATCTAAAGTCAGGCATACATATATAGAGCACACACATTGACAGTATTTTAAAATCAAAATGTGCTGAACAAAGATTACACTTATACTGAATACCCGATTAATAAATTTTTATTTCATGTGTTCTTGATTACTGTAAATTATGCTTGAATCAGATATTTTGCATCCTATCCTAGCTCTAGTAGTTTATGAGCGCCTGTCCATCATAAATAATTAATGCAATAGAACCAACATATCTTTTACACCAAGAGTCAATAGCGAAAACTTATGTTGGAAATTTCACTAATATCATGATCTGATAATACATCAAAAATATTTCAGTAAAATGATAATCAGTAATATTACATTTAAATATTATTTGGTAGCAGACTTGTTAACAAATGCAAATGCATTTGAATGCACATTTTGGATGGTATGCAGTAGCCATGCACATTCAAATGCAGTCGTTATATTTTCAGTGCATTTGATTGCATACCACAAACATTTACATTAAAATTGTTCTATTCATGCAATAGGTAACATTTTTTATCCAGACTCAACTGAGAGCATCAATAAATAAAAATTAATGAAGTTCGAGCCAACAAATCAACACAGAACAACATGCTAGCAATAGTGCAGCCCCTCTATGGTGAATTACTTTCACCCAATCTGTACACGTCAAACTAATACACCTTTGCTGTTGACATAGCATTACATGCCACATTTCATCTTATTACTTTGCCAAGATTGTTTCCTTTACCAATATGCATAAAATTACAAATTTGTGGATGCTAAGAAAATATTAATGTGCACAAATTGCAAAAACAATCGTTTAAAGAATATTTATTTAACATTTATTTCTTCAGTAAGAATTGTTTTCTTAAAGGTGCTTAATCAATTCGATATTTTTGCTAGTTTCATTTCAAAGTAATTTTATGAAAAACCAAACCTACCTAGTATCCAGTGCAATATACTAGCACATTTGTGAAACTTTTGTATGTAGTTTTTGTGAAAGCATCAAATAAACTATTAAATTACTTGATTGATTGTTGAAGCATTAAGTGAAGTGAAAATCGAAATGCTGAAAAATCATGATTTTCACCCTTGGTGAAACTTTGTAACTGAGTTGTGTGATCGACGAGAGGATTGAAGTCATGCCCATGATCGGCATTGACTTGCACATCATTTACAATTTTGGATATCCACTGTTTTGATCCTTACTAGATCTAACAACTGAAGTAAATTCTTTCGATGATTTTAACAAAATTAGGCATTTTTTTATTAAACTGCTCATGTTACTTAAACTAGTCACACACTATACATCTGGACATAAATGAACCGGATTCACGATGGGTTTAACCATATTTCAAATGTTTTTCTTGAGTAAGAAAATGTTTTCTTAATTCACGAAAAAATTCTAGCATTAAGAATATTTATTTTAAATCTTTCTTCAGAAAGAAATATTTTCTTCATTCAATAAAATGTCCTTATTCAATCACATATCTGGAACTTGCGAGTAAAACAATCCTACACTTTTTGTTAATTCAATAAAATGTTCTTGTTTCAAGAAATATTTTCTTGCATAAGAAAATTATTTTTGACACTGTGCTAAATTGAAGAGGTGTATATCAATAAACAAAGACACTATAGCTACTTGGTTTGCACATAAAATAATTAAAAATAACTGTAATAACTAGTAGCATGATGAAATAAAGTATAACTTTACACTTGACTACACCATGTCAGTATTATACAATGCTTACACCAGTGGGCCCTGCACACTATACCTCTGGGGCGCCAGTCTGTTCCAGTGTTTAAAGGTGAAAAAAACATTTGTTTCTTTTCCTCACTGCAGAATGTCTCAATGTGTTGATTACATCCCTGGGTCATGCTCCACTGAACAAAGGACAGATTCCTGCACTCTTCTTTCTGGCAGAGACGACTCTCTATTGGCTACGGACTGATGCCATCAACCAACCAATCCTACGCACTGGAGAAATCAAACTACTAAAGATGGGTTTCTTTGTGTTTCTTCGCATGTTCTACCATCACATGGCTGGCCAACTGAAAGGACGCTGTGAATTCAAGAATCGACTCTACACTTATCTTGATGGTACTGTGCTGTACTGAATGCTCTTGAATTATTACTAAGAGCATATTTTTTTGCATTAGTGGAGCATGTGTGTTTCACTTAGGTCATTTTTACGTTAATCACATAATCAATCAATTAGCCATTTCCATATAAAAAAACTGTAACATATAAACCTATAAACCACTTATTAAATATATTAATAAATAAATGAATAAAAAGGTTCCTGTTATAAAAAAAGTAATTAAAAGTCAATTAAAAGTTACTAAAAAGTAATTTAGTGGTATCAAAGTTTAGTAATATTTATGCATGCAGGGTTCAGTGAAAATCAAGAGGCCTACAACCCTTATCCCAATGCCCTGCTGTGTGTGCGCTACATCAGCGAGGTGGGGATGATGATTGTGGGGGACTGCAACACGGAGGCTGGTGAGATGAAGGAGGGGGACAATCTCAAAAACACAGACAATCAAGATGGTGAACAGGAGGTGGGGTTCCATGGTAGTGAGACAGATCATTGCGTCGTCTTAACCATCACCATAATCCTCACCATTATAAATGGTGAAGAAAATAGAACAGATCACAAACAAGATGAAGAAATATAAAAAGAACCATAAAGTTTCAAAAGTTATGTTCATACAAACGTCATAATTTGTCATAGCTTTGATTTGATCCAACTACTTTGTTCTGACTATTGATCTTATTCCTCCTATGTGTCCCTCCAAGTTGTTCATTCCTTAAATTCTTTAGTTAACGTTCCTCGCCGCCGTCAAAGCCATCATGCAGTGATCTGTTTCAGCGAATGCATGCAGCATTGTTGTATTCGTACGATGACACCCAGACCACCACAGACAGTGCTGTCATCAGTAGCAGTGTGCACGACCTCAGCCCCACTCTCTGGCACGTCCTTGATGTGTGGCGATGTGTCAGTAGTCTCAGTGGAGGCCTACAGAGTGCGCTGCATGCACTTGCGATCTGTGGCTCAAATTTGGCAGTTGAGAGTTGGTGAGTGATAACTCGGGTGGCAACTGTTACGAGTCATACCTTTGTCTTTCTCTTGGTGACAATTTTATGACAATATTACATGCCATAGTTGTATAATTTGATATGGACACTATTTTGTGTACCCATATATTGTATACAGTAAAGCAACCAGTGTGTGCATAGGTTTGAATCAGTATCTTCCATTAAACAGTAAGCTTACACTACAAATATAGTGTTTTCTATAGGCATTTAATGACATTCACTGCAAAGTGAAATGGCTGATTACGCCCATGTCAGTCACATTAAGAATTACATCAGTGTATTGAGGTAAGGCGTTGAGTGTTCCATTGAAGGGTGGATGCATTGTGTGCTCTGCAAGTGTTGGGGGATGCCTGCAAATCAGATGTTCGGGCACTCCATGTGCTACAGAGCCTGGCCCGGGGCCTCATGCCCAGCCTGGCAGCCGCCACCCCAATCCCTGATGGATCCACCACTGGAGAGAGCTACCCAGGTAACCAGGGGAAACCAGAGGCCAGTTTCAAAATGCATTTGTATCACACATACTTGTTGGTGATTTTATTAATTTGAGCAGTCCCTGGCTGTGTGAATTGTGTAGTGACAAACCCACTGTGGACTTGCCATATAATGTAGCAAAATGGAAGGTGTTTTTATAGGGTGAGACCACCAGCACTACGAGTCCACAACAGCTTTGCCTTAGCTTTGAAACACCAGCATGGTAGACTCAGACACCGGTCTTCTCGGTTGACAGTCCCGGTGCTCTAACCACAAAGTTACTATGCCCCGTGTGTTCCCCATACAGTAGTATGGAGCCCGTAAGAGTGGTTAGTTTATAATTATCTGTATCAATGATTTTTCTAACTGGGAAAGAGTTTATGACCAGTTGTGAATAATAATTAACCTAACTCTCTACATGATTGTATCCTTTCCTTCCCATGCAGACAGAGATGCACTATCGACAAGCTGTAAGACCAAGACAGAGGCTGATACGACGGTGTCTAAAGACTTCACTGGTGCAGAGACACTGTCATCAAAGGCGCAGACATATGAGACAACCCCCGAGACAGCAAAGGCCATGGGGCGCCACAAGGGGTGTCCCTTCATGAAAGACATCCCAAAAACCGATGTGGGCAGACTGATGTGGGAAACTCACCAGTTCACTAAGACAAGTGATTTGATGAGGACAGAATATAGCATGAAGGCTACAGTCGGCCGGAGCAAGATGTCTGGTATCTCTGACTCTACCAGTGTGCCCACATACACAAACTTACCAGTGAGTGAGCTGTATTGGCCTAACAATAATAGTAATACTATGGAAACTTGTATTGCACCTAAAACCTCAGAAACCTTAGTTGAGAGGCGCATCAAAATAAAAGGGTTTGGCAATCTCATAATTAATACTGTGTCCAGATTCTAAGTGAAGAGTCTTTTCGTCAGTACACAGGAAAGTGTGTGCATGCGTGCAATGTCTGTGTTCTCGTATGTGTGTGTGCAGGTGCATGCATGTGTGCGCACGTGTGCATGTGTGTGCTTTGACCCATGTTTGTGAACTACATTTGCCTAACAAAATACAACTTAACTTTTTAATATTAATTAATGTGCATAGTTTTATCTTGTCAAAATAGCTGTTCAAGTGCACTAGTGCAATAGATTTACAGATTCCTGCAAACACAATGAGAGACATGACTGTCAACTGTGTTTCTAAGGCTCTGATCTGTGTTTCTATTGCTCAGACCTGTGTTTCTAAAGCCCTGATCTGTGTTGCTATCTATTGTCCTGACCTATGTTTCTAGTGCAGACCTGTGTTTCTAGTGCCCTGACCTGTGTTTCTATTGTCCTGACCTATGTTTCTAGTGCCCTGACCTGGCCGGGATCCAGGGCTGGCACTGGGAAGTTGCCATCACATACACAAACATCCTGGCTGACATCTGTCTCCACGGAATCACTTCTGGCATCCAGAAGTTGGCCCTGGTTGGCACCAACCGAGACACACATGAGATCCACAAACTGGCAAAGGAGGCCCAATGGCCCATGAGGAGTGCTGGGCTGGTGGACCTCGTCTACTTCCACGCTGTCCTTGAAGCCACTGATGGAGGTGTGTCTTGTTGGTTCACGGTGTGATGATGATGCGTCTGATGTCACCATGGTGGCATCACTACGTTGTCTCTATGGATATGCTGTCTCAATGTCACTGGGATGACATCATCATTTTAAAGATGGCACTATCATACTATCATACTATCATTATGGAAAAACAACCACACAGTCACTATGATAACGTCATAGCAGTGTCACTAGGAATTTTGTTTTACAAATTTGAGTAATAAAAATAATAATAGGATGAAATTATTACAATGTTACTATGAGTATGATGACTTCACTATGACAATACCACCACCACCACCACCACATACCACCACCACCACCACCACATACCACCACCACTACCACCACATACCACCACCATCATAACCACCACCTATCACCGTAACCACCACTAACACCACCATCAACACTAACACCACCACTAGCACTACCACTAGCATCACCAGCACCACCACCACCAACAGTAACATCAACAGCACCACCAACAACAACACCACCATCAACACTACCACTAGGACCACCAACACCACCACTAACATAAATAACACCACAACCACCAATGCTACCAACAGCACCACAACTACATCCACAGCTATCATCACCTTCAAACTATGCCCACTTCATCATCTCTGCGTGACTAACATTTTCTGGCATTTATCCCCGACTTGATGAAACTGAATGTTAACAAGAGAACCATTCACCTTCAGGAGTGAACGAGTGGAGCTGGCGAGTGCGCTACAGCGCCCTGAGCAACCTTGTCAGGATCTGCCAGTACTTCCTTGGAGACGAGGAGAAGGTTGGACTGCGCATGATGGCCTGGAGAACTCTGATGAAGGCCCAGTCTCTGGAGAAAGACCATCGGGTCCTTGAAGCTCTCACAGTCGGACAGGTATGGTCTCACAGAAATAATTAGTAATTTGACTTACGTGACTTAAAAGCATAGGCCATAGTGACACCTCGCTGTCCTCCAGGAAGTTGCACTCCTCCATTCTGTTTTATTCATGGCATACCGCTCTGCTGTCAATAGCAGGAGCCCAGTATCGTTTCTGATCTGGTCACTCCACCTCTTCAGTGGTCTTCCTCTCTTCTGCTGTCCTTTGAAGTCTTGTTTGTATGATTGCCTAACAATGTTATCTCTTTACATACAGGAATCATGCCCAAACCACCTCTTCTTCTTCTGCGTCTTCTGACATCTGTGATATATTCAGGGGTAAAGGTGTCTCTCTGATCTTAATATTTTGTACTCTTTCTGCCGTGGGTAACATCTCTATTAACCCACAGGCAGCACATCTCAGAAACCTCTAGATATTGTATCTTCTGTGATCGTAGCGTCCAAGCCTCTGCCACAGATTGATATTGGCAATATACGGGCTCTGTATAATCTGGCTTTCGATCTTTTTGACAACTGAAACAAACTGAACTGGATATGTGATTTCTCACTCACATTCACCATTATCATATATAGCTTCAATCAATAATGTAATCTTTGGATTGACCCCAATAAACCTCAACATCTTCCACAATGCCTCTCTCCAGATAGTATCAAATGATGCCTTGAACTCCACAAAATTTAAATGCACCGGGACCTGGTGCTCATTTACCTTTTACCATGATCTGTCGCACTATCTACTATCCTTCAGTTCTTCCTGAATGCAAACTGCTGCTTTGATAGATGTCAATATTGTCATCTGTGCTCATGCATGAGTATCATTTTGCAGAAGACCTTACCCAGGATGGAAATCAGGGAAATTGCTCAGTAGCTCAGACAGACACACAGGGGTTAACTTGCACGCTTTCTTATGTTGGTAATGTTTCCTGATGCCATGCTGCACTGCATATTTTCAGGAGCATCTCAGCCTTCTTATCTCCACCTTCATTCAAAGCTTCAGCCATTATGTGATAAGCACCAGGCGCTTTCCTTGACTTCATTGCTTTGACAGCCTTCTGTGCCTCCTCCATTGAGAATGGTGGGCCAACAGTCCAGGGATGTTGTCTGGAATGTTGTCAAGTGCTTCCTCTGATCTTGGCCAGTTTGTGCTAAGATGTTTCTCAAAGTATGTTTCCCAACATTTCAACACCTCATCTGGAGCTATTTTTAGGTTTCTGTCACCATCATTTGCATGAAGTGTTTCCAAGGCTTGTTGCTGATTTCTCGCACATTTTAAAACAAGTTATGCAAGTTGTTTTTCTTGCAATCCTCACAAATTATGTGAGTTGTTTTTCTTGAAATCCTCCTCCATAACTTGTGGGTTCTTATTGCTTTCTTCACTAGTCTGTTCTTATCTCTGTACATTTCATGCTTCTCTTAGAGATGTTCTTCAAATATTCTGTGCATGCCTTTCTCCTTTCCTCACACACTCTTGCTAGAACTGATGGAAGATTGACTACCTGCTTTCTACGCGTCTATCGTACCTCTTGACTGCTTTCCTGTGATCTTGAAACACAGGGTTTGATGTCCACATTTACTATGACCAGGAAGTGATCTGAGCCAAGTTCTGCCGATCTGAATGTCCTACAGTTCTTCAGCGGGACTTCAGTTTACTCTGGACAAGAATATAGTCAATTTAGTTCCTGTTCTTCCATCTGGTGAAGTCCACGTCACCCTCCTAGTGTTGACATGTTGAAACATTGTTGGCAATGACGAGGTCATTTATGGTACAAAACTGCAGCAGTTGTCCTATCATTTGCATAGCCCAGTCCAAACTTTCCAACAACTTCTGGCCGGGAAGAATGTTGGTCGTTGCCCACTTTTGCATTGAAATCTCCCTGAACCTGTAGTTCTTCAGCCTTTTGGATGGCACTGATCATTAACTGCAGCTATGTACCAGCAGGGGAGGTTTAGTCAGGACCATGTCTATGGAGAGGCTATGTACCAGCAGGGGAGGTTAAGTCAGGGTCATGTCTATGGAGAGGATGCATACTAGCAGGGGAGGTTAAGTCAGGGTCATGTCTATGGAGGGGCTATGTACCAGCAGGGGAGGTTAAGTCAGGGTCATGTCTATGGAGAGGCTATGTACCAGCAGAGAAGTTAAGTCAGGATCATGTCTATGGAGAGGCTATGAACCAGCAGGGGACATCAAGTCAGGGTCATGTCTATGGAGAGGCTATGTACCAGCAGAGAAGTTAAGTTAGGGTCTTGTCTATGGAGAGGCTATGTACCAGCAGGGGAGGTTAAGTCAGGGTCTTGTCTATGGAGAGGCTATGTACCAGCAGGTGAGGTTTGCACACCGATATCCCCTTTCACCCCCAAAGAGGGAATTAGCTGGTGACTGCAGCTGAAAGTGAGAGTGTGAAGCGCATGCACTACAAACTACTTACTACAGCACTAGACGCACCATACAGACTTGTGTACATACATACTGTATACACACTACACCACATCACCACCAAAATTAACCATAATGTTATTTTATTTACACATTTGCTGGTCCTGCATTTACCAATTATTGTAGAGTATGCATAGGACTAATCAAATACCTACCTCCAAAGATGCGTCAAATAGCAACCCAATCGAACCCATGAATAAATGTTTGCATATGCAGTAATGTTTGCCTTAAATGTCTATATTTATGCCAAAAGTATTGTTGAGCAGTAAGATAAGTGGTATATGGTTTGACAGTGTATCTGCTTCTAGTATCACAGCCACAAGAATGCTGACAGATAGATGGACGGACAGACGCACAGATAGACAGACAGATAGACAGACGAACAGATAGATAGATGCACAGATAGACAGATAGACATATGCACATATAGACTAACAGACACACAGATAGACAGACATACAGATAGACTGACAGACACACATATAGACAGACAGACAGACACACAGATAGACAGATGTACAGATAGACAGACACACAGATAGACAGACAGATGCACAGATAGACAGATGCACAGATAGACAGACAGACGCAGATAGACAGATGCACAGATATAGAGATGCACAGATAGACAGACGCACAGATAGAGAGATGCACAGATAGACAGATGCACAAATAGACAGACAGATAGGCAGACACACAGATAGACAGGCAGACACACAGATAGACAGACAGACAGACAGACACACAGATGCACAGACAGACAGACACGCAGATAGACAGATGCACAGATAGACAAACACACAGATAGACAGACACACAGATAGAGAGACACACAGATAGACAGGTGCATAGATAGACAGATGCACAGATAGACAGACAGACAGACACACAGATAGACGGATGCACAGATAGACAGATGGGTGTAGGTCATTTGCCCCCTGGTCTTTTTCCCCTAGGTCTTTTGCCCCTCCAGTCATTTGCCCCTTAGGTCTTTTGCCCCTTAGGTCTTTTGCCCCCTTTTTCATTCATATAAATCAAACACAGCGATGTTTTTTTATGTCATATAATTCTGAATCACACATAATAACATAACAAATATCAGGATATTACTTCAAACGAATACAGTGTCCAAGACTCTGGAGAGTATCTGCGATGGTCTTATCCCCAGCACTGAACTGTGTGCATATGTTGACCAGTCTGTCTTGGAACTGCTTGGCAGTGCGACGTACACGTTTGCGGGGGGTTGTCCAAGCTGGTTGAGTCGCATAGTGCCCTCAACAGCCGCAAAATCCTTACGTAGTGCATCTATCAGGGTCCATATGGTTGGATGAGAATGTCCAACCAGAGTGCTGAAACCCCTGTTCCAGGCTTCACACATATTGTTAGTATGCGAGCCTCCAGCCATGGTTGCATCATGTACGTTCCACAGGGTGGGGGAGTAGGATGGTGCGATGTGACGCATCCTGACCGCTGGCACTGTACCATCATCAGTGGGTGGTGCCTGGATTCGATGAAATGACCCAGTGACATAGGTAGAGTCAAAGTATCGTACAAGATTTTCAAGTCCATCTGGAGTGTTGTCCATGAGGTACTCCATCCCCCCAGGAACATCACTCACTGGCAGGAAGGCTAGTCCATCTAACATGCCGACAAAGTGTCTGATCTTCTCCTCAGCTCTATAGAGTGTAGTCAGTCCCAGAGATTGGATCTTCCTCCAGGTGGCCTGAGTCAGGTGGTAGAAACACCCCTGGACCTGTACATCATCACCAAAGGTGGTTTTTGAAATTGTTGTAGTTGTTAATGATTTGATAATAAGAAATTAAATAATTTTCACAATATATTGAAAAAGTACTCAGATGTACTCTCGTAAAATCTGAGTACATTGAACACGAGTACGAGTGCATGACCATAATTTCAAAAAAAGGGGGGGCAAATGACCAGATTTCCATTAAGGGAAGGGGCAAATGACCGCAGGGGCAAGTGACCTAGGGGCAAGTGACCTAGGGGCAAAAGACCGGGGGGGCAAGTGACTGCAACCCTAGACAGATGCACCGATAGACAGTCAGATAGACAGACAGACACACAGATACACACAGAGATAGACAGATGCACAGATAGACAGTCAGATAGACAGACAGACACACAGATAGACAGATGCACAGAGAGACATCCACATCAATACTCCAACTAGTAACTAATCAATAATTAGTTACATTCAATGCTATTTGTGTTACTGTGATGATTATGAGATGTTGATATCTGCATAATGATACAGGGTATGATGTTCTTAATGGTAATTCCTTCTCCATTCAACTAAAAGTGCTATTCTAAAATGGTGCACATATAATAATTTATTATACGCTGACTACAACTGTAAAATAATCATTGCATTTAGCCTCAAAAGTATATTTCTCAAACATGGAAAGTTGCCAGGCTGATTCACAAAATTACAAATACCTAAATTAATATCTCTTTTGGATGTTACTTGATTAAATTAACAGTTAATTTACAGTGAATTTTCTGTTTAAATAGGCAGAAAAACCACAAATTGTTTACTTGACTTGAACATTTTTCCCCAACCCTCAATGACATAATTTATTAGTGGAAGATTAATCTAAGATCTCTTTTGTGCAGTACAGACTATATAATAATGCTGTCTAAATAATTGTTTACTTATGTTCTTGTCTAGGTTGATGCCAGTCTTGAGACGATTGTGAAGAAACATGTTCAGTCAGCACCGAGTACACTTGGGGCAAAAATTGCAGATGGACTGTCACAACTGTATTTACCTCCACTTCCACCAGCCATCCCCCCACCACCCATGACAAAACCTCTCAAGAAGGTAGTCAAAGTCTCGCATTCAACCCCACGTAAACATCTGAGGACATCTTTGAGGTTGGTGGAGAGTGTGTCTAAAATAACATCGTGTGATAAATGTAAAGCAAAAGACTAAAATGCAGAACATTTCTTGGACTTGTATTTCATTACTAGGGAAGTGTTGGAAGCAACTGTTTGGTTGTGGGTATATCTTGTTAAATCTTGTTAAATACTGCTTTAATTCCCTCTCACCCTGCCCACCTGATATCTTCTGTCAAGTAACATCTATGGGAAGCAGTTACTACATGAAGGCTGTTGATTCGTATGATTCCATCGGTGTATTTTGCCAGATCCTCACGAAGTGAATGAATTGAGCCAGGCGGGCTTCAATGATATTGCCCAAGTTTTGTATAGCAGAAGATTTTACCCTGCAATTAAGATTTCTGTGCTCTACTATTGTGTTGCCATTGCCCAGAACATTATTATATAATAGCCAAGTGCATGCATTATTGTAATTAGGATAACACATTGAAGAAGTTTACCATCTGACACATCGTTTGGTGTATTAGATCACCTCTATGGGTCCATGAATTACTGAATATAATGAACTACAACACAGCACTGGAATTTGCGTCCATATCTGTATTAGTCTCATGTGATAGTCACGCATCAAGTCCGCAGTGGCAGCACCTTACAGGTCAGAGTGGCCAAACAGTATCTCATATAAACATCTCCTATTAATCTGGTGTTAAACAGTTGGCAACTCTTTTCAGTTGTTCTACACTAGTGTTAAACAGTTACGTTATTGTCTAGAGAAACACTTTGGTGAGAACACATTCCTTGACATTTTTCTAAGGCCCAATTTTTTTCAAGCATACTGTACGCTTGTTATGTTGAATATGGTATGTATGTATGTATGTATGTATGTATGTATGTATGTATGTATGTATGTATGTATGTATGTATGTATGTATGTATGTATGTATTTTAAAAAGTCATTATGCAGTTTGTTTCATTATGGGTTGAATCTTTTAGCATTGTTTCACTGCAAAATTTCAGCAACAGTGGAGCTGGTCATTTTGCAATGATGATGGGAAAGGTTGAACAACTAACTTCAGTGCCAGCAGTGGGGTACAGCAGTGGTGTACAGCAGTGGTGTACAGCTGCCATACGTACAGCTGTGGCTAGGAAGAGACCATGCTGGAAGTTCTCAGTGTTGTACACATGTAGTGTTGATGTTTCAGGGAAGAGATCATGCTAGCCACAGCTCTGTACGAGCCACCGGTTGACTACAGGACTAGGACCAGCTTTGACCTGATGCGCATCATTGAGGATCAGGTAAGAATCTCTTCTTATTATTCCTGATCATTTTGTCACGACCGAGCCATGAAAGTGTTTGTAGTGATGACCCCTCCATGTGGTCATTTTCATCATGCCCACTCACATTTCTACCAACTTCAGACCCAGAATCATTTAGTGTGTTAATAACATACCTGGCGACTCGTGGAGAGTCTGAAAGAACATTATTAAAATGTATGGGAACCAGGGCTGGGTTCAATTATGTAATTGTAATTGCAATTGCAAAATGCTGTAATTGACTTTGGTTTTGAAATTATGTTGTAATTGTAATTGAAATATGTTGTGTAATTTCATCAATTACAATCAATTACAGTATTTTTTCTTTAACAAACTACCAGAAAAAACTCTTCACAAATATAAATACTCTCACACAAATTCAAAATCTTAATTATAACACCTGCAGGACCTGCTCATATAATCAAAGGACTATTCAGATATAACAAGTGCACCAACAGAATACCTCTGGCCTTCCTAAGCAATGTTTAATTGCAATCTGCGGGCAGACAGTTCACACCTGGCTTCCAAAAGGCTCCAAATATGCCAAAAGGCATCACCATTACCTGTTTTCAAGGTATACCCCAATTGGTCTGTCTGTTCTTTAATTCTGTAATCTTCTATCAGTGAAGGGCCAGGTGGTGGTTTCTGTTGATACAGTACTTAGATCATGTAATTAACACTGCACAATCAGTAAATAAGCTCAACTCCAGAAATGGTAGCTAAGAAAAAAAAATAAAGGCAATGAAGGATAATAAATCACCGGGAGTGGATGGGATTCCTCCAAAATTACTAATGGAAACAGTAGAACAAATCAGTATACCACTTGCAAGAGTAACTTGTTATTAAAAGAGGGAGTTGTTCCGTTTGAATGGAAAGAAGCAAACATCATACCATTATTTAAAAAGGGTTCGAGAAATAAGTCAGAGAATTACAGACCAGTGAGTTTAACGTCAGTGATTTGTAAATTATTAGAAAGGTTAATTAAAGACCATATGGTGGACTTCCTCGTTAAGCATAAATTATTAAATTCATCTCAACATGGATTCCTTAAAGCGAGGTCATGCTGGATAGACGTGGGATCGCCAGTAGATATTATCTACTTAGATTTTCAGAAAGCTTTTGACAAAGTGCCACATCAAAGATTATAATAAATAATAATAAAACTTTATTTTTACACCAACAAATCCGGGGCTACTGCCCGTTCATGGGTGTGTACAGACATCAGTTCACACGATACAAACTTGTATGTAGATAGTGATAATAATACATGCG
This sequence comes from Lamellibrachia satsuma, assembly GCA_033239005.1. Lineage (NCBI taxonomy): Eukaryota > Metazoa > Annelida > Polychaeta > Sabellida > Siboglinidae > Lamellibrachia > Lamellibrachia satsuma. Next base: position 3,863,174 of record BSQZ01000007.1, read on the forward strand.
CTGTATAAAATGTTAAAAACTATGCAGAATGTTTGCGTGAGTAAATTATTTGAAGAAAAAAACGTATACTGATTACATGGCATTTGTATATAAAAAATAAATCTGAAATAGGAAATAAAACGCTAATATCATCAATAATACAGAACATAAATAGGATTGATAATATGTAATAAGATCATTAAAAATGCAATATCAAAGCGGTAAAACCCATTAAGTGGAAAAAATAAATGTCTTTAGTAGCTTCTTGAATTGCGAGTGGTTGCCGTTTCCACATATGTTGGCAGGCAGTTTATTCCACAGTGTGGGATTACTACTTAAATTAAAAGCCCATGGTATCGGGGAGAGCATAACTGACTGGATAGAACAATGGCTGACTGACAGAAGACAACAAGTTGTAGTAGATGGAGAAGTTTCAAATTGGAAATTGGTTTTGAGTGGGGTACCTCAAGGATCAGTATTAGGACCTATATTATTCTTAATATATATCAATGACTTGGACGACAGTATAACAAGTAACGTACTGAAATTAGCGGATGACACAAAACTGTTTAGAAAGGTTAATACTGATGGTGATAAACAACATTTACAAAACGATATAGACAGATTAGTGAAATGGTCTGAGAAATGGCAGATGTTCAATTTTGGGAAATGTAAATGCCTACATACAGGACATGGGAACTTGGATGTAAACTATAAAATGGTAGATACTGTTCTGGGTACTACTGTAAAAAAAAGGACTTAGAGGAGTTACAATAAGTGCTGATATGAAAGTTTCAGAGCAGTGTGGTATTGCAGCTTCAAAGGGAAATAAAATTCTTGGATTCATCAGAAGAAACATAACATATAAGGGAAAAAAGTTAATTATACCTCTTTATAAAGCAATAGTTAGACCTTATTTAGAATACTGTATACAAGCATGGAGATCATATCGTAAGAAGGATATAGATACGCTTGAACGCATACAAAGGAGAGCAACTAAAATGATTCCAGAACTGAGAGACCTTAGTTATGAAGAACGTATGAAAGAATGTGGTTTAACAACTCTAGAGACAAGGAGGTTAAGAGGAGATCAGATTGAAGTTTTTAAGATATTGAATGGGTATGAAAATATTGATAGAAATATGTTTTTCTCACTCAAGAAGGATAGCAGAACTAGAGGACATGAGGTAAAATTAGTAAAGGATCAATGTTGATTGGACATCAGGAAGCACTCGTTCTCACAGAGGACAATAAATGAATGGAACAAATTGTCTACAGATTGTGTAACTGCTAGCAGCGTGAATATGTTTAAAAACAAGGTTGACACATATCTCAGGAGGGCGGGTTATAAGTAGATGAACACAGTTGGACTCTCGATAAGCCAATGGCTTCCTTGTCCACTTGCCATTTGGGTCTTTGGCTTGGATGGCAAATCTTGTTAAATCTTGTTAAGTTGAGTTAACTACAGCCCACAGGTTTATAAGGTAAGAATACTGGCTGGGCTTGAAGCCAAGAGACTCATGGTAGGCAAACTAGGGTACAACCTCAAAACACAACTGCCAAGTAAACCAATCTGGGTATAACACAGTAAACAAAATGGGTGTACACCAAGGAGTATGCACAAAACCCCTCGGAACATATCTTGATGTGAACATTGCTAATGTACTGGTATGAATTATTTGTGGTTACATTTTATGAGTGAAATTGCTTTGAAATGGCTTAGTAGATTGGAGAGACTCATTAGGATTTCAAATGGATGTGGCCTTTGTTTATAGTTGTACTGTACTCCGTGTAATTAAACTTTAGTTAAAGAACCATGTAAATATTACATTATATTCATAAGGAACAATAATACTTATCTAGCTAACTGTATATGAAATCATTCAACAATATGTACAAACATCACCAAGTTCATTATATTTGTTTATCAATCATACTATCCGTACACACAATAAGCAACACACACGCTATATAATTAACAAATGGTTCTGCATAATACAAATGTAACTGTAATTGAAATGGTGTAATTGTATTGATTTGAAAAAATTAGAAGTGTAATTGTAATTGAACTGAAAAATTTAAAGTAATTGTAATTGATTTGGGAACATCAGTACAACACCAACTTTATTTTATCATTATATGTTATAATCATTATTCTTTTCTTCTTTCTCAGCTCCTTTTCATGTATGAAATGTTATGGTTATGATTGTCCCAGTTATGTTATCATCTTCTCCTTGGTATGCTTAATAAAATCGTATTATTTTAATAAAATGGTATTATTCTGTGCTATGCTTTGTTTAGTCATTATAACAGTGAACTACTGCACGCACGCACGCACGCACGCACGCACGCACGCACGCACGCACGCACGCACGCACACATACAAATATTGTTTGTAAACTGATATTTCTGTTTCTAGTGGCGCAAGGAGAAACAAGCTGAACTTGAGCACCCTGAGGCAGAGGAAAACACTGACAATGACACAAAGAAGAATGAAGCCTCAAAGACAGATGGGAAGAAAACAAAGGTCAAGGACACACCTCATTCTCCACTGCAAGGCATACGAAAGAAGGAGAAATTTGTGAGTGGAAGCAGTTCACACAAGAAAGTAACAATTCTTGCACCAGGATTGAAAACTGCTGGCTTGCCGCCAGTCGTGCGGGCTCCACCTAAGAAACGTGTTACTGTGGGTGTGCAATAAGTCATTGAAATACTAACAGAAGTATAATGTGTATTTTACCATAGTATATGTGTCTCATTGGACTAGCACCTATAAGAATCAGGAATCTTTCATATGTCACTTGCTCTCTGTCCTCAAATCGTAATTCAATGCCCCATATCCATTTTATGCCAATTTAAAACTTCAAATCTCATAAATTTACCACATTCTATGGTATTCTTTGATGGGACATAAGTGCACATTCTAATAGTAAAGTTGCTTATGACAAATATTAGAAGTAGTGTGAGAATATTCCTAGTGATTATTTTCAGAACACATCCACATTGCATCACAGTGGTCTGTTCTGTCTCAAAGCTGTCTCTGATATTTAAATATAATTCTGGTTGAAGGTACAACAACAAACATTCCCAGTTTGTTTTTCAGACTTCCAAGCAAAATGATATCGCTGTTGAAGAGTCAGAACAATGGAAGTCCATTTTAATTTGCACCATGTGGTTTGTTGGATGTGACACTATTAGATTAACTTCTTAACACACTAAAAAATGTTTTGAATCATCAACAACCTACCTGTCAAGACATGCAGCTATATATTGATTGTTGTTTTAATAATGACAAAACTATTGCAGAAGGCATACATGTAACAATCATGTTCACCTGTTGGTATTCATCTACTAATCATGACTGCGCCAATCTATACACCACAGTGTAATTGGCTTGATTTCTTAATATGTATTTGTGCCACTGAGGAGAGAGCATTATCTGTGATAAACAGACTTGGGGTCAATTACATTGCATTGGGAATTCCCAATTGGATTCCGGAATTGGTGATTCATTTTTAAAATGTAATTGGAATTGTTGAAAATATCAGTAAATTATAATATGTTGCATATATTAAATTTTTTTGCCATTTACTACCGTAATATGCAAAAATATAAATAAAGCTGCTCTAAAATAGATGTTATTTTTGGCATTGAGTATGTCAATAATTGCTCTGTTCACCTACTTTTATTTCGTTATGGAATTGATGATTGGAATTGGTAGTTTGGAATTGGTATTTTTGAGGTGGAATTGGTATTTGTAATTGATTTGGAATTGATATCATGTAATTGACCCCAACTCTGTTGATAAATCTGTCTGTTCTTAGAAGTAAGATTGCTGTGTGAGACAGAGATAAAATGTGTGACATTCACCAGGCGTCTTCGCAGTTGTACTACTAGGCTAGAGACACAGCATAGAGTAGTGTGGGGCAAATTGCACCCCTTTATTGGCAAACACGATTTGGCCTACTTATTTTCGGTAAAGGTGCATTAACCTGGCCGAAATTATTAACGCTATTAAATGACAGTTTTACCTATTTTTTTTATGCTAATGTGTTCTTTGCATCACTCCCCATCGGATCAAGTACAAAATGGACGTATATTTGCAAAAAACGTTTAGTGCCCAAAACAACGCTATACCTGCAATAGCCGGTGCATTCTTAATATGGCGATCATCCGAAATGTGCTGTAACAATATCACGGTGGCATCAGAACCGGAAAGGCGATTTCGCTGTCAAATATTTCGTACCGCAGTATAAGAAAATACGAAAAATAGAAGAAAAAGTGCAATTTAATGTTACGAAAAACTCTAAAAATCGACAATTTAATGTTAAAAAGCCCCCAAAAATCTAACCGGACAGGTTATTTCACTGACAAATATTTTGTACGCAGTCTAAGGGGAAAAAAGTAGAGTTCAATTTAATTTTTAAAATCCCCAAAAAATCCACCGACAAATATCTCAACAAAAAATATAAGATAATGTAAAAAAAAAGCAAAGACATCGCACATATATAAAAAATTATTAAAAGTTCACAGATCGTGCAAATATCTTTAAATCTTACTCATAAACAAGTGCCTTGCTTGCCCAAATCACACAATTCAGTAATAAATTTTTCTTCAGGGGACATTGAAGTGTTTATTTTTTACATTACTAAAGTTTGGACCATATCGTGGGGAAAATTGGACATTTCACTACAAAAATATGTTGGAAACTGCAACCATGGTGACTTTCAAGGACCAAATTTATCGAGATATTTTCGTTAAATTTATATCTACAAGAGAATTATTCAAACCTAGACATCGTTTCCACATAATGTAGCAACTCTTTTGTGAAAGTGTGGTTGGCTCTGAAAAGAGCCGTTTTGTGTCTTCTGGCGACTGCTGGGCGAAGTTCACTGCTAGTATGCATTTGTTCATGGGTATTGGTCGCGAATGCACACCAGCAGTGACGAGAGACATCGTTGGCGGTTCCTGTGCTGCTGCATTGACAGGTACGTGATGAACAGAGGTCGCGCCGTGCCGAACTGTCTCCGGAGTTTCCTCTTAGCTCTCATCCACATGTTTTCTACATTCTGAGTATGGATCTCGGGATGTAGAGGATCAACGAAATTCTGCTCGTGGATCACCACGTCGTGGAGATAGACGCCGCCGTTGAGTTGGTCCATATTATGGTATGCCGGCCACCCATCCGACATGATGTGGGTGCCGGGTTGTAGCCACTGCTGGATGATGGGCTGGATGGTGACAGCCCTCCGGTCCGGCACCACCTGCATCCTGCAGAGGCCGCTCTCTCTCTCCACTGTGCCGAAAACCCATTCACCGACGTTAACCCTGCCGCGGTGATACTTCCGTAGCTTAACGTGAAATGTCCAATTTTCCCCACGATACGGTCCAAACATTAGTAATGTAAAAAATAAACACTTCAATGTCCCCTGAAGAAAAATTTATTACTGAATTGTGTGATTTGGGCAAGCAAGACACTTGTTTATGAGTAAGATTTAAAGATATTTGCACGATCTGTGAACTCTTAATAATTTTTTTATATATGTGCGATGTCTTTGCTTTTTTTACATTATCTTATAATTTTTGTCGAGATATTTGTCGGTGGATTTTTTTGGGATTTTCAAAATTAAATTGAACTCTACTTGTTTCCCCTTAGACTGCGTACACAATATTTGTCAGTGAAATAACCTGTCCGGTTCGATTTTTGGGGGCTTTTAAACATTAAATTGTCGATTTTTAGAGTTTTTTGTAACATTAAATTGCACTTTTTCTTCTATTTTTCGTATTTTCTTATACTGCGGTACGAAATATTTAACAGCGAAATCGCCTTTCCGGTTCTGATGCCACCGTGATATTGTTACAGCACATTTCGGATGATCGCCATATTAAGAACACCGGCTATTGTCGGCATAGCGTTGTTTTGGGCACTAAAAGTGCGCTAAAATACAATATTTTTTGCAAATATACGTCCGTTTTGTACCTGATCCGATGGGAAGTGATGCAAAGAACAAATTAGCATCGAAAAGTGCTGCTGTATCCACAGGAACTCTTCTAGGTACCTGACTAACAGAGGTCGCGCCGGGCCGAACTGTCTCCGGAGTTTCCTCTTTGCTCTATTTATTACTTAATTGTGTGATTTGGGCAAGCAAGACACTTGTTTATGACTTATGAATAAGATTTAAAGATAGTTGAACGATATGTGAACTTTTAATTATTTTTTTGATATATGTGCGATGTCTTTGCTTTTTTTACATTATCTTATATTTTTGTCGAGATATTTGTCAGTGTGGATTTTTTTGGATTTTCACAATTAAATTTTTTTTCTTAGACTGCGTACAAGATATTTGTCAGTGAAATCACATGTCCGGTTCGATTTTTGGGGGCTTTATAACATTAAATTGTCGATTTTTAGAGTTTTTCGTAACATTAAATTGCACTTTTTCTTCTATTTTTTATTTTCTTACACTGCGGCACGAAATATTTGACAGTGAAATCGCCTTTCCGGTTCTGATGCCACCGTGGTATTGTTATAGCACATTTCGGATGATCGCCATATTAACAACACGTTGTTTTTGGGCACTAAAAGTGCGCCCAAACACAATATTTTTTACAAATATACGTCCGTTTTGTACCTGATCCGATGGGGAGTGATGCAAAGAACACATTAACATCGAAAAAATTAGGTAAAAATGTCATTTAATAGCGTTAATAATTTCGGCCAGGTTAATGCACCTGGCTTTAGCTTTACCCTGCCCTGGCATTATTGTTTATTATATGGAATGTTTTTCATTATATCCATTGTTATATATTTTGTATCATTTTAAATTGGAACGTTGAGCTTACTTAATGCCCAGCATTGATATATAGACCGTATAGCTTATTTAGTTTGAGGTAATATTCAAACAAACATGATACAACAATTTGAAAAACAGCTCATGATCAGAGCTCCTGTTTATTAGTCAATGGATATAAGTAGAGGTAACTGTACAAGTATTAAGCGGATTAGTTTATACAAAAACTACTCCCATTGGTATTGTGATTTGTACTCCCACATTGCTATATGCGGAAATGGCTAGTGGCGCCACTGGTGGGAGTTTGATGGCAGTAGTCATACGCTGAGTGACGCCACTTTCGTGGAGTGGTGAGAGGCGTGTTAGCACCGAGCAAACAGGTGCGAAATCTGCCAATTTTCGAAGTGATTCATGTCGTGTATCACACGATGTAGATAATGTATGGGATCTCAAAACATTGATATGCGACACTACAGGAAACCGATGTAATTTAACCACTGAACCCCGCTACGTGGAACTGTGAGCCACATCGACATGTACGCAACTTCGGTAACTTTATATTCGCCAGGTGGCAGTACAACCGAGAGCCAGAGTGTAGTGTCAGAGTACTATTCTACCCCTGGTATATACCCTATGGAAATGTGCCTAATCATCTATACTCCATCCCATTTGATGTTTTTGTCGGTCGTGGTTCTGGAAACTCAGGAAAAACGGGGTGGCCATAGCCATGCGTCCCCCCCCCCACACACACAATCACCTGTTGATACACCCAAAGAACAAAGTAAAACCGGAAGAATAGGGTGAACTAGTATATCAAATCCCGCGAAAGACTTGTGGCGAAGCCTATGTAGGAGAGACGGCGGTTCTTTAAGACCAGACGAGATGAACTCCGGGTAATTTAATAAAGGCAGTGAAGGATAATAAATCACCTGGAGTGGACGGAATTCCTCCAAAACTACTAATGGAAACAGAAGAACAAGTTATAGTACACCACTTGCAAGAGTGTTCAAATTGTCATTAAAAGAAGGAGTGGTTCCTTTTGAATGGAAAGAAGCAAACATCATACAAAATAAGTCATAGAATTACAGACCAGTGGGTTTAACATCAGTGATTTTTTTATTATTAGAAAGGTTAATTAAAGACAGTATGGCGGACTTTCTTTCAATTGGCTTTCACTTACAACTAGGAGTTACAGCGGCAACTGTGTTCAGTAGTTAGATGAATAGAAATAACACATCGACATCGACCAATAGGTTTATAATTGATTGTCAGAATCAATACAACTTTACTGTGTGACTAATGCGTGCGTGCGTGTGTGCGTGCGTGTGCGTGTATGTATGTGATTGTAGATCACGTTACAAGTTAGGCGTGACAAACCTCTTTAATGAAGCCGGCGCCGTATCGTCTTGAGTCGGCGCACGCGACTAAGACTTACAAAGACTAAATAACACAATATGAAATATGAAAAAAAAATTATCGATAGACTGGTATATATACATATTGCTTTAACATGCACTATTCATTAGTCAAAGTCATCACACGTACAACTGCCGCAAACAGTTGCGCAGACTAATTCGGTAGAACTCTCTGCCCGGCCACGAAAACCTCGACGATGTTTCTGTCGTCGCCTTCAATGGAAAAATACATCGGATTAGGCTGAACGGAGCGTTAACGGATGCATCCTATGGATGGTCACGTCGACCCAATGTCAAACCTTCTAACACACTAATTTATCAAACGTAGTATAACTTTTAATATCACCAGTTACCACCTTATCAACACCAGTCAGAGACGCTAGTTGGGTGATACTTACGCACGCACGCACGCACGCACGCACGCACGCACGCACGCACGCACATACGACCAAAACAATGCAAGTCTATTTTGTTACAACGTAAACAAAGTAAATAGTGGGCGTTTTGCGTAAATGTCGGCTAAAATTATCAGTAAGATACTGAACTATGCAAACTGAATTAAACCAATGTAAGCAATAGCACAGCGTTCGTATACACACCTAAATAGAAGAATTTTTGAATCATGTCATCGACGGTATCTTTGTCGAAGATGTCAAACGGTGAATTCGCAACTGACGGATTTATCCGCAGAACATCAAATTCCTTGCCGACAATGAAGTTACCGACGCGGTCTTCTATGCCAAGTACTGTAGGCACAATGAAAACTTTGATTGGTCACCTATTCACGTCTGGATTGCTTTTAAAACCGTTGCCTGTTGTTTGACATTATTAATAATATCGTGAATAACGAATGTAAACTAGGCCAATATACATCGACGTCACTTACGATGTAAACTTTTACTGTACATCGATATTTGGTAAAATATTAAATTTGGTGCTGACCTTGACTGCCCCCTAATGTCGCTAGTCGGAACGCCTCTCTGTAGTCGAGTCGGGTGTAGTGTTCGTCTCTGCTTACACTAAGAATGTTCGATGTCTGCGCTGTGTATCGGATGGCATCCAGCATAGACGGGCTGTAGCCCCCAGACACGTCTGAATCAGATGACAGTTGAGATGTTTCCACGGGCGAGACACGTGTGTGCCTACACAACAGTTACTTTTTAACATTACAACAATTGGAGAAAACGGCTTAACATGCATTCCATGGCTCTCGATTTGAACACAGTCCCATATGGATGTAAGTCTCCGATTTGTTTGTGTTCTATGGAGGTGTCTAAACATTTCCTACCACTGGCCTCTTCAGCTTTGCGATCATACTTCATATTTGGTTGAACATTTAAATTGTTATCGAATTTCTAAACATTGAAAACCTTTGGTAAACACTATTCTTTTTTAATTAGTGTCAGTGTCATAATAAATATAAGACTCATTTTCATTGTTTTGAACCAATATTCATTACCTTTGTATTGTCACAATCTATGCATAACATGCAAAAGCTGAAAATTATCTTTCAGATTTTATTATATCTTGGGGTGGGTCAAAAAGAAGCTTTTAACCTATGCTAAGTTAGGCCAATACACAACATGGGATACCAGCATCCAAAAGACGCAAAAACCAAAAAATTGCATGTTTTGTATAAGTTTTATCTTGATTTTTCACAAAATGTTCATTTCAGCTGGCTACCTGAGGTATTTATATCAATATGTAAAACGCATGTAAGACAGTGACATAATAGATTTTTTATTAAAATTGAGAACATCTGAAAATAAAACGGAACGTCCGTGACGGAGAATCTCTGCATTTTAAATGTACACAGATATATTGGATTAATATTGTCTGTTATGTGTTATACTAATGTATAGTTGGATACTATTTTATGTTTTTTAATCATAATAATGCATATTTTGAACGTTTTTACGATATCGGGGTATGTGTCCGATCCGATATCTCCAAGATACAAAAAGTAAAATAAGTATCTGTCAAAACGAGTAAAAAAACCCACATCTTGTGATTCTAGCATCTAATAAAACAACTGTGTAATGTAATATGTAAGTGTTTTCATTTGATATATAAACCTCCAAATAAACGTTTAAGGAAATTGAAAATAACACAGAAAAACGGAATGTCCGTAACAAAATATGGTAGTTCAGTAAATGCTCCCCCCAACAAAACTAGTTGTTTAAACATGAAATACATTGTAGATATTAAAACGACACATATAATGCAATTGAGAAATAAAATACCAAATATGCGCATAAGTTAATCACACTAAACCAGATAAAACGGAATAAAGAGAAACAGCCGTGATTACCTATTATAGAATATGGATACCATATTCCAAGAAAACAGTTAAATAAAGAAACAAAAAATAAGTAATGCATTGATCGTATGTGGCCACCTTTCTCATAACTCTATGTTCCAATTTTTTAAATGTTGTTGACGTCAAAATATCTACACATGAACGGAAAACTAAGAAAAAGAACATACTTTAAGTTTTATTTTTAAGGGTCTGTTTTCCCCCAATTGTTGCAATGTTAAAAAAAGTCACTGATAAATGCATATTAGATATATAGGTACGAACGCACGTTACATATGTATACACAAAAGCATACATTTATAGTTTATGTATTCATGTGACTAACTTTGTTCTGTTATCGAAAGTACGATAAGTCGTGGCTGTATAGTTAATTGACGACTTTATTGAAGAGTGATTACCTATCGATTCGTGCTAATTACACGCACCTGTACCGAGTCCCACTTTGATCTCCTTGTCCAGCAGACGTCTCACGTCACACAGTCCACTCTGAACGCTGTAAATAATTTAACAGGCTATACTATACAATTATCGTGAATCGTGTTGTTGTCATTGTTCCATTATCGGTGATCTTGTTTCAGAGCCCATCAGACACACGAGTCTGTAAGTATGTCTCTGTCACTGTCTCCACCCTTCCCGTCTCCTTCATTTCAGCGTTTTGCATATAACAGTCAGTGTTCATGTATATCATTTAACAATATTTAACAACAAGATTGCCATCCCAAACAACAAGTTCCAGATGGCAAGTGGACAAGGAAGCCTTTGGCTTATCGAGAGTCCAACAATTTTCTCATTTATGCGTAGCCCGCTTTTATCAAATATCTGTCAATTCGATTTTTAAACATATTCACACTACTAGCATTAACACAATCATTTGGCAATTTGTTCCATTAATTTATCACCCTCTGTGAGAAAGAGTACTTTCTCATGTCCAACCTACACTGCTCCTTAACTAATGCTGCTTTGTGTCCTCTGGTTCTACTGCCTTCTTTAAGTTTGAAGAACAGATTCCTATCAACATCCTCATAACCGTTCACTATGTTAAACACTTCTATTTGATCTCCTCTTAGTCTAACTAATTTATCTAGATCATCCTGTAAACTTTGTTTATCTGTATCATTAGTAACCTTTCTGAATACTTTTGTGTCATCTGCAAATTTGAGTAATTTGCTAGATATGTCATTTTCCAAATCATTTATATATATTAAAAACAGTATATGGCCTAATACATTCTACACAGAATAATTACCTGATGTTGCTATTTGGGCAGTGGGCGACGCCGGTGCTCGTCTGTTTGATGAGGTCCACCTCGTCGTCAGACAGATGGTTGCAATGTGCCATTACCGTCTACAACAACGTGTCGGATGCTGACTAGTAAATATCAACAACATCGCCGATGCAGTGATACAAAGAAGGTGAAGATTGGGCATGGGCTTGGGCATGTTCTGCGAATGAAAATAAATAGTCTTCCACATGCAGCTTTGAAATGGGCACCACCAAGCGGAGGCGCGCAGAAGCCGGGAGATGCAACTATGCACTTTGTGAAATATGATAATCAAGTATTCAAACATTCGATACTGAAGGGCGGGTTGCACATAGATGAACAGTGCCTAATCGCAGGATTCTTAATAAACTAATGGTTTCCTTGTTCATTTGCCACCTGTGGTTTTGCTTTGGGTAGCAATTTTGTTAAGTCATATTAATGAGTAGCCGGTGGTCAGACAACAAGCCCGAAAACACGGTCAAAACCCTGACCCGCAAACATTATGAAACCGTCAAACATATTGTAACGCTGAAAGCGGTCTGCACCTAGACATTCACTCTGTTGAAATAATAATTTTAACATATCCAAAACTTGTTTTTACCTAAGACCAAGGCAGCGATCAACTGACACGAGGGCAGTTACGAAATAAATTCCTCGCGTGTACGATGGCGTCATCAGACAAGGACGTCAATTGTACTGACGACGAAAAGTTCTACTAAGGTAAAAACAAGTTTCGGATATGTTAAAATAATAATTTACCATGAAAACGACCTATCATGAGAACTGTTCACTATTTAAACATTCACTACCTTTGCGTTTAGAAGTCCCGCTGTCTTGTAGACTTCCGTGTAATGTTTGGCGTCAGGGAACATGCTGCTGATCAACTTGCATTCTCCCGGCGACTCACTTAAGTGACTCTGAAACAAATTACGGCAAAGTTTTGCTTCCGTTACACAATCGACCGTATAGAGGGACGTGAATATCTGCAAGTTGTTCGAGTTGAGCATCAAATGTATTTTACCAACTAGATGTAACATAAAATTAATATACAACACGATTACCCAGCAAAATGGACTGAAATATAGCCACCGTTTACGTGATGGGTTTCAGGGTGGTATGTATTTGCGTCTTCGTTGGTAATTGTATTACAAACACTCGTTGTCACTACGCATCGACACTAAACTTCAGTCTCAATAATAATACATACCGCGCGAAGGTGCATTAAATTACGTCGTAGGTCTGTCCTAATATGGCCAGACATTGGGGCATCGCAACCTTGATTAACGAATCAAAAACACAAATATAACCAATATCTTAACGACAGTTACGAACATGTTAAAACAATCTAGAATTTGCGGCTGACAACACTAGTTTCAGGTCTCCTCGTCAAACCGGGATAAAGCCACAGTCAGCGGCTGAACGTTTCAAGCGCAGTGATTTAGAATCATGTTGTTTACATGGGTCGCCACTTCGATTTGTCATTCTCGCTCACAGTAGACGCATGAGTGGAAAATGATAAATCTCTTGCTTAGAAAGACATCGTATGCAAAGACATAACTTGCTTAGAAAGACATCGTATGCAACGTATACATTTTAAACTAGTTTTTTTAATGCACAAAGCGGGACCTTTCGTCCGAATAACAGGTAGGCAGAACCGCGTGGAACAGCCGTACTTCCCGTCCGAAAGCGGTAATGTTGACACATATTCATACTGTTTTCTTCACATACAAAACACTAATTACTGTAGACATTTCAGTAAACACACAAGCTTACAGACACATTAGCCTGTTACCATGGGAGACGATGTCGTTGATCATCGTGTCATGTACACACCTGGACACGGACGCCATATTTACTGGCGACCCGAGCCAATTGAGTCATCAGCTCTTGCGTGGCACTCACGGCAAACCTCGGCGTCACCACCGGCTGTAGCAACTCGTTCTGCAATGACACTCAACATTATGGACACGATCTGTTCATCAACTGTGTTTGATTAATGTTGTTATAGTCCTATTAGGGCGCAGTAGCGTCGTATTGTGATTCGAGAGAACCGAATTTCGAATACTCTTGCTGCCGTTTCAAAGCTTGAACAATTTCGTTCACTCCACGTTTCCTAAGTTCATTCAGTTTCTTAAACGAATATCTTATTACAGTGGTGGCGAAAGAATTGTGTTAGTGCAATAATTGCAGCATGGAATATCACAAACGGAAGTCGAACCAGACAATAATGCGTGAATATATGGTCACTAACCAAATATACTCCCCCGAGACGGCGCATCAACGCAGTATTAGGTCTGGTTAATCGGTGCGTATTAAAACACAACGAATCTGATTCTCACCCAATAGCATAGCTGATAACATTGTTGCATAGAATGTGTTGAACAACATATGGATTAATCCGTACTAAATGTATTTATTTAGGGGCAGTAATAGAGACAGTGCATTAATAATGTATCCTATTGATTGATATTGCATTTTGCCTTGACTGTTGACCGTGCGCTAGCTGGCTCTGATGCTAGAGTAGCGTCGCACGCCAATGTATAGGTCAAGCCGACATCACATGATCACACATCAAACATTCTCCAGTAGTGGCTATTTACGTTTCTTCTTTGCAACTTCCATTGATGGCGGTTGTGCGCCACATGGCGGAACTCGGGATCAACCATTATGAAGTTAGATAGTCATTTGCTTAACATATTATTTTATCATATGATGTTTGTTTTGCGGGTCACTTACCTTTCTGTTTAGCACGTTTTGTACGAACCTGTAATAGACAGAGAAACCACACAAGACCAGTACGTCCACCATGTCTTCAGAAATACTACGCACCAACAATATTGTAAGCAGTATCTTATGCATAAATGATTGGATGAAAAAAGTCTTAATAGAAGACAGCAGTAATTGTGTAGATTGTTTATACATAGTTGTTGGTGCGGGACTATAATTGTTTTGTAATGTTTGTTTAAATAGGGTCTACATATCGATGGTGTGCATTAACTGCAGAATATATAACCATGGATATAATATTAGCACACCTTGTTATGTGCAGTAGCAGGGGCAACGTGAACCGGGGTGCCCACATTAAAAAAGCGCAAAATGTGCAGGACTGCAACTCAAATGTAATTGTGTTGTTGTTGTTGTTGTGTTGTTAGTAAGGTTTTGCAAATATATTACTATTTAGATACGATGTGTGTATAACTAGGTCTATATGTTAACCGTTTACGCCTGAAACGAAAATAGATAGACCAAATTGTGTTTACCTCTAAAGGGGTGCGTTTTGCCCCATGCTACTCTATACATATTGATTCAAAGAAAAGAAAATAGCGGGGGCCGAGGTATTAAGTACTGTACGGCAGGAGTTCCCAAACCTTTTTCCTTGAGCGCCACCCACGGCGCTGCTAAAGCCACCGAGGCCCACTGTATTGCAAAAAAATTTCGATACAATTGAAAATGTGCATTTTTTATTAAATCAAAATATATTATATATAAATTTTTTAATCTGTCTCAATTGCCCGGGGAAAAGCAGCACACGCTTAATTAAATTTGCGGGGTCTAATGGGTTAAAGGATTAACGTGGACATTGCGGTGTCCCTCAAACCATCCCGCGGACCACCCGAGGGCGGCGGACCACCCGAGGGCCGCGGACCACCCGAGGGCCGCGGACCACAGTTTGGGAATCCCTTCTGTACGGAACATTATGGCAACAACGCCACTAAGATCTCTGTCATTATGGACAATCTTGACGAAATGATGTACCTACCTTTCTGTGTCTGACACCGACTTGGCTGTGTCTTCAACGTAATAGCCCGGCGCGTGCTGGTCCATGCACACTTTGCCGACGAATGCCCGCTGTCCGACATCCTCTACAGGGAAGTCGAACAATGGACATTATTATGCTTTGTGCGTTATGCTCAAGACAGTTAGCTGAACGGTTGTTGACACTGCCTCGCACCGCGGCGTGCTCCTCCAGCTCGCCATCGTGCGCCAAATGCAAACTTAACGGCCGCCAGTTCTGAGCTCATATCGGAAGCTAAGGCGCTGCCTACGTATCCCACAAAATGACACACAACAGGATTCGGTCCTGGCACCGACCATCTGGTAAGCGGAAGAAGAACTAAGCCACATAATTCAGTTCCCGAAGATTGCAACCGATGGTTGTTGAAACCGTGAATTGAGTTAACTTTCACAGATGTGTTAAAAAGAAAATTTATATTCAAATATTCAGTGTCATCAGATAATATGCTACACACACACGGACGCAAGCTCACACACAATCTTCTTAAAAGGCACGTGTTACACAGTCAGTAGGAGACTAAATGACCACAGAAAAAACACTCACAAAAGTCACAGCTATGCTGGCACTGCTTACAGCGGATGAAGGATGTCGTTGGTTCTCAGATGGTGCCGTTTTTACAATTCTAGCATTTATACCAAATTAAAAAAATTGAGGTAAATTTTATAGAGTTCGGAAATAGTTAAACGGGCAATCGACTGAAATAAGTGATTAAACAACCACAGAAGGATCCGCCACTGATATGTCAAAGGTTCACATACGTTGCGTTTTGTTTTACAATAAGATAAACAATTTATTTAGACAAATTACAACTTAATCGTTTTGGGCAGATGAACAGAAACTACAGGTGGAGAGTTTTAATACGACGAATTACGAAAGTTATTTACCGATGATGTCACACAGTTGAAGCGTTCCCTCTGTGTGGATCGTGGCGAAGTAGCAGGCGGTGGTAGTGCCGTTCTTCAGCAGTCTTGTCTGCGACAACAGAACATATATCTCGTGAATTATGTACCAAAGTACTACATTACTGAAACTGCGTGTATTTGATGATTCATTAAAACAATCATAACCTAAATTAACGTTTTTAATGGGGATACGATATACATATTAAAAGCAGTTATAGTTACAATATCGTGAATATTTTTATAACAATATCTTAGCAAACTTTAATTAAGGCAAGGCTCAACCCCTTAATTTTTTTTTCTTCCAATTTTGTGTTTTCCACAAAAATAGCACCTATTGCTTATCTACTTTTTCTTTCTACTATGTTTTGCAAAATACAACTAATAATGTGCCATTTCAACTGTTTTCTAACTGTTGTATGTCCTTTTGTTTCCATTTGTCATCTAATTAATTATGCATGAAACTTGTTTGGTTCATAACTTCAGTTCTACTTATCGTAGATCAAAACTTATTGTACCAACTTGCTCGGTTGTATACGCCTGTCAATGACATCATAACATGCCAAATGCAATATAACAAGCTATTTCATTGGTTGTTTGTATACAGTAGTGCCCTGCGTGGGCCGGGCTTTGGGTCCAAGCCCGGCCCGGCCCGCAGCCCGCGGGCCGGGCCGGGCCGGGCCTCTACATAATTTCGCGGGCCGGGCCGGGCCTGGGCCTACATACTGCGAGCCCGGGCCGGGCCTGGGCTGAAAACAATTTAAACACAACGGGCTTGGGCCGGGCCTGGGCCTAGTGTGAGCGGGCCGGGCCGGGCCTGGGCTGGGCCTGGACATAATAAAAATATTCATACAAAACACCGATTATTACTTTATTTTTTAATAAAAACTGATTATAAATTGTATTTCCAGTTAATGAATGCTTAAAATTATTTCTTTAGTATTATATAGTTGCAAATTGAGACCTTGCATTGAATCTAATGGCTGGAAGTAGCCAGCCCTAAATGTTTCCTTTATAAATATTTGCAGAGGCAATCAAGCCATGATTAACCATCAACTTATCACCCTTTGACCCTACCAGTGGACATTCTATTGTCTAGGTCTTCCCTCCAAACATTGCCCACCTGAATGACCTGCCCACTGCCAAGTGCCCACTTGGCCACTAGCCTACTACCCAGTACCCAACCCAGTTGGTAACTGGTATTTCACCCCAGTCTTAATTCATTCACACTTGTACTAATTCACACATGTCTCAACCTGATCTGTCTCAGGCTAGTGACTGCACACCTGCTGGAAATGCTACTGGGTGTCTGTGCCAGTGGGTAACATTTAATTGAAATATCATATTAAATTACATTAACTTAGTTGAGCTAATTCAATTAACAATATAAATTGGGGTTATGGCTTGCATCTGGGTTAAGTCAGGTTAGATAAACAAATTTCCTACCTTAACCATAAGCCAATACATTAAAGCCAAATATAACAAATGTTATCATATTTAATAGTAATGACACTAAGAAGTTTTTCTTTATTTTTCTTCAGGATATTCGTAAGTTTGAAAAAGTTGGTGGTGCTGGATTTTTAGAACTCATCCAACACACTATGGAACATCAGCATAAGAGTAGTACTCAACTAAGAGCTAAGGATATTATGCCCCATCTCATATATGTATATATGTTTTTTTTACTTAATAAAACAAACAGTCTGTTTTACAGCTTATTTGTTTTTCGTCTTTGTTATAAGATTATAGGTTTATCTTCTCTAAACTTAGCGGGCCGCGGGCTTGCGGGCCGTGGGCTTACCCATCTTTGGCCCGCGGGTATGGGCCGGGCCTGGGCCTAAAACTTGCGGGCCGGGCCGGGCCTGGGCCAAACATTCACGGTCTGGGACGGGCCTGGGCCGGGCCTGGGCCTAAATTCTAGTTTGCGGGCCTGGGCCGGGCCGGGCTTGAAAAATTATTGCGGGCCTGGGCCGGGCCTGGACTCTAACTGCTAATTGCGGGCCGGGCTTGGGATCAAATTCTAGGCCCGCGCAGGGCACTAGTATACAGCACTGTATGGGCAGGAGTCTGTCTCAGCCAATCATAGCGCACCTTGTAAATGCACTAGGACTGCAAGTAAACACCACTACAGTGATTCCGTTTTGTATGTAGCTATTCATTTACGTGACACTAGTAGTACTGCATTTCATCAATATTCATGTTAATACTGCATTCTTAAAACTTTATAGTGTTTTTTCTCGACTTTGATTTTTCGACATTTTTCCGTTATGCTTGGCATGATATCTAGGCAAATATTCAAGTTATCTGTATGAAATTTGGAGGAAATGTTGCTGGTGCTGTGGTGCCTTGGATGAGGCAAAATAATGCAATTATGTTGAAAAATAAAAATTTTGTGATGAACGGGACGCTTGCCAATATACCTTTTGCATCAGTGTCAACCTCTTTTTATTATATTATCGTAAAAAATTACAACAACTTTACCATTTTGGTTCATTCTTTTAATTACATTATTGTTTGCATGAATGCAAAATATCCTTGATATGTGACTGTTACTTTTGACTACAATGTGTCATTTGTATATGTGTATTTCAGTATCCATATTTCCGTGTTTCAATATGCAAATGAGGCATATGCAAATGAGTGGGACAAAAATGAAAAAAATCCTATATTGACAAGTCTATATATTAGCCTTGCTGAAAATTTTATCAAAATCCATTGGTCATTGAGCAAGTTATGAAGCGTTTATTGAGACCTTTCGTTAGAAGGATAGAGCCTTGCCTTAAATAAATCTTCAGCCAACACTCGTAGGCAGAGGGCGACATACCACAACTTTCCGGTAGGCAGCGGCAGCGAAAGTGACGTCACCGAAGCTCGCCTCCAGCGGGAAGGTGTAGCGAGGCAACCACTCGAGCAGGGGCAGGTCGAGTCCCGTACCTGCATTCGCATATTGGGAGGCGTGGACATGGGTGTCCACGAAACCGGGTATAAGAAACTCCCTAAAAAAGGTATGAAATTATTATGCATGTAGAAAGGAGACGTATTCGTCGTAATTCGTTCAATATCTCGGTTCTGTTGTGTTCGTACGGTGTAACAAGGGTATCCGGTACATCGTTAGTTTATAACAAGGGTATCCGGTACATCGTTAGTTTATAACAAGGGTATCCGGTACATCGTTAGTCTATAACAAGGGTATCCGGTACATCGTTAGTCTATAACAAGGGTATCCGGTACATCGTTAGTCTATAACAAGGGTATCCGGAACATCGTTAGTCTATAACAAGGGTATCCGGAACATCGTTAGTCTATAACAAGAGTATCCGGTACATCGTTAGTTTATGTCTCAACCTACGTTGATGAGTAACAACAGCAAAAATACCTACAGCAGTTGTTATTATTATTAAATATAGACCGGCCGTACATCTACATCTTGCAAAAATCAATAAAGAACAACTAATCAGTGATGATGTTGGGACACCTTCTATGGTTTGGTAATTACCTAAGTAAGGCTTAGTACTTAGCAGAGTAAGGCTTAGTAATTAGCAAAGTAAGGCTTAGTAATTAACTAAGTAAGGGAATAATAATAATGATAACTTCGATTTGCACTCTGACAGGGTTCACTGGAAATACGATAGCCTGCACTATGCCGGGTAACCAGCTTATTTGAATTCATCGCTCAACAAAACAATTCATTCTATATACACTGGAGGTGTGTTTTGATAATTTATATAAATTAATATACGTAATTTGATAGTCATCATAATTCGTCTTTCAGTTTTGGGTTTTCGTGAGGATTTGTGAAGAGTTTTTGGTCAATGTTCTGATATTTGTTAGTGGGTTTCGGACGTGTAATATTTCCCTGCTGCAAGTGATAGTTGTCATGTTTAGCTCCATAGCGCATTCATCTATCTGTTAAAACATTTAACACTGAATATACTGATTTGATGCGCCTCAGAGGCCTGATTTGAGGTTTGTGATGTATTGAACATAGCCGGTTTTATTGTTGGTACCCACTACAGAGATTGTCACTGCAGGGAAGCACACTGCGATAACGAAGAGGCGAGCATGAAGGACAAACTGCTTCAGTTGTGCATCTCCGCTGTGGCCCTTGTGGTACTGCATTCCGACGTATGACATCCCCGCTGTGGCCCTCGTGGTACTGCATTCCGACGTATGACATCTCCGTTGTGGCCCTCGTGGTACTGCATTCCGACGTATGACATCCCCGCTGTGGCCCTCGTGGTACTGCATCCCGATGTATGACATTCCCGCTGTGGCCCTCGTGGTACTGCATCCCGGTGTATGACACCCCCGCTGTGGCCCTCGTGGTACTGCATTCCGACGTATGACATCCCCGCTGTGGCCCTCGTGGTACTGCATCCCGATGTATGACACCCCCGCTGTGGCCCTCGTGGTACTGCATCCCGATGTATGACATCCCCGCTGTGGCCCTCGTGGTACTGCATCCCGGTGTATGACACCCCCGCTGTGGCCCTCGTGTTACTGCATTCCGACGTATGACATCCCCGCTGTGGCCCTCGTGGTACTGTATCCCGATGTATGACATCCCCGCTGTGGCCCCCGTGGTACTGCATCCCGACGTATGACACCCAGCTTTGTCATGTGATCGGCGAGAGGATGGAAGTCATGCCCATGATCGGCATACAGTGTTTACCATTTTTAATATCCACCATTTTTTAGCCTTACTAGATCTAACGACTAAAGTCACTTCTTTCGATGATTTGAAAAAAAATAGGCATTTTGTTTATTAAATCGGCTGCGACTTTGCACAACCGTTGAAGGTACGAGACACCATCACATGCGTTGGCATCGAAGTTGTTGCACAATGGGCAAATATATTGGGTGTTCCTACATTTTCTTTTCTATTTTGAACGTGAATAACAAAATAACTAATATACATACACGCATATAGTTTGTACCATCTTGTAGCCCAATTCAAATAGATTATACTAACAAGGTTTCCTTTTCAGTGATTAGACTAACCTCGAAAAACAAAATGACAACTAGTACAATATGAACATTGAGATACTAAACGGTCCCTGTATGCTCCCTGTAGCTATATGACTCGCACTTGCGCACCGACTGTATTGCAAATGGCGAACACAACAACGTAGTTTGAACATGTTTCTTTATTGTTTGTCATGTTTACAAAGTTCAGTAAAGTGGTGTAAAACAAATGGACAGAGTTCTTATCTATAAAGAAACATACGTGACGTTAATCGTACAGCACTGACATTGGAAGCGTGTGCGTGCACTAGGACTGTTTGAGCCGGAAACGCGATAGTAGGCCTACCACACCGCCAATAACATTGGACAATACAATCTTTCAAAATGAAGATGAAGTGTCCTATCGTGGGTTGTGAATTCGAAACAGCAGAAGCTGAAGACGGCGCCATCATCGCTGCCCTTCTCAACCTTCACGCCAGTTCGCATGCAGCCTCTACTCAAGCTGCCACTGCCCAGGCTACTCGAGCAGAGAAACTAAAACGACCAACTATATCATCGGCCGGATCTAGCGAGGAGTGGGCATATTTCGAGACCCGCTGGGACGAGTACTGCAGGGGCACCAAGCTCACGGGTGGAGATGTAGTGGTTCAACTACTGGAATGCTGCAGTGACGAGCTCCGAAAAGATCTCATACGTGCAGCTGGGGGCAGCCTATCCGGTAAGCCAGAGCAAGATGTTTTGACGGCCATAAAGATGCTGGCCGTGCGCAAGGAGAATACCATGGTCGCCCGCGCAGCGCTGCACAATATGCGACAAGATCGTGACGAGGCTATCCGATCATTTGGAGCCAGAATAAAGGCCAAGCAGGCATATGCAATTATGTCACACAATGTCCCTCATGCGCAGCCGACATCATCTATACGGATGCCATACTTCGAGACGTACTCTCCCGTGGCATAGCCGACCAGGAAATACAGCTCGATGTACTCGGGGATCAGAATCAGGATATGACTCTCAAAGAGGTGCTGAAATTCGTGGAGGCCAAGGAATCTGGCAAACGCTCAGCATCCAGACTGCTGAACTCGCAAGGTGCAGAATCGGTGGGTAGCACATACCGTCGGGGAAAACAACAGGATGTCCGAGATAGGATGACTGACTCAAGCCCATGCAGCTACTGTGGTGAAAAGGGCCATGGTAGAAGTGCTCCGCTCCGCATCAGAAAAACCGAGTGCCCCGCCTACAATCGTACATGCCAGTACTGCAAATTGCAACATCACCTGAAAAAAGTATGTCGCAACAAGGAGAGGTCAAAGGCTAAGCCCCAAAGGACTAATTCAGGTGAGTGTGAAGGCGCAGTATTCGATGCATTATGTGCTGCTACAGAGATTGGTCATGAACGCGGGAGGCGTTCCATAATACTTGACCATCACCTCTATAACAACATCTGTGACAGGTGGATGCAACAAGCCTCACAACCTCAACCATTCATCAAATTAGACATTTACGTGATTGAGGAGGACTACAAAGATCTGGGATTTGAACTGAAAATCCGTACTCGACCCCTATCCTTATCTGCCATGGCCGGCACAGGCTGCCAGAGTTGCCTCATTGGAATCGGGGCAGTCAGCCGCCTCGGCCTAGCACGTGAAAATCTCATCCCCGTCTCTATGAAGATGCACGCCGCGAATAACAAGGACATCAGAATCCTCGGAGCAGCCATACTTCGGTTCTCTGGCAGAGACAAGGACCAAAACAGACTAGAGACACGACAGGTCGTATACGTGACTGACAGCTCTGACAAGATGTTCCTCAGCCGTGAAGCATGCGTAGCCCTTGGCATGCTCTCTAAGACGTTCCCAACAATCGGAGAGACTCATCAGAGAGATCATGCCCATACTGTTGGCATCACTACTACGTGTGACTGTCCAAAGCGACAACTACCTCCACCGCCACCAACGAAACTACCTTTCCCGGCGACTGAATCCAACCGAGAAAAACTACAGATGTACTTGGTCGACTACTATAAGGCGAGTACGTTCAATACATGCGACCATCAACCCCTCCCCATGATGAAATGCTCCCCAATGAGGCTCATGGCGGACCCAGATGCTGAACCAGTGGCCTCGCACAAACCGATACCCGTATCACTCCACTGGCAGAAGGACGTCCTATTGGCACTCCACTCTGCGCACCAAGGAATATCTGCCATGACGGCGAGGGCCGAATCATCCGTGTTCTGGCCCGGGATAACACCAGCCATTGCTGCCGTCCGCACAAACTGTAGGAGTCAGACCACAGTTGAAAATTGCATTGGTGGCCATGTTAACGTTTTGTTAGATTATAAGAAAACGTGACCACTAAAAATTCTGAAACGTTTTCACAGCAACTGCCATCATCTCATTGACATGCTGACCAAGTTGTATCAAAATCACATACCTCCAGCTCTTTTAAAACGCCCCGACGTGCGATGCCCATCAATTGTGACAAAAATAGCCTTGTATTCATGCGCCCACGTGGCCCATAGCAGAAAAATTCCCATAAATCCCTCCGCCTTTTAAACTCTCAAAAAATGCACCATTTCACAGCCAATAGCTTCTACAAACAAACCTGTGAATATGCCTGCTCAATTGCACTTATGTCACATCGTATGAATTCTTTAAATTCACATATCGCAATTTAATACGCCCTACATTCGTGTGAAACAATAAACAGGAAGGTCAACTGTGGTCTTACCCCTGTAGCGACTGTAACAGAATGGCGCCATCGCAGCCCAGCGCTCCACCAACACCCCCCGTGTTACCGGTCTACCCGTTTCAATGCGTGTGCTCAGACTTCTTCACCTATAAAGGCAACAGCTACCTGGTCATAGTTGACAGGTGCTCAAACTGGCCCATCATTGAAAGGACCACAGGCGGTGCAGATGGTCTAATTGACAGCCTACGCCGCTCATTCGTGACTTACGGAATTCCAGATGAACTAGCATCAGACGGCGGCCCGGAATTTACTTCAACAACTACCCGCCTCTTCCTCAAAACCTGGGGCGTACACCACCGACTTTCATCAGTTGCATTCCCGCATAGCAATTGCAGAGCTGAAATCGGTGTGAAGACCGTCAAACGCCTCATAACCAACAACACTGGTACCAATGGGGAACTCGATACAGATGGGGTCCAACGCGCGATCCTCCAATATCGGAATACACCTGACCCAGATACAAAGTTATCCCCAGCGATGTGTGTATTTGGACGACCGACCAAGGACTTCATACCTATACTACCCGATAGGTACAAACCACACGAGACCTGGCGAGAGACACTTGTTGCTAGACAAGAGGCCCTGAGAAACAGACACATGAAAGCCGCTACCACCCCTCGTCATTGGCGACCTCGTGAGAATACAAAACCAAACTGGCCCTCACCCCACGAAGTGGGACAAAACGGGCCAAGTCATCGAGGTACGCCAATTCGACCAGTATGTAATCCGAGTCGATGGATCTGGGAGAATAACAATCCGGAACAGGAAATTCCTGAGGAAATATGCGCAAGTACGCATTGCTACACCACGTCTTACCATTGATGACGACCTTCAGCATCATGCATCACGTCGCACTTCACAACCTCAACCTCGACGACAGAAGGAACCCACACACACCATCGCAACTCCTGCGAGATGGAAGGACAATGTGGAGAGCCCTAAGAAAACTGTACCACCGGCAGTCACCACACCATCGTCTGCTATTGTGCCCGACATACCACCTACTGCACCTATGGATGAAGACCGTGCTATAAATGTGCCCACAAGTACCCCAACACCGCAGGACACCCCAGCTCCGACCATGACCCCAACGGCGTCAACAGATGTCGCTCCAGAACTCGAGAAGATTCCTACCCCTACCATGCCAACACGCGTCTCACGTTATGGCCGCAACATCAAACCACCGAATTGGCTGGAAGACTACGAAACCTAAGAGACAATCATCAGTCTTCCTCACTACAGTCTAAAAGGGGAAGGGAACAGGGGAGTTGTGCCAGTAGTTCCGGTGGGGGAACTGTAGACGATAAAGTGGGGAAAGCCACGAGAGATGCTAGGGAGAGCTCACCTCAGCCTGGGAGGAAGCTGAGAGGAGGGAAGGTGACAGGTCATAGGGAGACAGGACGTAAGGAGACGGGAAGGAAAGGAACGGGAGCGAAGACAACCAGAGTGAAGGAGATGGGAGTAGGGGAGACAGGAGGGAAGGAGAAGGGAGTGGGGGAGACGGGAGGGAAGACAACCGGAGTGAAGGAGAGGGGAGTAGCGGAGACAGGAGGGAAGGAGAAGGGTGTGGGGGAGACGGAAGGGAAAACAACCGGAGTGAAGGAGAGGGGAGTGGGAGAGACAAGAGCAAAGGAGTGGGAAGTGGGGGAGACAGGAGGGAAGGGGTCAGGACAGAATGTGATGGAGGGGATCGAAAGGAAGAGTTATTCTGCAGAAGTGATAGAGGGGGTGAGGAAGAGAGCGAGGGTGTTTGTGGGGGATTCGATAGTTAGGAAGACCGACAGAGTCTTAAACAAGGGAGATGATGTGGTGGTCTGCTTGCCTGGAGCCAAAATAGAGGCGATAACTGAGAGGGTAAAAAACATCGTAGGATTGGGTAAGGGTGGATCTGTTTTAGTACACGTAGGAACAAATAACGTAGAGAGGGAGGGTACAACTGCCATAGTTAGGAAATATAGGCAGTTGGTCAGAACACTAAAACAGACGCGGGTTGAGCAGGTAATACTGTCAGGGATGTTACCTGTAATGGGCAGGAGGGGTCACAGATATCGAAATTGTCGGGGGATGGCAATTAACATGTTAGTCCAGAGGCTGTGTAGGGAAGAGGAAGTTGGATTTGTGGATTTATGGGGAAGTTTTGTTGGGAGGGCAGATATGTACATGAAGGATGGGCTTCATTTAAGTGGAAAGGGGGCGGCAGTATTCGCGGACAAACTTTCAGCAGCAGTAGATAGCGACTTGGGTACAATGACAAATATTTTTGGAAGTAAACATTCTTTAAACTAGAAGTGCAGGGGGGTTACCTAGAGGTGTCTCAAGCAGAACAAGAGGCCACTAGCACAGATAAATCAATATCAAATCATCCGAAAAACATCTCTGAAAAAGGTTATAGATGCGTATGTTTAAATGCAAGGAGCATAGTAAATAAGAAAAACGAATTAAACATTATGGTAGAAGATATTGACCCTCACATAATTGGTATAACTGAATCATGGGCCAACATAGATATAACAGATGCTGAATTAGGACTGACAGGATACGTAATGTTTAGGAAAGATCGAATAGGAAGAAGGTGCGGGGGGGGTTATTTTATATGTTAAAGAATCTATTCAGGCTTATGAAATAAAACTAGAAAGGGAAGCAGATTGCGATGAAGCTGTTTGGTGCAAAATTGTTTCAGGAAATTCAAAATTAACTATTGGATTAGTTTACCGAAGTCCAAACATAAACGAAGAGGACAACACAAAAATAAAAAACGCTATAAAGGAAGTTAGTAAAGGGGAATGTATCATAATGGGAGATTTTAACCATGGACACATACAATGGAATTCTCTAGAGAGCACAGGGATTGAGGATCAACAATTTCTATGTTTAATCCAGGATAGCTTTCTTACTCAGCACGTACTAGAACCAACCAGGGGAGAAAATGTATTAGATATAGTTTTGTCATCACAAAAAGAATTAGTGGACAATGTAAAAATATTTGAACCATTGGGTAATAGTGACCATAATCAAATACATTTTGACATCAATGTAAAATCAGAAAGTAAAAATAAGAAAACGTACAAGAGAAACTTCCACAAAGGTAACTACAAAGATATAAGAAAATATTTAGCACAGCTAGATTCAGGGCGTTTTTTAACATACAAAGTGGGGGGGCAATGCCCCCCAGCCCTTTCATTTGCCCCCCCCCCCAGTCAAACCAACTTGCCCCCCCCCCAATGCGTATCCCCATTCTCCTTAACCAGCCCCTTGTATTAATGTAGGTCATAATTTGTATTCTTTTTGTTAGTGTGATTTAGTTAATTTTCATTGGTGGCAAAATCAAGAAAGTACCAAAGTTAAAGAAGGGCAATATGTCTACAAAATATCAATTTATTGATATGGCTCAGAGGGGAATCTTACATTTTCAAAAAGGCTTTATATTTCCTGTTCCATAACTAGATGCCAGGTTACTATTTTCATGTTACCGTTTTCATGTTCGATGCGTCTCGAATGGTGAGGTTTACTTTCGACTCGAAAGTCGAAGAATAATGGCAATATCATGGACATAGGCAGTAGTACCCGAGTTATGGTGTGTTTATGTTAATGCATGCGACAGGAAGTGAGGAATGTAATAGCATCATAGCAATAACAGTGACGTATTGCCGAATGGCTTCTTCGTACAGTTCATGCGAAGAACTGAAAACGTGCTTTGGCATAGCCATACCATAGCCATAGTCTAGAAGTGTTTACTTATGACGTCAGTGTTCCGGTGCCAGAATAGCTAATGATTATATATATATATATATATATATATATATATATATATATATATATATATATATATATATATATATATATATATATATATATATATATATATATATATATATATGTAAGACCCGCCATCACATTTTACACGATTGAGCCGTGTGCAATGCAGTTCTTTACAGTGATGTTGAAATAGCTGTTAACATAAACCGGTGTCCTGGCCGCGAAATTGCGAAACGTACCCGGTATAGCACAGGCGAGACTAAACCACGCCCATTCGCTATTATCATTGGTCGAGAGCGAGCGGGCGGGGATTAACGATGTATCAACAACCTTTCAGTCGGCTGTTTTTTTTCTTCAAATAATAAATAAACCTGGCAAAGTGTGTGTAGTGTCCAACGAAAGCAATTGGAAACGTTTAACAAATATCACAAAATAATCACATTTTAATAATGATCCCTCTTGTAGGTAAGATGATAGAAACATCACAACAGCCATAAACCTGTCAGGGTAGATTTTTTTGAGGCAGTAACCTAGCCAATTCATTCTCCGCATCTTTGAGAAATCGAAATTTTAAGCATGGTAACTCAAAGAAGCATATTGTATACATACTAAACAAATAAATTTTAAAATGTATGAGTAGTTGATAGTGGTCTACATGTGAGATGGAAAGTTGGCGGTCAGCAGGGACTTCAACTTTGGAAAATTGTTACTCAAAATGTGGTGGTCCACATAACAAATGTAATCAACATTTGCACATGACAGTTTTGGAAGTACGTATTTTCTATATTTTGATTTGTTATGTACTTAGCCAACCATTTGATTGATAGACATGCATGTTTTGTATTACTCTCTATTTTGCCTTAGGCCTATATCTTCAGTATATTTATGTCTTGACTCTTAGAGCATGTCGCCGCTCGCATTGTAATTCCACTATAAAAGTGTTTCAAATAGACATGTTTTTCCTGAGTTAGTTATTACATTTAACCATCTAATTTGTCCAGGTCGATATCCTGCCAGTCATGCCTACGAGAGACAGAAATGCGAAACGAAAACAAGAAGAGCTACAGAAATCTGCCGCAAAATGTCAACGCCTAGACACAATTTTTTGACGCAGCCTCAATGACTCATTGCCAGAAATATCCACAATGCCGCCAGGAAACTATGATCCGTCCGCTGCCATCACATCTGATGACACACCCAAAGACAAAGGTGTACAACCAGTCATAGAGATTCTGCCTTCGTCATGCTCTCGCCCGAGTACCAGTTCATCAAGCAGCCATGATCCGTTCACTGCCATCACATCTGATGACACTCCCAAAGATAAAAGTGTACCACCAGTCACAGAGATACTGCCTTCGTCGTGTTCTCGCCTGATAGCCAGTTCAAGTTCAAGCAGCCATGATCCGTCCACTGCTATCACACCTGACCACACTCCTGGTGACAAAGATCACCACCTTACCCAGACACCTGGTCAGGAAACCGACAACGCAACTTCCCGCACACCGACGTACAAAGGAATTCCGTTAACTATTGCAGATGTTGTCAACAAATTCCCCGAGCTTCGCTCATTTTCGGCAAAGAAATGTGGCTGAACAAGGGCTCACATTCTATGCACAACATGTCAGGAGTATGAGGAGATGGCAAAGAAAAGTTCTAAAAATGGCACTATAGCAATCGCAAGCGGCGTCAGGGCGGACTGTAGTGATAGGCTGGAAAGGGTCATTGACCATATGACCTCTGAACCGCACATAGCAGCAACAACCAAGAAGAAGATGGACGAAGCCTGGAAAGAGGGCACAACGTCGCATCCATGGCTGCGCGCACTCACTGCTTACAATAAGACTGTTTTTGCGATGCTTCTGCGAATGGCCGTCGACGTGTACAACGACTGTGTAATCGAAACGGTCTCCGCCAGATCGTGGCCGATGCAGTCTCTGGCTTGTTTGGCGTCGGACCATCTGTTGGCCACTATGCGACAAAATGGAGCAGATGTGGAATTTGTTCCATTCACGCCCGCGTCTAGCGACCTACACTACAGGGACCCAAACTACTATAAGCAGATGCTGGATGTCATATACGAACTAGAGAAAGTGCGTCTGTCTCAGATGTTCAACCGATGCAGTCTTCAGTGTTCAGATTGATGGCAGCTGTGACAGGCAAATGTTGGACCACAAATTTGTAAGTGGACGTATGTCTAACAGTGATGGTACCGTAACAAGTGTGTTCATCGTCATGCATTCCCCAGAGAAAAAACGGCGCCCATGGACTACTGGAAGCGGTTAACAAAGCTTTGGATTTGACCGGATGTAAAGACACGAAGCTCGTCGGTGTCAACACTGACGGCGAATCGGCAAACACTGGCAGACTAGTGGGTTATGGCGTTTGCTTGCTGACCAAGTGCAGAGAGGTCTGGCTACTTTCTGGTGTGCTGCTCACCGGTCGGACTTAGCCATTGAGTCGGTCGTCAGCACCGTACCGGGGCTGGGCATCTGGAAGTCAAATCTACTGGGGCTCGTACGATTCTTCCGGACGCCGAGAAGGATGAAGATGTTGTCAGCGCAAGCCGGGAATGTCAAACAGTTCCCCCGGCACCACGATGTCAGGTTTGCCCAGCACGAGCTGCAGCTGGTGGATGCTGTGCTGAATAACCTACCAGCCTGCATTAAGGTATGGGAACAGATGCAAGCACCAGAACGTACCAGCGATAGAAAGGAGAAAGCTGAAGCCAAAGGGTTTCTGAGAATTTGGAACCACCAACAGAAGTGGATAACATCACAGATGGGCGACATCCTGGAGATATTTGAAACACTCCAGAAGAAGTTGCAAAGGAGTGATTTGTTCATCAGCGATCTTCTCACTGTGACTGGCGCTGCCGTCAAGAAGTTGAGATTGATGAGGGATGGACCATTCCCGGGAAGAAGAGAGGAGAAAGAGAGTTGCCCAACGGATAGCACCAATGAGGACCGAACACAGCGAAAGTCGATCCACCAGTTCGTTTGGACGAACCGCCGTGATGCACGAGCAATCGGGCTGGAGGTCGTGCAAGCATCCCACGAATACGTCTCTGAACGCATGCACACGGAGCAGGAGGACGTCATCAAAGACATGAAGGGGTTGGTGATGTCACGCAATCTGGGATCATTCGTTGAGCATGGCGTGCGCGTCGTCAGGCGTCTTTTTCCAGACGAGGCATCTGACTTTGCGGACGGAGCAGCCGAGCAATGGGAGAACATGATGAATGTGCCGTTCATGCCTGATGGCTGGGATCTCGGTTGTAAGATGACTGTCAGATTGCGTCAACTTCTGCCAGTCACCACAGGTTCAGTTCAGAAGGTGTTGGCATCTCTGGCTTGCATGAGTCCACACTCTATGCAGACCGAAAGGATCGTGAGCCACCACAACCTCGTTGTCGACAAACACCGCACCAGCATGGGTGAAGACACGAGAAACGCCCGCCTCATGGTGGCACTGAATGGTGTGGGCACCGCCTACTTTGACCCTCGACCCGTTGTCGTCAAATTCCTGGAGAAGACCAGAAGATGCGGGGCTCCAGATTGGGATATCTACGGGCAGCGTGAATTCGTTAGGAAATTCACCCGCGATACGGGGCTCGTCTAGTAAAATTGAGACGACTGTCAAACGTACTGACTTGCAAGTTGCTAGAGACGTGTCATGTTTCTCTAACTACTGCATGTGTTTGTAATAAAAAAATCTGGGATATAAGTGTAACATTAATTTTATACCGAGATGCAGTGGTCAGTGTGCAACCATATGGATAAAAAGATACTGACGCACGCACGCACGCACGCACGCACGCACGCACGCACGCATATATATATATATATATATATATATATATATAAAGGTTTCATACATTCCTAAGGGTTATGTAAATAAGCATTAATAATGCGTAAGGTGCCCTTTTTAACCATTTGGAGTGCCCTTTTAGGACATTGCCTCCCCAGTGAAAATTCAATAAAAAACGCCCTGGCAAGATTGGAATAACATGCTGATGAATAAGACCGCAATTGAATGTTGGAATATTCTAAAATATGAAATTGAGAGTATCATCGATAAATTTGTTCCCTTCCGAAAACAAGGAAAACGGTGTAGAAAGAAACACTTGTCAAAAGAGGCTATTAGAAAAATAATGCTGAAACAAACTATGTGGAGGGTTTATAGGCGTACCAGAAAGGAAGAAGACTATGCAAAATACAAAGAGGCACTTAGTGCAGCTACAACTGAAATCAGACAATCTAAAAGAAGCTATGAGCAAAAACTGGCATGTAACATAAAAAATGACAGCAAGAGTTTTTATGCATATGTCAGGAGTAAACAAAACGTACAAGACAAGGTTGGACCTCTAGAAGACAGTGCTGGAAATATAATATCACAGGGGTTTTTAATGGCGGAAGACCTAAATGGTTACTTCAGTTCAGTGTTTACCAAAGAAGATATTAGTTCACTACCAGTTGCTGATTCTAAATTTCAGGGGGCTAAATCTGAACATTTAGGACCGTTAGTTGTAACTCCAGAATTGGTAGCTAAGAAAATAAAGGCAATGAAGGATAACAAATCACCGGGAGTGGATGGGATTCCTCCAAAATTACTAATGGAAACAGTAGATCAAATCAGTATACCACTTGCAAGAGTATTCAACTTGTCATTAAAAGAGGGAGTTGTTCCGTTTGAATGGAAAGAAGCAAACATCATACCATTATTTAAAAAGGGTTCGAGAAATAAGTCAGATAATTACAGACCAGTGAGTTTAACGTCAGTGATTTGTAAATTATTAGAAAGGTTAATTAAAGACCATATGGTGGACTTCCTCGTTAAGCATAAATTATTAAATTCATCTCAACATGGATTCCTTAAAGCGAGGTCATGCTTAACAAATATGTTATGTTTTTTGGAAGAAATCACTAAGTGGATAGACGTTGGATCGCCAGTAGATATTATCTACTTAGATTTTCAAAAAGCTTTTGACAAAGTGCCACATGAAAGATTGCTACTTAAATTAAAAGCCCATGGTATCGGGGATAGCATAACTGACTGGATAGAACAATGGCTGACTGACAGAAGACAACGAGTTGTAGTAGATGGAGAAGTTTCAAATTGGAAATCTGTTTTGAGTGGGGTACCTCAAGGATGAGTATTAGGACCTATATTATTCTTAATTTATATCAATGACTTGGACGACAGTATAACAAGTAATGTACTGAAATTTGCGGATGACACAAAACTGTTTAGAAAGGTTAATACTGATGGTGATAAACAACATTTACAAAACGATCTAGACAGATTAGTGAAATGGTCTGAGAAATGGCAGATGCTATTCAATTTTGGGAAATGTAAATGCCTACATACAGGACATGGGAACTTGAATGTAAACTATAAAATGGTAGATACTGTTCTGGGTACTACTGTAAAAGAAAAGGACTTAGGAGTTACAATAAGCGCTGATATGAAAGTTTCAGAGCAGTGTGGTATTGCAGCTTCAAAGGGTAATCAAATTCTTGGATTGATTAGAAGAAGCATAACATACAAGGGAAAAAAGTTAATTATACCTCTTTATAAAGCAATAGTTAGACCTCATAGTTAGAATACTGTATACAAGCATGGAGACCATATCGTAAGAAGGATATAGATACGCTTGAACGCATACAAAGGAGAGCAACTAAAATGATTCCAGAACTTAGAGACCTTAGTTATGAAGAACGCCTGAAAGAATGTGGTTTAACAACTCTAGAGACAAGGAGGTTAAGAGGAGATCAGATTGAAGTTTTTAAGATATTGAATGTGTATGAAAATATTGATAGAAATATGTTTTTCTCACTCAAGAAGGATAGCAGAACTAGAGGACATGAGGTAAAATTAGTAAAGGATCAATGTAGATTGGACATCAGGAAGCACTCGTTCTCACAGAGGACAATAAATGAATGGAACAAATTGTCTACAGATTGTGTAACTGCTAGCAGCGTGAATATGTTTAAAAACAAGGTTGACACATATATCAGGAGGGCGGGTTATAAGTAGGTGAACATTGTTGGACTCTCGATAAGCCAATGGCTTCCTTGTCCACTTGCCATCTGGGCCTTTGGCTTGGATGGCAAATCTTGTTAAATCTTGTTAAAATAAGTAATGAAGACTTGGAGGGAGATAGTACAATATGAACATTGAGATACTAAACGGTCCCTGTATGCTCCCTGTAGCTATATGACTCGCACTTGCGCACAGACTGTATTGCAAATGGCGAACACAACAACGTAGTTTGAACATGTTTCTTTATTGTTTGTCATGTTTACAAAGTTCAGTAAAGTGGCGTAAAACAAATGGACAGAGTTCTTATCTAACAACCGTGAAAGAGAAGGCTCGATACGTTGTGTGGCTTGTCGAGACCAACTCAGTGATTGCGGTGCATGCAGTGTAAATACAGGCAACACGAGAAGGAACCAGCGTCGAAACCAACTATATGGGAGTGGTTTGTGGAGACTGGCCGTTTGCTACAGCGCCGCGGATGTGGACGGCTCTGTCGTTTGTACAGGCACTGTAGCTAAAGGAAGGACAGCAGCGCAAGTCACGTGGTCTATGAGAACCACACGACTCATTGAGCCTTCTCTTGCCATTTTGCTTTTCAAGGTAACTGTAATCACTGAAAAGACACCTGAGAAGTAAACTATGTCGGTATAAACTTGTTGATTTGGGCTACAAGATGGTGCAAAGTACATTCTTCTGATTGTGCAAAGTACATGCTTCTGTTTTATTAGTTATTTTTTTACATGCAAAAAATAATTTAGGAACACCCTGTATACCAGAAGACCGTGAATTCACATGAAGAACTGCTTGACACTCGAGTGGAGCAAGGTCGGGATGAAATAGCTATTACGTAATATTTAACTCTTCGCTCCAACAGGAGCGTACAGCCGAAACAATAGTTATGATTGACCTTGTTGAGTCTAAAATAAACTTATTTTGGCAAGATAGTCCATTCATTCATTGTTTACTAACCTCCTCGCCTTCCGGTTTGACAGTCGAGTGTTTGCGTTGTGTCGAAGTCTTCGGCTGAGCTTGAGGTGCATGCTGGGAAGTTGATTGTCTAGATGTGGCTCATCGAGTTGATGTTTATATTTGTGGGCTGATTGGCCACTAACCTTTGCTACTTTTTACTTGTTTTTAACCTATACGGCGATAGTCATTACAGGTAGCTAGATTGTCATTTATTGATTTTGTCTGATGTAGATGGGTGCTTTGTTAACTCGAAACTCGGCGATTTGACGTGTAAACAGCAACTGTCATTCTATCAATACTTGACCTACACCAACACTAGTTTGTTGTGTTTTCCTGGAGTAAATGTGCTCAGGGTTCTGCCAAGAAGTTTAAGTGTTCTGCCAAGAAGTCTCAGGAAGATACAAAGGGCATCGTTCGTCAAATAGGCATATTTTTCAAAAAAGGAAAAAAGTGCACTTTAATTTAGAAAAAGGCCTCAAACCAAAGTTTACTTACTCCTTAGATTACAATTTGATGTGCAAGTGTGTAGGCTTCATTCATTTATCGGTCATTTCAGAATCAGATCTGTCAATAAATAAAGCGTTATGGTGAACATTGATCATCCCTCCTCCCCCACCCGCACCTCTTACACCCCCCCTCTCTCTCTCTCTCTCCCTCTCTATCTCTCTCTCTCCCCCCTCTCCCTCTCCCCCTCTCTCTCCCTCTCTCTCTCCCTCTCTCCCTCTCTCTCTCTCTCTCTCTCTCTCTCTCTCTCTCTCTCTCTCACTCTCTCTCTCGCGATACATGCAATATTTAGATTTTTCTATACAATAAGTGTGCTCTTTATCTTAAGTCTTTGATTAATTTGTTGAAATGGTATAAGTGCCCCGTGTAGTGTTTACTCGTGCTCTAAAAGTTAGACAGTTTGCGTTTGATGTGATGTAGTGGATATACTGTGATACAGTGTATAATACAGCATCAACTGTAGTCTATAGTTATACAACGATTAAACCTGATAGGAAATGTTCATACACATCTGCTGAAAACAAGAACGTCAGTCAACCATATGTGGTTCGACATTTTAAGTTTTAATATTCACTCATTCTCTCATCAAATAATCTCTCATTAACTATGCACGTGTTTGGCTCACCTCTTCGCGAGACGGTGCACTTGCTCGTGTGTTATATCATACTGTCGTTGCAGAGCCGGCATCTCTCTTTGATCTTCAATGAACATTATCTGAAATCGATATTACGGCTGTGAACGCAGTGTACGTAGCGCTAAGCATTGTGTGGCTGTCAGTAGGAGTCTAAATCAACCACAAAGTCATCGGTTATCAATATCATGTTGTTATATCGTACGAAATGACTGGTGGAATATATAAAAACATATACAATATTAAATGTTCGTGATAATAAGCGGCGTGAACTTTAGATGTAAAGGCCAAAAGGTCACTGAAATATTGAGAAGACGTGTGCCAGTGGAGCGGTCGTGCTAGTTTATTCAGGTTGGCAGCCTACTTTGATCACGTGCTTTCACATCAAACGCGCGGTCCGGGTCTTGAACCCGGAATTCTGGCATGCAAAGCGGATGTGCTAACCTCTACACTGTCGCAGTGTCTAGGTCTGTCGTGTTACCATCACGTTAAGTAAGGTTTGGGTAAACCAGACATAAATAGAACACCCGTTAGTAAAACAAGACCGCTGAGCCCTTATCAGTTGACACATGATAAAGCGATACAGGCATTCATGCTGCTGCACGGCAAGAACCCACTGGAGGCGCAGTGTTTATACTGTACATCACCCAGTATTCATCATATATCATACCAGCATCTACTAAATAACTTCAGTTATTGAGTGTAATAAATGTACAATGGGTTAAAATACATGTCTCACTATTGTGACTGTTAAATATATATATATATATATATATATATATATATATATATATATATATATATATATATATATATATATATATATATATATTTAGGCTGCGGGTGGCAAGCTTATGCCTAAATTAAGAATTAGACCATTGTAAAACTATTACTCTACATGTATAAACTCATAATAGCATAATCTCGACGGTCAACAATGTTGTCTATGTATTGCCCAAGGCATTGCCTGACTAGCCTAGCTGTCATTGCACTGTTGTTTACAAACAAGTTTTGTGCATTGCTCAATGCACAGGTCTCTAGGGTCTGTGCTAGGGAATAGTTAGTAATAATCAGAATATCACCCCATTGGGGGGAGGGCAAGAAGTTGGAGGTGGGACGTTGTCATGGTCCTGCCACCGGTGGGCGGTGGGAGAGGTGGGACATTGCCATGGTCCTGCCACTGGTGGGCGGTGGGAGAGGTGGGACCACTGCCATGGTCCTGCCACTGGTGGGAGGTGAGAGAGGTGGGACCACTGCCATGGTCCTGTCACTGGTGGGCGGTGGGAGAGGTGGGACCACTGCCATGGTCCTGTCACTGGTGGGCGGTGGGAGAGGTGGGACCACTGTCATGGTCCTGTCACTGGTGGGCGGTGGGAGAGGTGGGACCACTATCATGGTCCTGTCACTGGTGTGCGGTGGGAGAGGTGGGACCACTATCATGGTCCTGTCACTGGTGGGCAGTGGGAGAAGTGGGATTCCTACCTGTGAAACAAGATGTTCGATCCTGTTTTGTGCGATTCGTACAGCTGTAAGCCACACAGGAAACAACCACATTCGTTGTCCCTCAAAAAACAAGAGGCAGACAACACCATAGTACAGCAGATGTCTTGAAGAGTTTAACACTAATTCACGCTGCTCACTCATAACACCACTGCTGGGTCCACCCCGTAGACATAACACCACTGCTGGGTCAACCCCATAGACATAACACCACTGCTGGGTCAACCCCATAGACATAACACCACTGCTGTGTCAACCTTATAGAAATAACACCACTGCTGGGTCCACCCCATAGACATAAAACCACTGCTGGGTCCACCCTATAGACATAACACCACTGCTGGGTCCACCCTATAGACATAACACCACTGCTGGGTCCACCCCATAGACATAACACCACTGCTGGGTCCACCCCATAGACATAACACCACTGCTGGGTCCACCCCATAGACATAACACCACTGCTGGGTCAACCTTATAGAAATAACACCACTGCTGGGTCCACCCTATAGACATAAAACCACTGCTGGGTCCACCCTATAGACATAACACCACTGCTGGGTCCACCCCATAGACATAACACCACTACTGGGTCCACCCCATAGACAACACCACTGCTGGGTCCACCCCATAGACATAACACCACTGTTGGGTCCACCCCATAGACATAACACCACTGCTGGGTCCACCCTATAGACATAACACCACTGCTGGGTCCACCACATAGACATAACACCACTGCTGGGTTCACCCCATAGACATAACACCACTGCTGGGTCAACCTTATAGACATAACACCACTGCTGGGTCCACCCCATAGACATAACACCACTGCTGGATCCACCCTATAGACATAACACCTCTGCTGGGTCCACCCCATAGACATAACACCACTGCTGGGTCAACCTTAAAGACATAACACCACTGCTGGGTCCACCCCATAGACATAACACCACTGCTGGGTCCACCCTATAGACATAACACCACTGCTGGGTCCACCCCATAGACACAACACCACTGCTGGGTCCACCCCATAGACATAACACCACTGCTGGGTCCACCCTATAGACATAACACCACTGCTGGGTCCACCCTATAGACATAACACCACTGCTGGGTCCACCCCATAGACATAACACCACTGCTGGGTCCACCCTATAGACATAACACCTCTGCTGGGTCCACCCCATAGACATAACACCACTGCTGGGTCCAACCTCACCCAGATGACTCATCAATCAATGGTGGCTATGCCCCATTAAGAACAAATGACAATGACAAATCTTTAAGTTAATTGGTTCCTAGTGTCATCGTCACTGGCTACTAGCAGTGGCGTACCTAAGGTATGGCAGGTATGGCACGTGCCCTGGGCGCCACTTGAAGGGGGCGCCACTGAGCAGTTTCTATTAAAGTCAGACAAGCCATCCTCGGATAGTGAAGAAATAATTTTCTTCAGATGTATGATCTGTCTTTGATTATCTTTGATGGCCAGATTGTTAAACCACTTATATAAATGATTAGGTAAAAATACAGTGCTGGGGGCTACATGACCACATACCTCACAGTACCACTGCTCAGTGCCAACTGGCAGTAAGACCATTCTCCTGCGCAAACTAGGGAGGTAGTCTAGATTTTGTTTGCAAAATCTATGAAATTTAATGTTCTTATTAAAAGTGCCATTTCCTTATTTCAGAGCATTGTGTAAGAAGACCATGAAACGTTTCTTAACGAAGAAGAAGGAAACTGGAGCTGAAGGACAGAAGAAACGAAAGTTGGAGGCGGAGGAAGCCAAGAAGTCGAACAAGTTCTTCAGGCCCTTCTTTGAAAAGCCCGGAACAAGTAGTTCGACACGTTCCATGGAGTCGCCTGCACCTGCTACAAGTTTGTTAGAATCCGAAGGTGGATCAAGTACAAATGCGTCACAAGCCGAGGAGGAAGTCAAGTCAGATAAATCCGAGAATGGCGAGATTAAGAGTGAGGCTGCCAGAGAGAACTTGGACATGACAGGAGGGGAAGGCGATGGTGGT
Organism: Lamellibrachia satsuma; assembly: GCA_033239005.1. Classification (NCBI taxonomy): domain Eukaryota; kingdom Metazoa; phylum Annelida; class Polychaeta; order Sabellida; family Siboglinidae; genus Lamellibrachia; species Lamellibrachia satsuma. The sequence continues at coordinate 3,902,777 of BSQZ01000007.1, forward strand.
GTTGAGTTTGTTGACGAGATTTTACCTGACGAGATTGAACCTGGCGACACTGAACGTAGTGAACTGGAGTTCGACAAGGATACTGGAAAAGCAATTCTGCCTGACGCGTTGAGAACAGAAATAGTAAAGCTGGGTTCGAAGTATTTCCAGAACTGTGAGGGGCCTTTCCTAACAACAAATAACCGCTCAATGAACAAAACTTGGTTCAAGAGGAAATTGGGAAATGGTCGTGGTGAGGAAGTGACTCGCTCATGGCTGGTCTATTCCCCTTCTAAAAAGTCTGCATTTTGTATCTGTTGTCTTCTTTATTCCCGGTCAGACCATCAATCCTCATTGGAGCAGGAAAGTGGATTCAACCCGAGATGTCATGGTCCTGCCACCGGTGGGCGGTGGGAGAGGTGGGACATTGCCATGGTCCTGCCACTGGTGGGCGGTGGGAGAGGTGGGACCACTGCCATGGTCCTGCCACTGGTGGGAGGTGAGAGAGGTGGGACCACTGCCATGGTCCTGTCACTGGTGGGCGGTGGGAGAGGTGGGACCACTGCCATGGTCCTGTCACTGGTGGGCGGTGGGAGAGGTGGGACCACTGTCATGGTCCTGTCACTGGTGGGCGGTGGGAGAGGTGGGACCACTATCATGGTCCTGTCACTGGTGTGCGGTGGGAGAGGTGGGACCACTATCATGGTCCTGTCACTGGTGGGCAGTGGGAGAAGTGGGATTCCTACCTGTGAAACAAGATGTTCGATCCTGTTTTGTGCGATTCGTACAGCTGTAAGCCACACAGGAAACAACCACATTCTTTGTCCCTCAAAAAACAAGAGGCAGACAACACCATAGTACAGCAGATGTCTTGAAGAGTTTAACACTAATTCACGCTGCTCACTCATAACACCACTGCTGGGTCCACCCCGTAGACATAACACCACTGCTGGGTCAACCCCATAGACATCCTCATTGGAGCAGGAAAGTGGATTCAACCCGTGGAAAGCACCTGAAAGGATTAGTGCTCATGAAAATGCTAAGAATCATCGGGAGTGCTTCACACAGTGGAAAGAAATGGAAACAAAATTAGCTGAAAACAGAGGAGTTAATGACGCGGAACTTCAGTCACATATTGAGAAGAAAAGCAGAAGTGGCGTGATATCTTGACGAGAATCCTTCACTGCATAAAATTCCTTGCGACTCAGAACCTGGCTTTGCGAGGACACAGGGAGTCACTTCAGCTAGACGATGACTCCAATGTGGGAAATTTCTTTGGCTTACTGAAACTACTGGCCATCTTTGACCCTGTCATGAAAGAATACCTCATTCGTGTGGAAAGTCATCCTGGATCCACGTCTTATCTTTCACCGGGTGTCCAGAACGAATTCATCCACATGATGGCATCCACTGTTCGCCAGAGTTTACTGAGAAGCATTCGTTAAGCCAAGTACTGTGGTCTCATGTTCGACTCGACTCCTGACCAGGTACACCGTGAGCAGATGTCAGAAGTAGTGAGGTACGTGGAAGTTGATTTTGAGAGGAAAACAGTCCGTGTTAGAGAGTCCTTCCTTGGTTTTATCCAGATAAGCCAGAAGGATGCTGAGAGCTTGGTTGAAGACATATTGAAACAGATAGAGAAGGACGAAATGGAGCTACAAGATTGTCTGTCACAGTGTTATGACAACGCTGCTCTGGTGGCTGGACACAGAAGTAGTGTTAATCAAAGAATAAGTGAGAAAAACAACCTGGCAGTGTTTGTGAATTGCGACAATCACTCACTCAACTTGGTGGGTGTACATGCAGCCAAGCAGGATACAATGATGGTCACGTTTTTTGGGATCATCGAAGCTCTCTATGTGTTCTTCTCTCGTTCAACACAGCGCTGGGAAAACTCAAAAACGCCGTGCCTGTGGTTGTTAAGTCGGAGTCCGACACCAGGTGGAGTGCAAGGACAGAAGCAGTGAAGCCCGTCAACAAGTACCTTGAGGAGATGCTCCAGGACATGATAGACAATAAAAACAAGACCAGTGAAACAAGAAGTGACGCAAGGCAGCTGTATAACCGCGTGTTGAGTTACGATTTTCTGACTTTGCTAGGATTTTGGAACAAAGTACTCATTTGCATTGACCGTATTCAAAAGAGGCTGCAGGATCCTAGCATGAACTTCCACGATACTGCCCTAGATTTGAAAACCCTCCGAGATCATTTTGATGATGAAAGAGAAGTGTTGGTCAGTGAGTCACTCGAAGAAGGACTCGGTCTCTGTCAAGAATGGAATATTGAAGTTGAAAGAAACGAATGGCTGGTGAGAACTCGAGAGACGCTGGGTTAACAGCCAAGGAGGAAATGGAAAGAGTCATGAAGGGAACACTCGACCGTCTTCACAGAGAAATGGACGAAAGGTTCGCTCGTTTGCACGACACTGACGCCAAGTTTGGGTTCCTTCTCGATGTAGAGGGACTGTGTTACGTCGCCGACAGTAGATGAACATTGTTGGACTCTCGATAAGCCAATGGCTTCCTTGTCCACTTGCCATCTGGGCCTTTGGCTTGGATGGCAAATCTTGTTAAATCTTGTAACGACCTAAAGAAGTGCGAACATTTGGGCGAATTGTACGGCTCTGATGTTGATGGACAGCAGCTATATGAAGATATTTTGGATTGCAGAATGTTGCTATCAAGTCGGACCAACATGAAAATGTCAAGACCTAAAGAGCTCGAATTTATTGTTCAGTGTGGAAATGAGAGCGTCTTCCCCAATCTTCGCATTGCTATTCAGATAATGCTAACCATCGCAGTTTCCATCGCCAGCTGTGAGAGATCATTCAGCAAGTTAAAACTAATACTTTCTTATTTGAGAGCCTCCACGGGTCAAGGCAGACTCTGTGATCTTGCTCTGCTGAGTGTAGATAGAGAAGAAACTGAAAAAACTTACTTTGAGCACATCATATACCAATTTGCATCAGTGAAAGCAAGGAAGGTGCAATTGTAATTTTCATGTAGTGCCATAATTTGTTAATTAAAAGATTAACGAGCTTGACTTGTATTTTTTAGCTGATATTATGGTAAAGTTATCTAAAAGATGGGTGTCAGATGTTTGAACAGGGGCGCAATTTCAGTGCTTGCCATAGGAACTATTTTCCGTAGATACGTCTCTGCTAGCCACATAAGTTTATGATTCTCTGGTATCCACCTCGTCTTCATTGCTTTTGTTTGCCTTACATTGTACATGATGATGAGGAGGAGGAGGAGGAAATAAATATACTTATTTACTTACTTACCTACTTATGTTAGACAACATTTCGTAGCATCATTAATCACCCCCTATTAACAAGAGCGATAAGCCAGGTCACTGCGGTGAAGCGGGCGTGGACCACTGACCGGCATTTCATTGCACGGCAGAAACAGTTGCATCCACTGCATGACACTTAGGGTAGTACTGTGTATAGTGTGAACATAGCATGTTACAAACAGTTTTCTAACATATGTAAGTAAGTAAGCAAATAAGTAAGTAAGTACATATATTTCCTCCTCATCATCATCATGTACAATATAAAGCAAACAAAAGAAATGAAGATGACGTGGCTACCAGAGAAGTATAAACTTACCCGTCTTGTAGCAAGTGACGATGACATCAGGAACGAATTAACTTAAAGATTTGTCTATGGTACTTCATAGATGTTTATGTATCATCTTATCTTACACTGGACGCTATGATATGCAAATATCTTACTTGTTCTGTTTGTATTTGTACAGACTCACTCCTTGATGTGGTACTGAAGTTAGAACAGGAGTGTAAATTGTGCAATGATTCCGAAACTTGGCTTTGTATAATTTTAGTAGTAAGTTTAGTTTATCAGTTTAGTAAGTAAGTTGTAATAAATGCACTTTTATCTTACAAACTTGCCTTACAGTGGTATATTCTTAATTTAGGCATAAGCTTACCACCCGCAGCCTACATTATTATTATAGTTATTTAACAATCACATTAGTGAGACAAGCATTTTAATCCATTGTACATCTACTACACTCAATGATTGGAAGTTATTTAGTAGATGCTGGTATGATATATCATATATATATATATATATATATATATATATATATATATATATATATATATATATATATATATATATATATTAATAATCTCTTATTTGCACTGTATATCTACGGATATGTGATGAAGACTGGGTGCTCTCACATACATAAATAGAACACCCCTTAATAAAACAAGACACCTGAGCCCTTATCCGTTGACACATGATACAGTGATGCAGGCATGTGCCAGTGACATTCATGATGCTGCACAGCAAGAACCCAATGGAGGCCCATTTCGTGTCTTGTCGATTCGTACAGCTGTAAGCCACACAGGAAATAACCATATTCGTTGTCCTACAATGTTGATGTCTTGGAGAGTTTAACACTGATGCACAATGCTCACTCCAGTATGAACAACCCAACTACCCACACTTATAACACAACTGCTGGGACCACCCTCACCCAAATGATTGATCAATCTGGTGGTCATGCCAATTACAAATTACAATGACAAATCTTCAGGTTAATTGGCTCTTGATGTCATCGTCACTGGCTACTAGCATGATAAGTTTATACTTCTCTGGTAGCCACCTAATCTCCATTGCTTTTGCTTTTCCATATATTGTACATGATGATGGTGAGGAAATAAATTTACTCACTTACATATTTTAGACAACTATTTGTAACATGCTATGTTCACACTATAAACAGTACTACCCTGTGTGTCATGCAGTGGATGCAACTGTTTCTGCCGTGCAGTTAAATGCCGGCCAGTGGTTCACGCCTGCTTCATTGCAGTGAGCTGGCTTACCACTCTTGTTTATGGGTGGGGGGGGGGGGTGATCAATGATGTAACTCTACGGGTGCTGTACAGTATAAACATTGCGCCTCCAGGGGTCAGACCACAGTTGACCTTCCTCATCATTGTTTATGGGGGGGGGGGTGATCAATGATGTAACTCTACGGGTGCTGTACAGTATAAACATTGCGCCTCCAGGGGTCAGACCACAGTTGACCTTCCTCATTACTGTTTCACGTATGTAGTGTGTATGAAATTGTGAAATGGTAACTTAATAAATTCATATTATGTGACATGAGTGCCTTTGAGCAGGAATATTCACAGGTTTGTTTGTAGAAGCTATTGGCTGTGAAACAGTGAATTTTTTAGAGTTTAACTGGCGGCGGGATTTATGGGAACTTGTCTGCTATGCGCCACGTGGGCGCATGAATACATGGCTATTTTTGTAAATATTGATGGGCATCACACGTGGGGGCGTTTTAAAAGTGAAAAAGTTTCAGAATTTTTGATGGCCAGGTTTTCTTATAATCAGACAAAACGTTAACATGGCCACCAATGCAATTCTCTACTGTGGTCTTCCCCCTCCAGTGGCTTCTTTTCGTGCAGCAGCATGAATGTCACTAGCCCACGCCTGCCCGCTGTACCATGAGTCAATTGATAAGGGCTCAGCGATCTTGTTTTACTAAAAGATGTTCTATTTATGTATGTGGTCTTTGGCCAGTTTTCATTATCTTAAACACGCTTACCTTCCCATTGTGCACTCCTACGGCCTTCCCGAGCAGTACTTCTAGCGTGCTGGACGCCGTAGCGTGCACCAGGGTACCGACGTACACGAACATCGTGCAGCTACTATAAGGCGATTATGTGCAGGACACGAGCGGCAGTTTGAAAGCGGCCGCGGGGCAAAGTCTAATCCGCTCCATCGTATTGACATGGTAAAGTTGGTAGTCGAACTGTCAATCACGCTGCACTTATTTGACGACCCGACACGCATGTACTGGCCTATATAACCTGTTACAACACGGTAGGTAATGAAAATAAGTCAGCGTCGCCGTATTTTTAACTAGTCATAAAATGTAAAAATCATGGGTATATATATATATATATATATATATATATATATATATATATATATATATATATATATATATATATATATATATATATATATATATATATATATATATATATATATATATATATATATATATATATATATATATCACACTTAAACCAACTACATGTTACTTTATTCTTACTACTGTTTGCATACCAATCAAATGCCGCACAATAAAGTTATAAACCATTATGACGCTTGTTTCTAAACAACCGCCATCGATGTCAACAGTAGGTGAATAAATGGAAAGTCCCAGTTTCGTAGCACTTCCTTATTATCAGTGACGTCACGTCGAAGCTTCCGGGTAAGCGACGGGAAATATGCATAATCGTGGCAGACAGGTAGAACAGTATAGAGACTATTATTTGGAATTATTAATTAAAAGAATTCTAATGATTTTTTCGGTGTTGTGGAAATATACTACAATGTGTTATATAATATGATTTCAAGCAATCGTTTGTATTATACCCTTTAACACCTTTAACACGTTGTGCACACACGGACTGGCATCTCAGCAATTGTCAAGTGGTCCGCAAACTTAGACCACATGCAAGCTACGGTCAGCTTATTTTTCAAGGACGTACATAGCCGGGCCCGTAGGCCTGGGCCCACGTTTTAAATACACAAACAAAACATAAAAACAATGTCTAGACTTGTCAGGGGTGATCTCAAGCTTCGGCGTACGACACTACAGGAAGCCGATGTCAGTTAACATCAGATCCCCTCCCCTAAATGAAACTTTGAATTATATCGATCTGTGTGCAACTTTTGCTACTTCGTATTCGGCCAGGTGGCATTTTAGCCGTCAGATATACATAATTGCATACACTTGAAGGCGTCACCTACCCGTATGAACTGTGATCGCAAAATACACCATGTTTTGAGGGAACATGGTATCGATGTTAGACAATAGGCGAAGCAGCTGTTAACGTCCCGTCCCCTATAACATCACTGTCCTGTCCCCTATGACACCAATGTCCCGTCCCCTATGACACCACTGTTCCATCCCTATGACCCCAATATCCCGTCCCCTATGACACCAATATTCCATCCCTATGTCCCGTCCCCTATGACACCAATGTTCCATCCCTATGACCCCAATGTCCCGTCCCCTGTGACACCAATGTTCCATCCATATGACCCCAATGTCCCGTCCCCTATGATACCAATGTTCCATCCCCCATGACATCACTGTCCCGTCCCCTATAACACCAATGTCCCATCCCCTATGACATCAATGTTCCATCCCCTATGACATCACTGTCCCGTCCCCTATGACACCTAATGTCCCATCCCCTATGACATCAATGTTCCATCCCCTATGACACCAATGTCCCGTCCCCTATGACACCAATGTCCCATCTCCTATGACATCACTGTCCCGTCGCCTATGACAACACTGTTCCATCCCCTATGACACCAATGTCCCGTCCCCTATGATACCAATGTCCCATCCCCTATGACATCAATGTCCCGTCGCCTATGACACCAATGTCCCATCCCCTATGACATCAATGTTCCATCCCCTATGACACCAATGTCCCATCCCCTATGACATCAATGTTCTATCCCCTATGACATCACTGTCCCGTCCCCTGTGACACCTAATGTCCCATCCCCTATGACATCAATGTTCCATCCCCTATGACACCAATGTCCCGTCCCCTATGACACCAATGTCCCATCCCCTATGACATCACTGTCCCGTCGCCTATGACAACAATGTTCCATCCCCTATGACACCAATGTCCCGTCCCCTATGATACCAATGTTCCATCCCCTAAGACATCACTGTCCCGTCGCCTATGACACCAATGTCCCATCTCCTATGACATCAATGTTCCATGCCCTATGACACCAATGTCCCATCCCCTATGACATCACGTTCCCGTCCCCTATGACACCAATGTCCCATACCCTATGACATCAATGTTCCATCCACTATGACACCAATGTCCCGTCCCCTATGACACCAATGTCGTGAAGTGTCACCCATCGATCTTTTGATATCATATCTTTAAATGACTTCGTCTCCCAACTTCAGTTCTCCAAAAAACATTAAAATACATTTCATAGTTGTTGCAAATTAACAAAAATATTCCAACTAACCATGGGCATTTAAGTGTGTAAACAGTCGAAGTCCCTTAGTCGCTAAATAGGCCAGTTTCGTTGTTTTTGTAACGTAAACAATTCTTGTGTTGGTACATAATACTTAAACAGGTACGTTCTTATATTAGCGGAACAAAGTTTTCTCCTCACCTCCTGGCAGACATGTTCATTGCAACGCCATCTGGATTTCTCCGGGAAGCATTAAGCCATGCTGCAATTTTGTTTTGATCTTTCTATTCGCTTTTTCATTCACATATTGGTTTTCGAATCATGTTCATTCTTACACTGTACTGATGTTGGACTTAATAACGACATTTAGACACATGGCTATGTGATAATACAACAGTTTATTCTGAATAAAAATTCGCTAACGAGATCATATACAAATGCATCGCATTATGCTTATATAATTGGGTCCATGTGCCAAGCACACACATACTTACGCAAGCTTGCATGGGCGCACAAGTATATACAAAAACCAGCACACAGGCGCGCGCACACACGCACATACTCGCGGATTACCCTCGCGTTGCTAACACGGTAATGATAATTGGTATTGACAACAGTAAGTATTTCGCCTACAAGTCAGTCATGTTTACGCGCATGGCGTGATGATACTACAGAACGTTGCGTGATGATACTACAGAACGTTGCCTGTTAACAAACAATCAACACGGTATATATGAATAAAACAAAATTAATTAGTATACAGTGTAGTATAAGTGCCGTGTGGTTCAATAACCATGGTACTATTTGGATTATATCTCTGGTGAACATATGATTATTATTTCTATTTCAGTTTTTGTTCTAGAATATTGGAAAAACGTTGTCTTTGGTGAATATTTCGGACACAGGATAACAACGAAGTAAAATGGTACAATGGTATATTGAGACGACGTCTGTGATCACTATTCAGGGACTTTATCGCAAAGATGTCAAAATGAAAGATTAAACGAGCAATAACTGCATTCTCCACAATGTGAAGACGTTGAAAGCTGAAGGCACTGCTAACAATATGAAGGAATCGTGGAGAAAGAAGACCGGGCGTTCTGAGACAGAGTATAGTGTGTCATTGGTTTAATCATATGATAAGGCGAGGCAAGCTAGATTGACCAGGTGTGGTTTCTGACGAGGTCCACTTACATTTCCTCATAGTGGACAAACAAACCTACAGGTTCTGAGTGTGTGAATGCCCTCATGATGATGTTATTTGGGTTCTGAGTGTGTGAATGCCCCCATGATGATGCTATTTATGTTCTGAGTGTGTGAATGCCCTCATGATGATGTTGTTCATATTCTGCGTGTGTGAATGGCCTCATGACGACGTTGTTCAAGTTCTGAGTGTGTGAATGCCCTCGTGATGATGTTATTAAATGACTAAATTGTAAATCGTGGTCTAAGCCATTGTTACTGGAGTAATGCGCTTGCAGAAACAGTGCTCTGTAATTCTGAGAAGTAAAATGCCAAGGTAAAATGTGCCTCAACTAGACACTCGTTGGTGGCATTACTGCAGACACCCAACAGATGGCGCCCTTGACCACAGAACACACACTCATCAATGATATGAGTGGAATGATTTGAGTTGTTTTTAACAGAGATTAATTGAATGACAGTAGAGTGAGCTGAATGAATCAGCTAAGCTACCAACAGAATTATGTCGAGTCATACGAAAATCGTCGAGTTCTGCAAAAACCGTCGAGTTCTAGCACAGACGAACCAGAGTAGCCTCACACGCAGCTACAGGTGCAACAGTGGAAAGGTAATAACATTCGTAAAACGATAACACGTGGACCCCCAAGCTTACATTTTTCTTTCTTATGGGATGTCCCTCGCGCCTTATGGGGGTCCTGGACCCCCCCCCCCAGACCCCCCCTAATCGAACACTGCAAAGGCCCCTGCGTAGTGCGAAGTGTACAGAACTTCGCTGTCCGAGTGAACGCTTGGCTGGGACACCGCGGACAAACCATTGCCACACTTCGTTCACGCTGTTTCCAATAACTATCCTGATCACGTTTGTATCGTTTAATTACAAAGAGCTACGACATATCCCAATTGTCTACTTTTTTGATGACTGATCATGTTAAACATTGTATACATTAAAAAATAAAGCATCGAAATAGTATCAAGACGTTCGAAACTCCCTGAACATAGTATATAACGTTAAGTTATACATACAGCTTACCAGCTATTGTAGAAGTTGATATTCATGTAAGACAACGTAAATGCCTTGTGATAATGCAAACATCCATAACAAATCTGCTAACATACATCTTCGAGTACACATTTGTGACAATAAGCACTTGACAATCAACTAAATAATAAGTTTAAGACATAAAATGCATCATTCTAATCAGACGGAATATTTCACAGACACGTCTTCAATTTCGTTTTCGCCATACGAAAATGCATGTTATCATAATTATTATTGATGTACCAGCTAAAGAAAGTGTTTTCTTAATACCAGTCCCATATGTGGACCTATATTATAACTAACACTGTGTCTGGAGAACATATCCTGGCATTCGAATTACCCAAGTTTGACCCTAGGAGATTCAACTGTACAATTATGCAATGCATAGACACATGTCCGAATCGCAACCTGCTAATGGGTTACATCTTCACAGATTGAATGACTGATAACAAATCGCACACGCGGTGCTTATGAGATTATAACAACGTATCTACGACGCCTTACGCCAAATATTTGTACACTTGGATTGGCTAAAATATATAACCGGAAAAGTGATAGAATTCGTAACTTGCGCAGGTGAACACGGTAGCGGAAACGCCAAGTTAGTCCCCGGTAGAAATCCGGCTTTTGGCATCGGCCTCGTTCGTGTTCGTAGCAATATATCGGCATCGTACGAAGACATCCGAGGAATCCCGAACTCGACTCGACTGTGAAGGTAGACGCGGAGTAGAGTTGAGTAGTCATTCAGTGTCGCATATCAAATACGCATGTGTGAATCTTTCAGCTGCAGCTTTTAACGACGTTCGAAGAAATCCGAATCTGACCCGGCTAGTGTTATTATGAGATCATTTGTTGTTGCACATCAAAGACAACAATCTGAATCAACATTGTTCATAGCTTCAGTGTCGTGTCCAGGTCATTCACCTGGAATACGACTCTCTAAGTCTTTGATGAAGATGTATGAACAAGCAAGAAGCCAATGCATGAACAAGCAAGAAGCCAATGTATGAACAAGCAAGAAGCCAACACAAATTTCAATAATTAAGGATGGTTTGTTTGATGGGTTATTAGATTTCGAGGATCGAAGACATTCAAATTCAGTATCACTGCTAAGAAACAGTGCCGTAGTCCTTCGTTGTATATTGAAGGTGTTGGACTACATCTGACTGTTTAGCTGATTACACGTTGACTACTGTAGAAACAAGACATGTTTGTTGTGTGGAGAATGTTCACGGTCGTGTCGACATGCGTCGTTCTCGCATCTCGAAGACATCGCTGGGGACGTAGACAGCGGCGGCGTCATCGAATGGCTTCGCCTGCCGGATCAAACCGCACGTCGATATATTGCCGAAGGAAGAACGGAAGCGCTCGTACAACAAGAGGAGGGCGTACAACTTGAGCGAGTAGTTGGCAAGTAGCATACACCTGGCAAGCAGACGAGCGATCTGCCAGTAGGGGCTGGTCGGCGCGAGATGGACGTTGAAGGTGTCGGCCGCATCAAAGGCTTCTATGACGGCGGCCGGGGTCGTTGACGCGACGAAGACGGCGGAGAGCAGGACGACGCAGTTGAACGGCATCGACGACTTAGCAGTGGTTGTCGTCGGGTTGTCGTTCACGTCAATGACGTCCGGTGGCGACGCCAGAGAGTCCTTTCTGGCGTACGTGACAGCACACTTGCCGAGGCACAGCGCGATGAGAATGATTGGAGCGACAACATCGGCGGCCACACCGAGCACCAGGCGGCGATACAGGGAGTAGAAGACGACGTACTTGGACGAACAGGCACCGTCCGCGCCGGTAGTGATGACAACTAGAGGGAATGCCGCAGCGACGCCGACCAGTGTGACGGCCATCGACACGTAGAAGGCTCGGCCCCGCGTACAAACGGCGCGGGCACGTTCCGGCCGCTGGTAAGTCAACGCCAGCTCGACTGCGAGGGCTGCGACGAGCCAGGACGACACGAGTCGGCCCGTCCGTCGCACGAACGTCGCCAGCCGACACCGCCACTCGTTGCCGCCGTGTTCCAAGTCGGCGGCCGTGTAGTCGGGCAGCTGCTCCGCCAGGTCGTCAAGCGACTCGCCCGCCAGCACTATCGTATCGGCGACGGCCAACCAGAAGAGGAATACACTGCTCGATACCTCGCGCCACGCACTCTTCAGCAGCACACGCATGGCCAGCAGGTTGCCGACGACGCCTAAGCCACACAGCGTCAGCGACACGTACGACGTCACCCGGGCATAGTTCGCGATCAGGACAGCGTCCATCATGTCTGCCGTCGCCAACGTACACGCACTGGAACGTGACGCGGTGGCGAGTCAACGCGCTCAGCCGTCGGGAAAGGGCGATGGTGGTGATATTGATTAACGAAAACCAGCTGAGACATTCCAGTTCGCATGTACGCACTATGCTTTGTTTCGCGGCCTAAAGGTGATTTCCGCTAGCTTCCGATACAATTGTGATATCGGCGGAGTTAATGGCCACCTGCCTAGATAGAAGGATGATGGATGCGGTGAGGTCATGTACACATGTGCTGCGGCGGTCTGGAGCACTGGGCCAACCAAGAGGCTATATTTTCAACGTCGATGGCACTTGAGCAGAGTCGACATCGGAATCAATTCTATAACAGAAAACACCTGAATAGAATCAGTGCAAACAGCGCGATCGTTGTTATACGGACTGTTGTGTGTGTGTGTGTGTGTGTGTGTGTGTGTGTGTGCGTGCGTGCGTGCGTGCGTGCGTGCGTGCGTGCGTGCGTGCGTGCGTGCGTGCGTGCGTGCGTGCGTGCGTGCGTGCGTGCGTGAGATATCGCGAGCTTAAATGAGGGAAATGACAAAATATTCTTGACGGAGAAGGGACAGGGTGGCATATTTAACGGATAAGACGGACAGGGTGGCATATTTAACGGAGAAGGGACAGGGTGGATTATTGACGGAGAAGGAACCCGATGACGTATTGACGGAGAATGGACAGGGTGGCTATTGACGGAGAAGGCACAGGGTGACACATTGACTGAGAAGGCACCGGGTGACACATTGACGGAGAAGGGACAAGATGGCACATTGACGGAGAAGGGACAAGATGGCACATGGACGGAGAAAGGACAAGATGGCACATTGACGGATGGCATAATGAACACTTTTATTTTGCATATACAATATGTATGGGGTACTGTAAGCATATTTATTTATATTCATTGTATGAATTAACGTCGACACCTAGCGAAATACGAGACGATTAATTATCGTAGTTGTCCGCGACAGAAATGGCGTCACAAAAGTAATAACGATGAACAAGGTAATGTTGCTGCTGATTACCCACGAGTATCGGCGAGCACATTAATGACAGTATGACAGCGTTACCAAGCCGACTCGACAACGTCATCTTTGACGTTGATTTACACGGACATGCCCTAGCTCAGTGTTACTATGAAAATACGACCAACATGTTATCTATGTTAAGGGAGTGACCTTTATATTTCACGGGGAAAGGAGACAGTTGGGTGCCCGGCCAGTTTTTGAAAATCAATCACCACGAGCAAATATATTTATGTATTGTTGGAGCTATATTCTGTTGTTTAGTTTCTCAATATTTTTGCTCATGATATTTGATCGTATCTGAACACAATTTCCCGAAACAGCACCTTTGCTTTCTAAGTTCCTCTACCGCTTTAAATAAGCAGAGGCCCGTTCCTTCCTTATTTATCCTCTTCGTACCCTATTTGGCGCACAGTGCCACTGAGAGGCTCCTACCTTGTGGATGAAGGAAAACGATGCAGAAACATATTTAAAGAATACATCGATGCGAATGGTGGACCGGAAGAGGGTGTTATGAAATGACACGCGGAAAAGAAGACGGTGAGTTATACGTTATTAACGAAATGCAGGGAGAATGACCATGTCCGTTATAGGCCCTACTACTGAGACGATGATGGGATGGCGGAAGATGGGACATTGTGGCAAGATTTAATATGATATTTTGACATTTTAGAATTGCAGTGTTTTCTTCCGGCTGAAACATACAAGCAACTTACGAGATGACAACATCTTGGTGCCATATTGCAAACTGGATGGGGTCTGCATGATGCATGCCTACGTGTGTGCGCGCCGGTGTGTGTGGTACATACATTATTTTAGAGTAAAATGGCGTCACTACCGTACTACAGTGTCTACGCAGAAGACACAGATGTCGCAGCTAGAAAAGAACGGAACCGTCAAAACCAAATTCACCTGTGAAGTTTTGTAAGGACACTTAGAACCTGGATTAAGGGAGGAGAAGACAGCAATCGCCATACTGGTGAAATACCGAGTGAAAGAGGAAATACGCTATGCCATCACTGACAATTGCACCTGTAGTAATATAGAAATGTAATATTTCATAGGCTATGCAAAGTCGGAAATAAATGGATGTATGTAGATGTACGTAGATGTGCGTAGATGTGCTTAGATGTACGTAGATGTACGTAGATGTACGTAGATGTACGTAGATATACGTAGATGTACGTAGATGTACGTAGATGTCGTAGATGCAGCAGGTGCGCTAGAAAATGTCACCACTGGACGTTTGCACTCCGTGACACGGAAGTCATTATAGATGGACTGTTCACGTTTATGTTCATGTACGATATCCAGTATTAGTAGGCCCAGTTGGGATGTTATCGGTCTGACAACACGGCCATTTGACCACGACTGGCATATGGCATAGGTAAACGGTGAAACGATTGACACAACTCATATTAATAATTAATTGCTAATCCTACTTAGTTGTGTGCTGTGTGGTGTATCCGCGTGTGGGCAGGTAGGATACCCACGCTTGTAATCACTTAATTAGATATTTGGTACTTAATGCGATATGTTACTTCGGTGAGTCACTGCTGTCTCGTGTACAGGCCTACGTGTACGTTACATAGGTGTGTCACTGCTGTCTCGTGTACAGGCCTACGTTTACGTTACATAGGTGTGTCAATGCTGGCACACATACATGCCTACGTTGTACGTTACATAGGTGTGCCATTGCTGTCACATGTAAAGGCCTACGTTTTACGTTACTTAGGTGTGCCACTGCTTTCACATGTACAGGCCTAAGTTGTACGTTACATAGGTGTGCCACTGCTGTCACATGTGCATGCTTAGGAGTGCCACTGCTGTCACATGAACAGGCCTACGTTGTACGTTACTTAGGAATGCCACTGCTGTCACATGTACAGGCTTACGCTGCTGCTGCGATATCTCTCATACGTTCGTTCACCAGATTTTGAATAATTATTCCTCCCCGTTTTGCTCATTCCGTCCAAACCCCTACACAGAATATATTATCTCAGAACAACAGGCATCTAATTATATCTGTTACGTTTCCTCGCTTATACTTATATCTACTACTACATACGTCTTTGCAAAAGATTAACATACATTACACACATAAGTACAACACTTCGCTTACAGTGGTGGGGTCTAATTTTGTTTAACAGCCGCAGAAACTATTTTCAAAAATTACGTCAAATTTTGACGGATCGAAGTAACAACACAGAATGCCGAAGTTGACTTAGTAAGACTAAGCGAATGTTTTGTGCTGAAGAAGTGTGAGTGGTCAATCATCTATTCCTGACGTTACACTCAGTCGTGCAGAAGACAGGTGTGGTCAATCATCACCAGGCTTGGAAGACAGGAATGTCGACGTTCACATTTGCATGTATAACAAGGGCGTGGTAGCTCGGCGGTTGGAGGGCCGGACTGTCGTTTAGCAAGAAAATTTAACAATATTGCCGTCCAAGCCAAGGGCCCAGATAGCAAGTGGACAAGGGAGCCATTGGCTTATCGAGAGGCCAACTATTTTAAATGTATATGTAACCCGCCCTCCCATTCCCACCCCAATGTGTAAGATAATTAATTTGTTCCATTCATTGATTGTCCTCTTTGAGAACGAGTACTTCCTGATATCCAATCAACACTGATCCTTTACTAATGTTACCTCATGTCCTCTAGTTCTATTATCTTTCTTGAGTGAGAAAAAATATTTCTATCAATATTTGATACCACGGACTTTTAATTTAAGTAGTAATCTTTGATGTGTCACTTTATCAAAAGCTTTCGGAAAATCTAGTATATAATATCTACTGGCGATCCCTCGTCTATCCACTTAGTGATTTCTTCCAAAAAACATAACATGTTTATTAAGCATGACCTCGCTTTTAGGAATCCACGTTAAGATGGATTTAATAATTTATACCTAACAAGGTTGTCCACCATATGGTCTTTAATTAACCTTTCTAATAATTTACAAATCACTGATGTTAAACTCACTGGTCTGAAATTCTCTTACTTATTTCTCGAACCCTTTTTAAATAATGATATGGTGTTTGCTTATTTTCATTCAAAAGGAACCACTCCCTCTTTTAATGACAAGTTGAACACTCTTGCAAGTGGCATACCGATTTATTCTACTGTTTCCATTAGTAGTTTTGGTGGAATTCCATCCACTCCCGGTGATTTATTGTCCTTCGTTGCCTTTATTTTCTTAACTACCATTTCTGGAGTTACAATTAACTGCCCTAAATAGTCCGATTTAGCCTCCTGAAAGTTAGCATCTGGAGCTGGTAATGAACTAATATCCTCTCTGGTAAACACTGAACTGAAATGGTATTCCGCCAATAAAAAACACTGATGAGATTTCCAGCACTGTCTTCTTGTGGTCCAACCTTGTCTCGTACGTTTCGTTTACTCCTCACATATGCATAAGAACTTTTGCTGTCATTTGTTATGTTACATGCAAATGTTTGTTGCTCACAGCCTCTGTTAGATTGTTTAATTTAATTCGTAGCTGCATTGAGTGCCTCTTCGTAATTTGTGTAGTCTTCATCCTTTCTGGTATACCTATTAACCCTCCACATAATTTGTTTGTACGTTATTTTTCTAATAGCTTCTTTTGACAAGTGTTTCTTTCTAGACCGTTTTCCTTGTTTTTTTTCAAGGAAGCAATAGATCAATGATGCTCTCAATTTAATATTTTACAATGTTCCAACATTCAATTGCGGTCTTATTCCTCAGCATGTTATTTCAATTTAGCTTTGCTAAGTATTTTCTCATATCTTTATATTTACCTTTGTGGAAGTTTCTCCTTTATTTTTTATTTGTATTTTCTGATTTTATTTTGATTTCAAAATGTATTTGATTATGATCACCGTTACCCAATGGCTCATGTACTTTGACATTGTCCAGTAATTCATCTTGTGAAGACAAAACTAAATCTAATACATTCTCTTCCCTGGTTGGTTCTAGCACGTATTGAATAAGGAAGCTATCTTGAATTAAAAGTAGAAACTGTTGGTCCTCACCCCCTGTACTCTCTAGAGATTTCCATTGTATGTGTCCGTGGTTAAAATCTCTTGCTTAGCGCTCTGTGAGTCTTCCCAACTACTGAATCCCCAAACAAACACCAACGCTCTCCTCCTCGCCGCTTTACCACTACCTCAGAGTAGCTCTTGCGTCGGATCCCTTTAGCCGCATTCAGTGGTGTCACCTGCAGCATGTGGTCCACCTCCCTCTCGCCGTTTCTTAATATATGTGTATAAAAATATATGTATAATATGTGTAATAGTACTTATACTAATCAACATTCCACTCTGACAATTCACTGTGCTACCTTAATTCTCTAACTGGAAGTGTAAACCAAGGAGGAGAGAGGACTTTGGGAAACTTTGTTCATCCCAATTTGTTTGTGTCTTTCGGACACTTTCCCGCTACGTTCTACGAGAGCCCGTCGTTGGTCACAGCCAGTAGTGGTTTCTTACGACTTAAGAATATCAGAACTAAAACCCAAGCCGTGAATACTCTAATGAGCATACGTGACGTAGCAGACCGATAGATGGCCCGAATAGCTCCACTAAAGGAAGCGGGCAATTACGTTTCGACGGATTAGTAGGCCCTACGTATCCGTATATAAAGAAACGTTTCCCGCTGAATCCGCTGTAGCGGCCGGCAGGGAAAGGGAGAGAAGCGAAACGGTGAGCGGTGGTAAACATGAACATATCACAAATACACCGACGACGAAGACATCAATACGTGACTGACTGTGCCGTGAGACGCCGCTGTGCGTCACGACATGAAAATGAGATGAAACTGCCATCGGGGATTAACTCGGTTACTTGTTAGCCAACGACCAGCAGTCCAACAGACGCGACCAAGGCCACCGTTGTCGCTGACCGGCAATCACACATGTATCTGGCCTGTTCCCCAAACACCAAACACACACACACACACACACACACACACACACACACACACACACACACACACACACACACACACACACACACACACACACACACACACACACACACACACACACACACACACACACACACACACACACACACACACACACACACACACACACACACACACACACACACACACACACACACACACACACACACACACACACACACACACACACACACACACACACACACACACACACACACACACACACACACACACACACACACACACACACACACACACACACACACACACACACACACACACACACACACACACACACACACACACACACACACACACACACACACACACACACACACACACACACACACACACACACACACACACACACACACACACACACACACACACACACACACACACACACACACACACACACACACACACACACACACACACACACACACACACACACACACACACACACACACACCACACTCACCTGTCCTACAGCTTTAGCGAGCAACACTCATCGCATGTACAGCCAGAGAACACCAAACGCTTTGTTCAGTGTCGTTGACAAACTAATCATGATAGCAATCACTCGGCCACGTTAAGACTACCTGCGGTTGTGTGTACGCTGAACAAGCTCCCGCACTGACACGATCGCTCATTGGTGCTCTGGTACGTTGAGCAGACATTCCAGTCGATGTATCCATTGGCGGCCGAGAGCGAGGCACGGCCGTGGGGGCGCCGCAGTGTATCGATTAATGATCATGTGTCCAGCTTCCAGAACATATCGCTTATTATAGAGATGGCGTGAATTCACAGAACGTGCAGGTTTTTCTGGTCACACGCGTCTAACAAAATCCGTCAGGCGATTCACCTATTTGTTCTTTTTGTATGTGTTCCCACGCAATCAATGACATGTCGATAATCTCGAACCAGGCGCGGATCTTCGTCTAGGTCGATGAAACACCATTCGCCCGTAGGTCACCGTACGTAAGGCAAGTTGAAATGACGTGATCTGGCGTTTGAGGTTTATCGAATTCCAGCCATTCCAAAACCCAGCAACAATAACGGCTGGATCGTCTACGACTCACAACAATAAAGGCTGGATCGTCTACGACTCACAACAATAACGGCTGGATCGTCTACGACTCATAACAATAACGGCTGGATCGTCTACGACTCACAACAATAACGGCTGGATCGTCTACGACTCACACCAATAAGGCTGGATCGTCTACGACTCACATCTCTCTCTCTCTCTCTCTCTTTCTCTCTCTCTTTATATATATATATATATATATATATATATATATATATATATATATATATATATATATATATATATATCTCTCTCTCTATTATATATATATATATATATATATATATATATATATATATATATATATATATATATATATCTGCAGCTGATGATGTTTCTTTTCTGTTTAGCAATATTTAACAAACAAGATTGCCATCCCAAACTACAAGTTCCAGATGGCAAGTGGACAAGGAAGCCATTGGCTTATCGAGAGTCTAACAATTTTATCCTTTATGCATAGCGCGCCCTTATCAGAAATATGTCAATTTTATTTTTAAACATATTCACGCTACTAGCATTAACACGATCATTTGATAGTTGTTCCATTCATTTAGCATTTATTATGTGAGAATGAGTAGTTTCCCGTGTCCAACCCACATAACACTGTTCCTTAGCTAATGCTGGCTGGTCTCTTCTTAGTCTCCTTGTCTCTGGTGTTGTCGAACCATATTCTAATAAGCGGCTTTCATAAATAAGGTCTCTCAATTCTGGAATCATTTTAGTTGCTCTTCGTTGTATCCTTTCTAACTTGTCTATGTCCTTCTTACGATAAGGCCTCCATGCTTTTATGCAATATTCCAAATGCGGCCTAACTATCGCTGTGTACAGGGGTACAATTCACTGTGTATCCTTACATGTGATAGTTCTCCTAATTAGCCCTAGAATTTGATTACATTTGGAAGCAGCAATCCCACATTGCTCTGACACTTTCATGTCAGCACAATATGTTACCTTAAGTCCTTTTCTTTTGTGGTTCTACCTAGAATAGCATCCTCCATTTTATATTATTTGTCCGTATGTCCGTGTCCTATGTGCATGTCCTATGTGCATGTATTCGCACTTCCCAAAATTGAATAAAATGTGCCATTTTCAGACCATTTAACTAATTTATCTAGATCATCCTGTAAACTATGTTTATCTGTATAATTTTTTATCTTTCTGAATAATTTTGTGTCACCTGCAAATGTCAGTACTGTCCAGTTTGAAATCTCATCGTCTACTATTACTCTCTGTCTTCTGTCTGTAAGCCACTGTCCTATCCAGTTGAGTACATCATTACCTACACCGTGGGCTTTTAGTTTAAACAACACTTTATGTGGCACTTTATCGAAAGCTTTCTGAAAATCTAAGTTAACAACATCCACTGGTGACCCATCATCTTCCAACTTTGCAATTTTTTCCCCCCAAAAAATCGGTTAGACATGACCTTTACGCGAAGCCTGGAGTTGCATGCACAGCTGTGACAGCGGCAGGTGTTGGAAACAGTTGCAATGAACATAAACAACACGGCCATGCGAACGTCGTCGATCAACCCTTCCGGTGGCCTAACATCGGGCCGCGACGACATGCAATGGATAGTGCTGTATAATCACAAGGTGGTTACGTCCCCACAGATCACTGAAGTAGGTGAAGTTACACTTCCCGCACTAGGAATGCCCCGAATTCTTAGTCCATTTTTTAACTTTAAGACACAGACACGACTGAGATGAGAGGATTGTGTGAAGAAAGATTTAGCGGGAGTGGGAGGAGAACGAGAGCAAGGGAAGGGGGAGTTGAGAGTGGTAGAGATGGCAGTGACAAATGAACAGTGACAGAATGAGAAGAGAACACGCATGAGATAAAGAAAACAACAACACAACAACCAGGACATACACATTACAACAGGACATACACATTATAACAGGACATACACATTATAACAGGACATAATAACAGGACATACACATTATAACATAATGTATTTATTTCTAATCGATTATAAGAGAACAGTGGCAGACACTTTAAAGCTAATGATGCTACACTTGCAATAGCAGCCTTCATCTTGTCACCGCCTCCCCACGGTGTGTGCATCCTAAGAAACAAGCGTACAGCTTGCACGAATGTCGTCTTAGTTTGTTTTCAAGAAGTATGTAATTCAGTAGTTACGCCATTAATGTGCTGGCGGCGTGGTGTTGCCTTAGAAAACATTGATGATGACCCGACGGCGTTTATTGGAATATATGTGTTTTGACTGAACAGTGCTTGTGTTGACTCACTATCATTACAACAGATGGACATGGCAGGAACATCTCCGTTTGGACTGGCGTGCTGCAGGAATTGCTCGATGTGGCACGGACAGCATGAAGAAGGTTGGGATGCATAAACATGGCGTCCTGCTAGAACATGTTATCGTCCACTAGCTCTTCAACATGTACATAGCAGATCTGCAGATCTACTTCACTGAAATAATAATGATACACAGATGACATTGCCATATCCACCACCAGTTT
This sequence comes from Lamellibrachia satsuma, assembly GCA_033239005.1. NCBI lineage: Eukaryota > Metazoa > Annelida > Polychaeta > Sabellida > Siboglinidae > Lamellibrachia > Lamellibrachia satsuma. The sequence continues at coordinate 3,924,852 of BSQZ01000007.1, forward strand.
AACATGACATGGAAGAGGGGTCAGCCATTCATTCATCGTTAATTCAGTGGCGCCACAAACTGAACGAGGCGAACACGGTGCCAGCAACTTTCTATTTCAACAATCGCGGCGCAAGATCAATGTACACGTGTCAGGTACGCGACTCGGGGTCGACACTGCGCCTTCGTACCTCAGCGTGACAGATCGCTTCCAGAACACCTGTCTTAGCCGCGTATCAATGTCGAGCCTCACAGTGCCTTGTGTTCCGCCTGAGGAACTCGTCCACCTGATGTACACATGTCAATCGCATTTACAATGCATGTTTTATTACATACAATTCTCCTATTGTGCACCGTGTTCCTCTAAGTACGTCATTTTATATTTACTGATTTGACATTAGTACTAGTACCTTCAACGAATGACACAATTGTTGGGACTGTAATGACCGCCTGGGGAAAATCACAGCGCATCCACTTCACGATACCTCCAGCAATGATGTATCTGCATCAATTCCGTTGGCATGCAAAGGCATTATCGATGGGATTAGCTAAGAAAGTTCATACAATGTCTGGTCAATTATCTGAAGAACTCTTTCTTTCTTCGAATTTAAGTAGAAAGCTACTGTATTAACTTTATATTCGACACCTAGAATGGGACGTCGATCAAAGTGGTAGTTAATGGACATTCGATGATGCACTATCGAGTAACATTGCTATTTTTTTCAAAATTATGTTGTCAACGCACTTTCTTTCTTCGTTTCAAACAAACATAACACCGCATTGAAGACTGGAAGAACCACAGTCATTTGGCCATTTATGTCACATAGTTGACTGGCCTAAACGAGACAGGATGCACGTACGTTGTATACAAACCACACACTGCCCGACTGGACATGTGATTCTAGTAGCAGAAGATATAGACGTATCTGTGTCATATCACGCACTGAGCATTATCACTGCCTATACATCCAGCATTGAATAAACACGTGAGCGATTCTACCACATGAAGAACGTGGGTGTAGAAAGGAATACAGTGATTCACTGCGACAGATGGCTACCATAAATTTCAGTGACACGTTCAATGAATGCGCACGACGCCTATGTGCGTCATAGTCCACCACTGATCATTCTAAAATCAATAAACATCTCACAGCGAACGCCAATCCCCTTCTCTGTCCTGTTATGTTCTTTCTGTCTCTTCGCGTGACTTCCTGGACATATAGCAGTTCATTAACACATTTTTTATCCCCATATTTTTGTCACCGATTCTAGTAATATCATAATTATGCTGTTGAGAACGGGACAAATGTGTGTTTCCGCTATTTCGGCGTCCGCAGGTTCACATATCACTTCCTGAAGGTTAATAGAGTTCTTCATTAACCCATTTATTTTATCCGCCATATTTCGGTTATTGATTCCAGTAATTTCAGAATTACGCTAATCGGCGTCGCTACGGTAGCCATTGTGCGCAGGTGCGGTCACTGGAGCGTTCCCCCCCCAACCGCCGCCTCGGGCTGGGTGGGACATCTAACGGTAGTCAGTCTTATGAAAGCTGTAGTCTGTCTGGTGAACCTCTTCACAAGTATACATCTTGTTACTTTTTAGTTACTCACAGAAGACGTGTGCACCAGTAGCTGTCGCAAGTGGAAAAATGTTAAGATAGCGAGTAGCTCAGATGGTACACAGTCGGGCACGCAATGGGCCGTTCAACAATTACGTAAGCTCGGCAGCGCACCAAAAAAAGGCCAAGCAGTTTCGATTCGATTAGCAATTCCATTTGTAAACAGTTGAAGTGGTACGCTGAGGGGCTATGGAGGATAAGCGTTTAAACAGGTAGGTTTTTAGTTCACGGTGAACTGTTATTACATTTTCATATTGACTTAATCCAAATCAGTCGTATTTAACCCTTCCCACGTAAATAATATGAACACTATGACAAGCAATTCTTTGATAACTTACGTAAATAAACAACATTGTTAATCAAAAATAAGGTATACTTGATTGCAGTTATGAATGAAAATGCTGCACTGTTTTGAAAACGTTACATGACCTTCAAACAATTTATCCCTTTATGGTTGATGTTGCGTGGAGCTACAATATAATGACAATAACTGTGAAGTTATACATTGCATTAATAGCGCAGCATATGCTTTTGTTATCACTTGCACGTATGCCTATTAATTAGCTATCTATACCACACACACATAAAATCAATTACGCAACTTGCCATTTCGTTAATCGTTATGCAATTATGCAAACTGGTAGATATAACTGGCATCTTAGTTATAACTGCAATCAAGTAGATTGCAACCAATTGCAGAATGCATTCATTGTAATCAAGCATATTAGTTTACAGCTCTGTATCAATCATCTACATCAATCGCTGTCCAAAGCAATTCCAATTAAGTCGACTCATTTAGCATGAATATATATATATATTAATGTGCATGAAATATCGTTCCTATTATGTCAGATTTCTTCAATGATTACCGACTTTTAGAGAAGCGAATAGGTTTCGCCGTCTGACCACTTAACACTAATTAAAAACGCCTAATTTGAAATGGACAGGAAGTTGCACACCTTTGTGTATCGCGAACTGAAAGCAGCCTTCGTACATAAGTCATTTGTAATTCAAGTAATAAGACAATTGCTCCTTTTTGTACTCAGTGAATACTCAACTCAATGAGTTTGCTCTTAGTAAATTGCCTTTTATAATTTTTTTTTAATTTTAAGCATATGAAAATGCCCCTTCCTTTACCCCTATGAAATTTATTAAATTGATCCGACAAAAATATTAAGACTGATTATGGGTCACAACGCCGATGAAAGGGCTGGGGGCAATACCGCCAGTTTGTGTGCTAGCAAATGCACTGGGTAAGAATGTCAGCGTATGATCAGACACGTTTTATTGAGATATTTCATTCATGTATGACAAATATCAGGAGTTGGTTTTGGTTACATTTCATGATGTTGCACATAATGTGTCCCCACTGTAGCGTATATAGTATGTTGCACATAATGTGTCCCCAGACTCCCCACTGTAGCGTATACTATGTTTGATACCAATGGCTTAACACATTTCCATGAAGGCCTACGTTCGGCAATCTTTACAGTTTACACCATTTTGAACAGTAGGCACGTCCACTCACTATTTATTTATCACTCATTATTCACTTCTGCATTGTTTTCGCTTCTGCGTTAGCCTAACGTGACACGTTAGTTATTGGATTAGCCAATGTATTGTGTGTGTCAAATATAGGAATGCACTGAAGAAATGATTAATAATAGTTCACTCAATAATCTTCTTAATGAAGCTACGAACAAGTCGCATTGCAAAAGCTCAGAAGCGTAGGCGGGCCGGAATTAAATGCTGAACACGCACGAAAGAAACTATGCCGAGGTTTCGGGTTATTATTGGAATGTGCCGTCATATCCCTGCAGCACACCTCTATTAATATTTAATTATGAACAAACGACTACTTAAATGGGTGTACGCGCGTCACAGACGATATTAATACTTTATAGATTCGTTGTTTTTTTTGTCCCGTTGTTTCGTACTTCACACACACGCACACAAACTCGCACACACGCTCGCACGCACGCACGCACGCACGCACGCACGCACGCACGCACGCACACACACACACACGATGTCACGAAACGTACACAACATTCAGGTCAACTTTCGGCGACTCTTAGAAATCAGAACAATTGCACTACGAACTCTGATTAATATAACTGAAAGGCCACAGAAATGGGAATGGCTCACGTGCCATTATTTATAGATCTAACTGCGCTGCTAGGAAAGGATCAATGGAAACTAACAAGAATGATAATATCGACAGACAGCGAAACATATATAATAGAGTTGCCACTGTAAACAGTACGTGAAGGCAAGCATATACAACAAAACAACCCGAATGACAAGGCTTGGCTTTATTAAAGTGTGTCATGCTAGCAGAGGTAGTGGTTCAAGGTCAACTGAAATAAATCAAAGCAATTATACACGCTATCGTGTTTGCGAGTCCTGTTTGCCACGTTAGTTTGAAATAACCTAAAGTCCCAGTCCGTGGCAACATACATGTTGCATTTTTGTGCAGTCGTATCACCAGATATTACACTTGCCAGCAGGGTTCATCTTGGAATCAGCTGGACACGAGAACGCCTCGGCGAACTGTGGCGTGTTCGACAACGTTCCAATTACTCTACAACAAACGGTAATCAAAACATTTAAAGAAATATTGCAAGATAATCTTAGGTGCGCCGAGGAACTATGCTACAAGTGCACATTTTGAACAACCAGACAATTATATAAATGCTGGGTGAAACATCACAGAAACACATACAAAATTAATTTAGTATGCGGCAGTTGCAACAACTGGGTGGACTTCGTCACGTCCTGGTGTGAGAAGTCTTGGGGCGTATTCTTTTTGACGTCCGCGGAGCCACCGGAAGCGGAGGATGCGGAGAGGGACAAAAAGAATTGACTTGGGAGAGGGTAGCAACCGCCTTGTTATTGCCCATAAACAATATGGACGCAGAATAAGTAGCCGTGTCAATTGTTAGCGATTTTTTCTTCAGCGACGATATACATCATTGCGTTGTCACGTGTACAAAGCAAACAGATAACTACACATTTAATTTCATAGTTTGTACAAATGCCACTTATCAATCTTTGTGCTAAGCTATGTTTACAGTCACGTGACCGGAAATTCTCCGCTCGCGACATGCCCCACAGGCGGCGAGGTCGGAGCGGTCCGGACAGCTTCTCCGGTCTGTTCTATTTGACGCGGAGAGATCACGTGACCTCTCCGCGTCAAAAAGAATATTACATTTCGCTCCGCGGACAGGTCGGAGAGACAAAAAGAATACGCCCCTGGGCTGAGGTTCAGGCGGATATATTTAGTTTTGAGTGTAGGGGATGTGCGAAGATGAAGGAACTAGAGGTGGAGATGGAACAGCTGAGGCTGCTCGTTGTGGCATTGGTGGGAAGGGAAGAGGTGGATTGTGTCAGTGGTTCCGGTAGGGGGACAGTAGATGATAAAGTGGGGGAAGACGATGAGAGCTATGCTAGGGAGAGCTCACCTCAGCCTGGGAGGAGGCTGAGAAGATTAAGGTGACAGGTCGTAGGGAAACAGGATGAAAGAAGACGGGAAGGAAAGAAACGGGAGAGAAGACAACTAGAGTGAAGGAGAGGGGAGTGGGGAGACGGGAGGGAAGGAGATAAGAGTGAAGGCGATGGGAGTGAGGGAGACGGGAAGGAAATTGTCAGGAGGGAAGGCGACGGGAGTGCAAGTTATCCAGGAGACGGGAGGGAAAGGTGACAGGTTGATGGGTGAAAGAGAGAGACTGATAACAGTCTGCCAGGTGACAAGGTTGCTGGACAGAATGTGATAGAAGTGATAAAACGGAAGAGCTATTCTGATGCAGTGATAGAGGGGGTGAGGAAGAGAGCGAGGATGTTTGTGGGGGACTCGATAGTTAGGAAGACCGATAAAGTCTTAAACAAGGGAGATGACGTGGTGGTCTGCTTGCCTGGGGCCGAAATAGAGGCAATATCCGAGAGGGTAGAAAATATATCGGGTTCGGGCAAGGGTGGATCTGTTATAGTACGCGTAGTGACATATAACGTAGAAAGGGATGGTACAACTGCCATAGTTAGGAAATACAGGCAGTTGGTCAGAAGCATACACGGGTTGAGTAGGTAATATAGTCAGAGAATTTACCAGTAATAGAAACGATGGGTCAGAGATATCGACATTGCTTTTGATGGCAATTAACATGCTAGTCCAGAAGCTATGTAGGGAACAGGAAGTTCGATTTGTGGATTTATTGGGAAGTTTTGTTGGGAGGGCTGATATGTACATGAAGGATGTGCTTCATCTAAGTGGAAAGGGGTCAGCTGTATTTGCGGATGAACTCTCAGCAGCAGTAGATAGTGGCATGGGTAGCATAACAACTATTTTTGGTAGTAAACATTGTTTAAACCAGAAGCGCAAGCAGGACAAGAGGCCACTAATACAGACAAATCAATAACAAAATGTCCGGAAAACATCTCTGAAACATGTTATAAATGCGTGTGTTTAAATGAAAGGAGCATAGTAAATAAGAAAAACGAATTAAACATTATGGTAGAAGATAATGACTCTCACACGATTGGTATAACCGAATCATGGGCCAACATAGACATAACAGTTGCTGAATTATTACTGGCAGGATACGTAATGCTTAGGAGAGATTGAATTGGAAGAAGGGGAGGGGGAGTTATTTTACATGTTAAAGAATTTATTCAGGCTTATGAAATAAAATTAGAAAGGGAAGCAGATTGCGATGAAGCTGTTTGGTGCAAAATAATTTCAGGAAATAAAAAATTAACTATTGGATTAGTTTACCGAAGTCCAAACATGAACGAAGTGGATAACACAAAATTACAAAATGCTATAAAGGAAATTAATAAATAAATGGGAATGTATCATAATGGGAGATTTTTACCATGGACACATACAATGGAAATCTCTAGAGAGTACAGGGGGTGAGGACCAACAATTTCTATTTTTAATTCAGGATAGCTTCCTTGCTCAGCACGTGCTAGAACCAACCAGGGGAGATAATGTATTAGATATAGTTTTGTCATCACAAAAAGAATTAGTGGACAATGTAAAAATACATGAACCATTGGGTAACAGTGGCAACAATCAAATACATTTTGACATCAATGTAAAATCAGAAAGTAAAAATAAAAAACGTATGGGAGAAACTTCCACAAAGGTAACTATAAAGATATGAGAAAATACTTAGCAAAGCTAGATTGGAATAACATGCTGATGAATAAGACCGCAATTGAATGTTGGAATATTCTAAAATATGAAATTGAGAGTATCATGGATAAATTTGTTCCCTTGAAAAAACAAGGAAAACAGTCTAGAAAGAAACTTGTCAAAATAAGCTATTAGAAAAAAGTGTTCATGCAAACTATGGGGAGGATTTATAGGCATACCAGAAAGGATGAAGATTATGTCAATTACAAAGAGGCACTTAATGCCGCCACAACTGAAATTAGACAATCTAAAAGAAGCTATAAGCAAAAACTAACATGTAACATAAAAGATGACAGCAAGAGTTTTCATGCATATGTCAGGAGTAGACAAAACGTATGAGACAAGGTTGGACCTCTAGAAGACAGTGCTGGAAATATATTATCACAGGGGTTCTTAATGGCAGAAGACCGAAATGGTTACTTTAGTTCAGTGTTTACCAGAGAGGATATTAGTTCATTACCATTTCCAGATGCTAAATTTCAGGAGGCTAAAACTGACTATTTAGGACCGTTAATTGTAAGTGGACAATGTAAAAATACACGAACCATTGGGTAACACTGAACTATTGGGTAACATCATAAAGACAATGAAAGCTAATAAATCACCAGGAGTGGATGGAATTCCTCAAAAACTACTAATGGAAACAGTAGAACAAATCAGTATACCACTTGCAAAAGTGCTCAACTTATCATTAAAAGAGGGAGTTGTTCCTTTTGAATGGAAAAAGCAAACATCATACCATTATTTAAAAAGGGTTTGAGAAATAAGTCAGAACATTGAGTTTAATGTCAGTGAATTGTAAACTATTAGAAAGGTTAATTAAATACTATATGGTGGACTTCCTTGTTAGGCATGACTTATTAAATTAATCTCAACATGGATCCCTAAAAGTATAACAAGTAACGTACTGAAATTTGTGGATGATACAAGTGTTTTGAAAGGTTAACACTGATGGTGATAAACAACATTTACAAAATGATCTAGACAGATTAGTGAAATGGTCTGAGAAATGGCATATGTTGTTAAATTTTGGGAATTGTAAATGCATACATACAGGACATGGGAACTTGGATGTAAACTACAAAATGGGAGATACTGTTCTGGATACTACTGTAAAAGAAAAGGACTTAGGAGTTACAATAAGTGCTGATATGAAAGTTTCAGAGTAGTCTGGTATTGCAGCTTCAAAGGGTAATCAAATTCTTGGGTTGATTAGGAGAAACATAACATACAAGGAAATAGCTAATCATACCTCTGTATAAGACAGTAACAGAATGCTGGACTTGTTTAAAATATGAAATTGAGGGCATTATGAGAATTTTTTCCATTAAGAAAACAAGGGAAAAGGTCCAGGAAGAAACACCTGTCAAAAGAGGCTAGCTACAACTGAAATTAGAAAATCTAAAAGAACCTTTGAAAAAAAATTGGCAGGTAATATAAAAAATGACAGCAAGAGTTTCTATGCTTATGTAAGGAGTAAACAGAAAGTTCGAGATAAGGTCGGACCACTGGAAAGCGAAAACATAATGGCAGAGGTCCTGAATGAGTATTTCAGCTCAGTTTTTACCACAGAAGATATCAGTTCACTTCCAGTTTCATTTACTAAATTTGAGGGCAATAAATCAGAACATTTGGGGCAGTTATTTGTAACTCCTGAAATGATAGAAAAGAAAATTAAGAAGATGAAAGATAAGAAATCATCTGGAGTTGATGGGATACCACCAAAACTGCTTAAGGAAATTGTTGAGCAAATTAGTACACCACTTGCAAAAGTGTTTAACTTGTCACTAGAAGAAGGAATAGTTCCTTCAGAATGTAAGAAGCAAACATTACACCACTATTTAAGAAAGGATCGAGGAACAAACCAGAAAATTACAGACCAGTGAGTTTAACATCAGTTGTATGTAAATTACTTGAAACATTAATTAGAGATCACATGGTGGAATTCCTTGTAAAACATCAATTAATAAATACATCTCAACATAACTTCCTAAAAGCAAGGTCATGTCTAACCAATCTCTTGTTTTTTTGGAAGAAATTACAAAGTGGGTAGATGACGGGTCACCAGTGGATTTTGTCTATTTAGATTTTCATAAAGCTTTCGATAAAGTGCCACATCAAAGATTGTTACTTAACTAAAAGCCCATGGTATAGGTAATGATGTGATCAACTGGATAGAAAAGTGGCTTACACACAGAAGACAGAGAATAATAGAAGATGGTGAGATTTCAAACTAGAAATCTGCTTTGAGTGGGGTACCACAGGGATCAGTATTAGGCCCTATACTGTTTTTAATATATATATATATATATATATATATATATATATATATATATATATATATATATAAATGATTTGGAAGATGACATATCTAGCAAAGTACTGAAATATGCAGATGACACAAAAGTAGAAAGGTTACTAATGTTAAAGATAAACAAAGTTTACAGGATGATCTAGATAAATTAGTTAAATGGTCAGAAAAATGGCAAATGTTATTCAATTTTGGGAAGTGTAAATGCATACACATAGGACATGGAAACATGGACGAAGAATATAAAATGGGGGATGCTGTGCTAGGTAGAACCACACAAGAAAAGGACTTAGGTGTAACATTTAGTGCTGACATGAAAGTTTCAGAGCAATGTGGGATTGCTGCTTCGAAAGGAAATCAAATTCTAGGGCTAATTAGGAGAACTATCACGTATAAGGAGAAACAGCTAATTGTACCCCTGTACAAAGCAATAGTTAGACCACATTTGGAATATTGTATACAAGCATGGAGGCTGTATCATAAGAAGGACATAGACAAGCTAGAAAGAATACAATGAAGAGCAACTAAAATGATTCCAGAATTAAGAGACCTTAGTTATGAAAGCAGCTTATTACAATGTGGTTTGACAACACTAGGCACCAGGCGACTAAGATGAGACCAAATAGAAGTGTTTAAAATAGTGAATGGTTATGAGGATGTTAATAAGAATATGTTCTTCCAATTTAAAGAAGGCAGTAGAACCAGAGGACACAAAGCAGCATTAGTTAAGGAACAGTGTAAGTTGGACATGAGAAAGTACTCTTTCTCACAGAGGGTGATAAATGAATGTAACAAACTGCCAAATGATTGTGTTAATACTGGTAGTGTGAATATGTTTAAAAATAGAATTGACAGATATATGATAAGGGCGGGCTACACACAGATGATAAAATTGTTGGAATCTCGATAAGCCAATGGCTTCCTTGTCCACTTGCCATCTGGAACTTGTTGTTTGGGATGGCAATCTTGTTAAATCTATAAAGCAATAGTTAGACCTCATTTAGAATACTGCATACAAGCGTGGAGACCATATCGTAAGGATATAGATATGCTTGAATGCATACAGAGGAGAGCAACTAAAATTATTCCAGAACTGAGAGACCTTAGTTACGAAGAACGCCTGAAAGAACGATTGAAGTTTTCAAGATATTGAACGGGTATGAAAATATTGATAGAAATATGTTTTTCTCACTCAAGAAAGATAGCAGGACAAGAGGACATGAGGTAAAATTGGTAAAGGATCAGTGTAAATTGGATATCAGGAAGTACTCGTTCTCACAGAGGACAATAAATGAATGGAACGAATTGTCTATGGATTGTATAACTGCTAGCGGCGTGAATATGTTTAAAAACAAGGTAGGCACGTATCTCAGGAGGGCGGGTTACATGCAGATGAACATTGTTAGACTCTCAATAAGCCAATGGATTCCTTGTCCACTTGCCATTTGGGCCTTTGGCTTGGATGGCAAATCTTGTTAAATCTTGTTAGATCACACGTAGGCCTAGTTATGTGATTTGGGTGTGAGCAATGTACTATAATATTGTGCTGAAATCGCAACCCTTGCAACGAGCAGATGAATTTCAGAGATGATGAAACTGGTTTAAACATCACGGCAAACATCGATTTTTCTACCCGTGTGACATGTATTGTCTCTGGTAACGGACCATGTCAACATGCCTCGGCCATGTGACATCTTGAACGTGTTGCTTTGGATGCCATGCTCATTAAATCTGGTAAAAATGTGTTAAAAATCATTCAGAAACTTCCTATATATATACCCATGTAACATACAATATATTTACGGACATATTAAAATCCGAATAGATAAAAGAAACCAGGCAGCATATAACAACATGGTAATTTAGTATAGGTAGCAGAATGAACTAAATTGGAACATGCTTGATAATCATCACGTGATACTATGATAGATGTAACAAGGTAAGGTATATTCAATATTTCGTTTATAGTAACAAAGCTGGTGTCGGAGTGATAACATGGTATGTTATTGCAGCTCGTTGCTTTCACTACATAGTACGTGTAAATACCTGTACATTGAATTTGCATGTGAATCCGAATGCAGCAACCTGACTGCAAACTGTGGGGTGTAGTGAGTACACCACATCTGCAGAAGACATCATAAATATCATCACTAAGGATGGAATCATGGCTTCAGTATTTAAGTAACTAGTACAATGACTATTATGTATCCATTTTAAAACTTATTGTTATCTCTTTATAATAAATATGTCATGTTTGTAACCATGGTTTCAGTAGATCATGAATGAAATACGATAATAATATTTATGAAGGCTAGAAGTTGGTTTGATAAAAGTACCTGTGCAAAAGAAAGGAAGAAGAGTTGCTCTTTGTTCATGTTGAGGGCTGGCAAATTTGCGCGGGGGTCTTCATGATCTTCAAGCCATGACATGTAGGCATCATAGCTACTCTTTAAGCCAGCACTGTCAGCTATGTTCTCACCCAGAGTGAGTAAACCGTTCAGCTGAAATATGACTATGCTACACACACTGCACTGTTGTACACATTGGCCTTGATAGATCTGCTAGTCAGATTGGCATGTTTCTTGTATGGTAACCAAACATCTAGTTTGAATGTGGTGGCAATCACGACATTCAAGATAGCTATGAGAGTATTGTATCAAACAACATAAATTCTAGCTCATGTCCTATTATACAAAAAAAGTATCGTAAGACGTTTTATGGGTTTCAAAGACATGTTTCTTCAACCTGTCTACCAGCTTACTTACATGTCTTCCAAACACGGTAAAGTTATTATATTGATTAATCATGCATTCTGTCCTTTTCTTGTATGCCTTTGATGACCTTTTTGTCCACCATTCCTTCAGGTTTCCGAATTTATCAAACAATCGACCTAACGATGCAACATAGTAAATTATCAACGATACATGACACAAAATGCTGTTATAAGCATATCACTCAGTACTTACATGTCAAACTTGTACTAATATGTGTGTCATCGGATTATATATTTTGATACCTTATATATAATAATAAATATTATATACGTTTATATATATATACAATATAATATTTATTATTATATATAAGGTATCAAAATAAATTTGTTTCTCGGTGAACAATGCATAATTAATTATATAACCAATTGCCGGATTCAATCTGACGGCACAATCCTAACTATGAGCGTGCGCCTTTGTCTCAGTTGTAATAGTCTTAGAAACCAAGTTTACATATTGAGAGACGCAGTGACAGAGTTTGAAAATGGGGAACATATGTGGATGGGAGCAATTTGAAATGGATACGACGGAATGTCTGACAGCTTCACATTTGCACATAATGTCACTTGATGGATCCATCGATTATGAAATGCAGCCATCACCATGAATTTACACTTGAAAACATTTACACTTAAAAACATTTACACTTGAAAACATTTAAATACGATAACTAGAATTTGAATGACAAATAGCATAACACATTTGTGCAGCAATATCAACAGCAGCTGGTAGCGATTTACCTCTGTTGTCAAATGCATGTGAAATTTCATGTCCCATGATTGCTCCAATACTTCCAAAGTTCACTGACCTGAAAATTGTTTTAAATACTTCATTTCACATGACCACGGTTGTACTATTACTACAGGAAACACAATATTAACTTCGCTGTGAGGTGTAAGAAATCATTTTATTATACTGGGTTTTATAACGTCTTATTAGACTTTTGGTGATGGAAGATGTGTTCAAAGCCATATAAAATGTTATTTTATTAAATTGGCCACTAAACTTACAGCATGCATTAATAAAGGTAATGATGTAAACATTCGCACAGCTATAATCTAGGGCACATTATCTACTACCGGTAAAACCACATTTTCGTCCTTGTTTTTGTACATATATAACTTACATAGGGAAACTGTGGTCGAACATTGGTTTCTGCAGGATTGCAGCAGGAAACACAATTGTATTTTGACCAGGATCATAGTATGCATTTACATCGGCTGGGCCCATGAACCACCTACAACAAACAATGGGGATTGTGTTGTGGCAGGCTGCAGCAGATAGCTGAGCCATTACACCTGCATTTAAGAAACACCAAACATGCTTTACATGTATGTCTAGGTTTTGACACTGGAACTTTCCACATCAAAGTTCCAGGACTAGACGGAGATCGTGTGAGGTTGTATTTAATTAGCTTGTTTACTTTAGTCATCAATTTATTTGTTTCCAACTGATTAACAAATCAACGAAATGTTATCATGTTTGGTGTTTTTAGATACAGTCGAGGTTGTTGTTTTGTGTTGGTGACAGCATAGGGTCAGGTAAACATCTTTCCTTTCACACCTTCGAATAATAGAGGGAGCTAAAGGAATGTTTAAAGTGGTTTTCTGTTATAAATCTGGTAGAAGATGCATTTTAATGTATACCATCCAGCCATGTGACAGCCATGTTGCAAATAACATCTAAGAACGTACATGATTCCTCTCGAAATAACCCTACTCGCCCAACAGATTCATGGATGTTGGAGGATGCGACACAAATCGGCGGCAAAGAGAAGCAAAACAGCACTCGCTGAGCATGCTGTTCGCAAGACAGCACTCGCCGAGCCCGCTGTAACGCAAGACTGCACTCACAGAACACGTAAATCTTTCTTGATATAGGACTGTAAATTATTCTTCATATAGGACATCATTCTTGATGTGGGATTGTAACAATACTAGTTCTTTCATTGTGTGTTATTAAATGGGAAATTTTGTACCCTTTACCGTTGTTGTTGAATTATCGTAGTTGTACAAATACCCACACTGAACATAACGAGTACACGTCCATTGGCTCGCCGCATATTATCCAGCCAAACCTAAAACTGTGACAGGGGTTAAGCAGTTCCTAATCGATAAGCAGTTCCAGGTGTAAACAGTTGGATTGGTACGCTGGATAGCTATGGGGGATAAACAATTTTAAGCAGGTGGGTTTTTGGTTTACGGCGAAAAATGTTCCTTAAGTTTCGTGCATAAAGCATCATCCCGGAGACGATTGCATGCAAAGCCATACAGATCATCCAGGCAGATAGTTTTAATTTTGAGTGTAGGGGATGCGCAAGGATGAAGGAAATAGAGGTGGAGTTGAAAGAGCTGAGACTGCTCGTTGTGGCAATGGTGGGAAGGGATCAGGGGAGTTGTGCCAGTAGTTCCGGTGAGGGAACAGTAGACGATAAAGTGGGGAAAGACACAAGATATGCTAGGGAGAGCTCACCTCAGCCTGGGAGGAAGCTGAGAGGAGGGAAGGTGACAGGTCATAGGGAGACAGGACGTAAGGAGACGGGAAGGAAAGGAACGGGAGGGAAGACAACCGGGGTGAAGGAGAGGGGAGTAGGGGAGACAGGAGGGAAGGAGAAGGGAGTGGGGGAGACGGGAGGGAAGACAACCGGGGTGAAGGAGAGGGGAGTAGCGGAGACAGGAGGGAAGGAGAAGGGAGTGGGGGAGACGGGAGGGAAAACAACCGGAGTGAAGGAGAGGGGAGTAGGGGAGACAGGAGGGAAGGAGAAGGGAGTGGGGGAGACGGAAGGGAAGGGGTCAGGACAGAATGTGATGGAGGGGATCGAAAGGAAGAGTTATTCTGCAGCAGTGATAGAGGGGGTGAGGAAGAGAGCGAGGGTGTTTGTGGGGGATTCGATAGTTAGGAAGACCGACAGAGTCTTAAACAAGGGAGATGATGTGGTGGTCTGCTTGCCTGGAGCCAAAATAGAGGCGATAACTGAGAGGGTAAAAAACATCGTAGGCTCGGGTAAGGGTGGATCTGTTTTAGTACATGTAGGGACAAATAACGTAGAGAGGGAGGGTACAACTGCCATAGTTAGGAAATATAGGCAGTTGGTCAGAACACTAAAACAGACGCAGGTTGAGCAGGTAATACTGTCAGGGATTTTACCTGTGATGGGCAGGAGGGGTCATAAATATCGAAATTGTCGGGGGATGGCAATTAACATGTTAGTCCAGAGGCTGTGTAGGGAAGAGGAAGTTGGATTTGTGGATTTATGGGAAAGTTTTGTTGGGAGGGATGATATGTACATGAAGGATGGGCTTCATTTAAGTGGAAAGGGGGCGGCAGTATTCGCGGACAAACTTTCAGCAGCAGTAGATAGCGACTTGGGTACAATGACAAATATTTTGGAAGTAAACATTCTTTAAACTAGAAGTGCAGGGGGTTACCTAGAGGTGTCTCAAGCAGAACAAGAGACCACTAGCACAGATAAACCAATATCAAATCATCCGAAAAACATCTCTGAAAAAGGTTATAGATGCGTATGTTTAAATGCAAGGAGCATAGTAAATAAGAAAAACGAATTAAACATTATGGTAGAAGATATTGACCCTCACATAATTGGTATAACTGAATCATGGGCCAACATAGATATAACAGATGCTGAATTAGGACTGACAGGATACGTAATGTTTAGGAAAGATCGAATAGGAAGAAGGGGCGGGGAGTTATTTTATATGTTAAAGAATCTATTCAGGCTTATGAAATGAAACTAGAAAGGGAAGCAGATTGCGATGAAGCTGTTTGGTGCAAAATTGTTTCAGGAAATTCAAAATTAACTGTTGGATTAGTTTACCGAAGTCCAAACATAAACGAAGAGGACAACACAAAAATAAAAACGCTATAAAGGAAGTTAGTAAAGGGGAATGTATCATAATGGGAGATTTTAACCATGGACACATACAATGGAATTCTCTAGAGAGCACAGGGATTGATGATCAACAATTTCTATGTTTAATCCAGGATAGCTTTCTTACTCAGCACGTACTAGAACCAACCAGGGAGAAAATGTATTAGATATAGTTTTGTCATCACAAAAAGAATTAGTGGACAATGTAAAAATATTTGAACCATTGGGTAATAGTGACCATAATCAAATACATTTTGACATCAATGTAAAATCAGAAAGTAAAAATAAGAAAACGTACAAGAGAAACTTCCACAAAGGTAACTACAAAGATATGAGAAAATACTTAGCACAGCTAGATTGGAATAACATGCTGATGAATAAGACTGCAATTGAATGTTGGAATATTCTAAAATATGAAATTGAGAGTATCATTGATAAATTTGTTCCCTTCCGAAAACAAGGAAAACGGTGTAGAAAGAAACACGTGTCAAAAAGAGGCAATTAGAAAAATAATGCTAAAACAAACTATGTGGAGGGTTTATAGGCGTACCAGAAAGGAAGAAGACTATGCAAAATACAAAGAGGCACTTAATGCAGCTACAACTGAAATCAGACAATCTAAAAGAAGCTATGAGCAAAAACTGGCATGTAACATAAAAACTGACAGCAAGAGTTTTTATGCATATGTCAGGAGTAAACAAAACGTACAAGACAAGGTTGGACCTCTAGAAGACAGTGCTGGAAATATAATATCACAGGGGTTTTTAATGGCGGAAGACCTAAATGGTTACTTCAGTTCAGTGTTTACAAAAGAAGATATTAGTTCATTACCAGTTGCTGATGCTAAATTTCAGGGGACTAAATCTGACTATTTAGGACCGTTAGTTGTAACTCCAGAATTGGTAGCTAGGAAAATAAAGGCAATGAAGGATAACAAATCACCGGGAGTGGATGGGATTCCTCCAAAATTACTAATGGAAACAGTAGATCAAATCAGTATACCACTTGCAAGAGTATTCAACTTGTCATTAAAAGAGGGAGTTGTTCCATTTGAATGGAAAGAAGCAAACATCATACCATTATTTAAAAAGGGTTAGAAATAAGTCAGAGAATTACAGACCAGTGAGTTTAACGTCAGTGATTTGTAAATTATTAGAAAGGTTAATTAAAGACCATATGGTGGACTTCCTCGTTAAGCATAAATTATTAAATTCATCTCAACATGGATTCCTTAAAGCGAGGTCATGCTTAACAAATGTGTTATGTTTTTGGAAGAAATCACTAAGTGGATAGACGAGGGATCGCCAGTAGATATTATCTACTTAGATTTTCAGAAAGCTTTTGACAAAGTGCCACATCAAAGATTGCTACTTAAATTAAAAGCCCATGGTATCGGGATAGCATAACTGACTGGATAGAACAATGGCTGACTGACAGAAGACAACGAGTTGTAGTAGATGGCGAAGTTTCAAATTGGAAATCGGTTTTGAGTGGGGTACCTCAAGGATCAGTATTAGGACCTATATTATTCTTAATTTATATCAATGACTTGGACGACAGTTTAACAAGTAACGTACTGAAATTTACGGACGACACAAAACTGTTTAGAAAGGTTAATACTGATGGTGATAAACAACATTTACAAAACGATCTAGACAGATTAGTGAAATGGTCTGAGAAATGGCAGATGCTGTTCAATTTTGGGAAATGTAAATGCCTACATACAGGACATGGGAACTTGAATGTAAACTATAAAATGGGAGCTACTGTTCTTGGTACTACTGTAAAAGAAAAGGACTTAGGAGTTACAATAAGCGCTGATATGAAAGTTTCAGAGCAGTGTGGTATTGCAGCTTCAAAGGGTAATCAAATTCTTGGATTGATTAGAAGAAACATAACATACAAGGGAAAAAAGTTAATTATACCTCTTTATAAAGCAATAGTTAGACCTCATTTAGAATACTGTATACAAGCATGGAGACCATATCGTAAGAAGGATATAGATACGCTTGAACGCATACAAAGGAGAGCAACTAAAATGATTCCAGAACTTAGAGACCTTAGTTATGAAGAACGCCTGA
This sequence comes from Lamellibrachia satsuma, assembly GCA_033239005.1. NCBI lineage: Eukaryota > Metazoa > Annelida > Polychaeta > Sabellida > Siboglinidae > Lamellibrachia > Lamellibrachia satsuma. The sequence goes on from BSQZ01000007.1 coordinate 3,942,703, forward strand.
AAGAATGTGGTTTAACAACTCTAGAGACAAGGAGGTTAAGAGGAGATCAGATTGAAGTTTTTAAGATATTGAATGGGTATGAAAATATTGATAGAAATATGTTTTTCTCACTCAAGAAGGATAGCAGAACTAGAGGACATGAGGTGGGATTAGTAAAGGATCAATGTAGATTGGACATCAGGAAGCACTCGTTCTCACAGAGGACAGTAAATGAATGGAACAAACTGTCTACAGATTGTGTAACTGCTAGCAGCGTGAATATGTTTAAAAACAAGGTTGACACATATATCAGAAGGGCGGGTTATAAGTAGGTGAACATTGTTGGACTCTCGATAAGCCAATGGCTTCCTTGTCCACTTGCCATCTGGGCCTTTGGCTTGGATGGCAAATCTTGTTAAATCTTGTTAAATCATGAAAACAACGCTGCAGTTGTATTCACTCCCGAAGGTGAAACTACATGTTTTGAGACTAACGTCGTGAAAACGATTAAATTTACGATGTAACGGAACCATGTCATTTCACCCAAGTGTTATGTTGCTGTTGCATACTAAATGCATTTAAAACTGTTTATATGATTCTTATGCGAGGCGTATTTGTGAATCTTGATTGCAATTTACAAACTGTCGAAGTGAAGCCAAAGACAGGGATTGACGTGGGTGGCAGCTCAAAGAAAACAATATGTTGATACTTGTTCATTGACATTGTTCGCCTAATGTTTCTTGAGAATTGTCAAAGCAATTCTAAGTAGGTTTAAGCAGGCCCATTTGGCATTTTCCCCTGGCGGCAGAAAATCGGGGTCCACGACCGACCGCATTATATCTGAATTCACGTAATAACGGGGCGCGTAATAACGATGCGCGACTGTACAAGGAAAACATGATGCATCGTTATGAAGTAGCAAGTAAAGTTTTACTCTGGAGCTCTCGGAGAAGAAGTTGCCCAAACACTTTGATATATCACTGAGAAGGACACCATGCTCAGTGAGACTGAGAGTAATTGTGAGCGCTGGAAGGAACTCGGTCGGTCGGTTGGTTGGAGAAAGTGTCGGTCGTGTAAGCACTTTGCAATACCGATAACATAATAGTGAGGTTAATCTGAGGTTAAGAATGTGCAGTTGACTTGTCCAAATTTGAATGACAGTGGACTGCGATGTTTTAGCAATGGCCAATCAGCGGATGACAGCAGGTGCACCCGTCGTGACCTTTCATCAAAGATCGTATCGGGAATGGCGCGAGTCAAGATCGTTCATCTAAACGCAGACATAATTTAGCAGCGCATTGTTTCTGTCGCATGACCAATTGGGGTGTATATCGTTCATGTTAACTGACCTTTAGAGATGTACACACAAACGAACATTTTAGGTCAAAATCATCAAGTAGTCGCGATATTCACAACTAGTAATGTTATTAGTTATTAAAAGAGCATATATTAAAACATTCTACTGAAACTCAGTTTATGAAGTCGGACACTAGAGTTTATCTACAAAGTTCTCAAAGGTAGACCTACAACATACGTCACGTAGCAGCGAAACGCTGCACAACAATAACAATATTGTTTACAGTTAATTAATAATTGTGCATGTAATGATTTACAAGAGGACGAACTAGTGCGCACTTCGAGTTACATGTGGCTTGTCAGTAGTTATACACATTAGACTACTGTCAAGTTCCATTACTCCGAGTTTATGTGTAACGTAACGAGCTATGTTTACATATCAGGTGCAACAAATAGGTCGACATGAACTTAAAACTAGTCTTAAAAAAGTGGGACAATTCGTCAAAAAGCGGGAAAGCAGAAGGGGAAAAGCGGTATTTGCCGCCTGAAAGCAGCAATGTTGACGCATCAATGTTGACACAGCAATGTTGACACATGGCAGCTACACCACATTTTGAAGATAAAATAACCCAAATTAAGAAATATATCACATAATGATTACATCAGTAATGCATACTCATTGGGTTTAGGAGCCGTGCCTAGTCTCTTCAAGTTGTACTTTCGAACGTATAGTGCCTTACTTAAGGTGTTCTGTAAGAGGCTATCTTCAACAAAGGCCAGCTGAAACAACAGAAGATCATCATGAAACTGTGCTACTGATGTTAAATGCTACTTTCTTCATTCACTGTAGAGTTTTTTCTACAAGTAGGCCTACTATTGATGGACATAAATGTTCAACAACTAATAAGTCAAAAGAGGCTGTTCTTTTAAAAAATTTAATGAGATTGCCATCCGAAGCTGAACAACAGATGGCAAGTGGACAAGGAAGCCATTGGCTTATCGAGAATCCAAATATGTTTCATCTATGTGTAAAATACAAATTGTTACTCCCAAGTCTTCTTTTATGGTAGTACTTAGAACAGTATTTCCCATTTTGTATTTTACATCCATGTTCCCATGTCCTCTGTAGGCATTTACATTTCCCTAAATTGAATAATATCATTTGGATTTTTCAGACCATTCGAGTAATTTGTCTAGATCATCTTTTGCTGTAATTTTTTATGTTTTATACTTTTTGGTGTAAATTTAGAATGTATTTTAACCAATTTGTCTGTTTTACACACATTGTTTTCTTAACAACATATATATATATATATATATATATATATATTTAACTTATGCAATTGTATGAAAATGGCCGAGAGCATTTTATTTTAAGTAGATTCAGGCGCTATATAAATTCACATTATTATTAGTATTGTTTTTCAAAATTGTTGTACGTTTCTTTTTATACCATCATCTATTTATTGTACATTAAGAGCAATATATGTCCTAATATTATCAATGCGGTACCCCATTAAGAATTTTTTTCCTAGTTTGACGTCTTCACATCTACTATTACTTGTGGTCTTCTGTCAGTCAACCATTTTCTATTCTACTGATTATTACTAGCTTAAACCTGATATTTCCGGTAAAAACGCCATAGTGACGCCACCTTGAGAGTTACGGTGGTCCTAAATTAGGAGCAAAAACTTAAAAAACAAAATTAAGGTGGTTTGCACACATCCCTGAACCACAGAGCAGGACGGTCAACGCACATTGTACCAGAGGCTTTGGAATACGTCCATTGTCATTGCAGCAGACATGGTCAAGCCAACGCAAACGTCGCTGACTTAGCAAGGTGAACATGCTGGGGTGTCTGCACGCTGAGTGATATGCATGCTGAGTGACATGCATGCTGAGCGATATCCTTTTTTGGTGTGTGTTCCTGCCAGGTGATGCCAATTGTGAGTCTGAGGAAACTGTTGAGGCATTTTCCTGTTTCACATAAGTTGTCCACGCTTCGCTACCATAGATGAGGGTGCCTAGGACACAAGCCTGGTATGCTTGAACCTTGTTCTCAGTGAAGATGTTGTTCTCCCACACCTTCTTGGATGCCTTTCCGATATGCTTATTTATCTCTACGTTGAGGGATAGGTTGCTGGTGATGGTTGGCCATAGGTAGGTGAACTCCTGCATCACTTTCAACGTTTGATTATTAATGGTCTTTTTCAGGCTTATGATCAGGCCAAATGCTATGCACGCCTTGTTCTATGAGCCCTCTTTAGTGTGCGATATTAGCGCTGCGCCATCAGCGAAGGGCATCTCCTGTAGTAGTTTGGTTTTCGCACACAGACGGGCCAACTTGAGCAACTTGCCATCAGTCCTTGGATGCACCATTGCGAATTGGGAGGACTTCAATGATGATCCATCTTACTGCACTGTGCCATGCACGTCTTCGTGGAATGACGTAATCACACTCAGCAGCTTTGGGGGGACATCCAATGTTCTTGAGGAGTGTGAAGAGTCCTTTTCTGCTGACCTGGTGCGATGGATAGAGGTCTCCTTTGTTCCCTACATTTCTCTTGCAACTGTCACAGCGAGAATAACATGTCGATGGTAGATCTTCCTGCTCTGAAGCCGCATTGTGATTCTAGGTACACATGCATAGCTAATTTCTGCAGTTTGTTGAGCATAACATGGACAAAGATTTCGCCTACTATTACAAACATTATTGTAAAGGCTAACAATGTTGGTGTCATGCATGTTTTGAGGCATCGAGCCCTCTCCCCACCACAGGCGGAGTAGCTTGTACAGATGTTTCTTCAGACCTGGCATTATTGTAAAGGATGACAATGTTGGCGTCACGCATGTCTTGAGCCATCAAGCCGTCTCCCCAGCACAGGAAGAGAAGCTTGTATGTTTCATCAGAGCAGGCTTCCCACACATGATCACCTCAGCTTAGCCGACGAGCTCCCCCGTGACTAACAATTCCCCTACACCATCCAGAGCTGTATCTGTGACAACAGTTTCTCTGGAGTAAAGCTCAACGTAATGCTCGACCCATATATCCCTTTGTTTGTTGTGGTCGGTGAATCTTGCCTGTCAGAGATTTCAAATGCGCTGTTTTATTTATATTTGGCCCAACTGCTTTCTTTATTCCATCAAACATGCCTCATGCGTTTCAGGTGTCTGGTGAGAGCTGAATGCGCTGACAGAGCCAGTAATAGTTGGTGCAGCATCTGGCAGTCCGCTGTGCCATGCTATTTGCTCATCTAAGAGCAAACAAGATGTTATCATTAGGATGTTTCTTGTGGTTGATCAGAGATGTGCGCTCAGGTTGAATGACAGGTTCCATGTTTTCCGAGTTGGTTTCAAACCAATCTACATTCTGTTTCTCTCGTTTGTCAAATGTGGACATAGCAGTGTTGTAGATTGAGTCTCTGATGTAGTTCCATAGCACTCTGATCAGACTAATGGAAATTCTGTTCAATGGAGTCAACAAACTGCTTTGATAGTTCGGGGTTTGAAGTGTTGGCAGTGTTAATGCATGGACGCCCTTTCTGCTTTGCATGGTGTAATTTCTTTGGTCGTAGCCTGATCACCAGGGAGTGGTCAGTGTCACAGTCTGCACTGTGAAAACGGCGGGTGTTGAGCAGTTTGTTCAGAGTAACTAGCCTGGTCATGATTAGGTCAAGCTGGTGCCAGTGGTGCAATCTTGGATGCCTCCAGGAAACGTTGTGGTATGGCTTCATAGGGAAGAACGAGTTGGTGATGCAGAAGCTGTAATAAGAACATAGTTCCAACAAGCTTTGGCCATTTTCATTCATATTCCCAATCCCACGCTCCATGATCCGATCCCACTCTGGCATTGTCTCCCAGCATGAATATACTTTCAGAAGTGGGAATATTTCTGAAGGCATTGTCTATTTCATCATAGAACTGATCCTTCTGTTGTGTGGCAGAGAGTGGTAGCATAAATGTTTTTTAACAAGATTGAACAAGATTGCCATCCCGAACAACAAGTTCCAGATGGCAAGTGGACAAGGAAGCCATTGGCTTATCGAGAGTCCAACAATTTTCTCATCTATGTGTAGCCCGCCCTTATCAGATATCTGTTAATTCTATTTTTATACATATTCTTTGCTACACATATTCTTACATACACTTTGCTAGATATGTCATCTTCCAAATCATTTATATATATTAAAAACAGTATAGGGCCTAATACTGATCCCTGTGGTACCCCACTCAGAACAGATTTCCAGTTTGAAATCTCACCATCTACTATTACTCTCCGTCTTCTGTGTGTAAGCCACTTTTCTATCCAGTTGATTATATCATTACTTATACCATAGGCATTTAGTAACAATCTTTGATATGGCACTTTAACAAAAGCTTTCTGAAAATCTAAGTAGATAACATCCACTGGTGACCCGTCATCTACCCACTTTGTAATTTCTTCCAAAGAACATAAGAGATTGGTTAGACATGACCTTGCTTCTAGGAACCCATGTTGAGTTGTATTTATTAATTGATGTTTTACAAGGAATTCCACAATGTGGTCTTTAATTAATGTTTCGAGTAATTTACATACAACTGATGTTGAACTGACTGGTCTGTAATTTTCTGGCTTGTTCTGATGTTCTGATTTACTGACCTCAAATTTAGTAAATGGAACTGGAAGTGAGCTGATACCTTCTGTGGTAAAACCCGAGCTGAAATACTCATTCAGGACCTCTGCCATTTGAAACCCATCTGAAATTATGTTTCTACTTTGTTTTCCAGTGGTCCAACCTTATCTCGAACTTTCTGTTTACTCCTTACATAAGCATAGAAACTCTTGCTATCATTTTTTATATTATCTATAATTTTTTTTCTCAAAGGTTCTTTAGATTTTCTAATTTCAGTTGTAGCTAGGTTAATCGCCTCTTTGTAATTTGCATAGTCTTCATCCTTTCTGGTATGCCTATAAACCCTCCACAGTTTCCTTAAACACTATTTTTCTAATAGCTTCTTTTAACAAGTGTTTTCCTGTTTTTTCAAGGGAACAAATTTATCAATGATACTCCCAATTTCATATTTTAGAATATTCCAACATTCAATTGCGGTCTTATTCATCAGCATGTTATTCCAATCTAGCTTTGCTAAGTATGTTCAAGATGTTGACAGGGAATCAGAGCATGCTTTATTGTAAATAATATATTATATATATTATACTGATGTTGTAGACAGATGAATGGCAAGGATACATTCTGGGTCACCTGTCAGTGGTTCGATCGACTCAAGCAAGGAGTTTTTCACTGCAAAGCCCACTGCCAGTCTCGTTTCTTGCAGGGCGGCAACATACTTTTGAGTTGTTTCAGTTCGATGATGGCTGTCTTCCTCAAATCATTGATTTCTTGATAAACCAGGACACGTGGTTCTGACATTCCACCTTGCTAGTCAAAGAGCTGGCATCTTCTTTATTCTCTTTGATTTGCTTGGTGTCAATCCACTTGTCGAGCAGATGCTCTGAGCTCCAAACACCCACTGAAGCAGGCGGACCGTGATGGGTCTGCACCTTATTGGCCGGGGGCTGCCTAGCTTGAGGCGGACGATAGCTGACCAGTGGGACATGATGATCCCTCCCACCGACGGAGACAACCCGTTCCCTATGCCAGTGGAATCGGGCTCATAATTCGTAACTGCTGCCTCTCGCGTTATGCTGCTGATCAGTGACACTGAAATGTCCTCTCCAGGATGCAAGCTTGGGCGAAATATGAGATCTTGGGTTGCACAGTAGTCAGAATCCCCCTCTTGTGGTCCAAAGGAATGCAAAGCAGCACATTTGGCACAAGTGAGGCTGCAGGAGCTGCCAGAATGATGGCATGGCTGACATCAAACTGTCGTCGGGGCTCCACTCCGGATTTTCTGTTAGGGTTTCATATATACACACACACCACACCACTCCACACCACACCACACCAAACGCACGCACGCATGCACAAACACACACCTATTTGCCCATAGATAAGAGCTGGAACAGTGAGCGCTGGGATGTGTCCACACGCCGGTGGGCCCTGCACACTGCACTTTAGGGGCTCCAACCTGCTCCCTGATCTCCAGCACATTAGCCTGAGGCCACAAGGTGCCTAGTATCTGCAGAGTACCACCAGGAGCTATCTCGCCTATCTGGTGGCTACAGCTGGAAGAGAGAGTATGAGGTAAGCACTACAAACTACCCACTGAGCTACAGTGCTAGGTGCGTCACGTAGACCTGTGTGCAAACACACCACACAATATATATATATACAAAGGTTGTATGTATATATGTTACAGTCAATCTGCGCAACTAGTAATTTCGCATAATGACCGACATGTTTAGGTATTACGCGAAATGACTGTTTCATTTTAGCATTTCACGAAATGACTGAACATTTCAGTCATTACGCGAAATTACTGGAATTAAGCACGATTATTACAGTTTGACTGGTGACCATTTCAGTCATACTGTGTAATAACATTTGTGTACTTTCGTCATTATATATTGCTCCAATGTTAATTGTGCATTAATGTCAGATTTCATAATGCTTCAGACATTCACATTACTCAAGTAAATAAACAAAATGAATAAATATTTGCTATATATTTGCAAATGGCAACATTTTGCTAATAATTTATTCCTCTCTGGGTACAATCCCTCACTGGGTACAACACCCTCCCCCTGACAGTTTGATTGACAGCTAACTCACTGGGGTTCTCTGATTTTATGAACAGGTAATGCATGACCCAACCATTCTCCAACTGGGAATGCTAATTGCCTAACAATGGTGACTGTCTGAACTGGTTATTGTGCCTATAAAAAGAACACAATTAGTAGGTGTTAATTACTTGCCTCTTGGTATAGCTATCCCAATGGCACAGGATAATTATAAAGTACAATTTAAGGAAGAACTCTACGAAAGGTCTCAAATATGTCAAAAACATCTAATTCCCAATGTGGAATATTTCAATACTATAGAACAACTCAAACTTGCAGCAACTGATGATCTTCAAAGACACGCCAAGGATACTACAATACTCAGTAAGTACCAATTTTTATTTGTAGTTTCTTATGCTGAACATTGTTTCTTGATTTTAAGTGTGAGAAATTTACCAGACATTTCACAATTTGAGGGGTAGAGAGTAGTCAATTTAATCAATGCAAATATTCCAACCTATAATAAATGAGGTATGGGTGGAATTATAGTTGAATACTCTTCCAAATGTGCCATAGCTAACATGTAATTATGCAGTAATTACATCATACCAGAATTATGTCATAGAAATTATTCCACAGCTACAAGCCCATTAGGTGAAAATCCCCCACCTAGGGATTTTCTGCCACAACATTTGTCAAGAAGCTTAATATCAGACACGTGCAATTTTAGTGGCTTGCATAACATGATGTGGTTTCATTTTGATTTGGTAATGGTGAAATTTCACACCTTCCTCCATTGATCTGCACATTGAAGCCATAGCTAGGTAATTCCCTTCAAAGATTTTCTCAGTCAGAAGTTAATATCCACCACAGTTGTATTGGATACCAATTCAAGACTTGATCCTTTCTCTGTTAAATTCTTCCTTTCTTTATGTAAGACAGGACGTCCACAATGAAAAGGTCTTTCATCAGTTAGCCATGAATTGAACAAGTGAACACAAATGAAAGCTGTCAATATTGTCTCACAAAAGTCAAAGTCTTTTCATGATTTGTCACATTAAGCTATACAAACAAATTAATTTAAAAGGGAAATTAAACCAATGGTTAAGTAATAAAAGACACAGCGATAAACATCATGATTATGAGTACATGTATATTACAGTTACAATATATTACAATATATATTTTATTCTCACCATATTGGTTTAGGTAGTTTATAATTAAAATTGGATAATAGTTAAAATTTGCGATTATGTTTCGCAGGTATCAACGAGAAGTTGATAAAGAAACTAAGAACAGAACAACAAGAGCCAATATATCATGTGTGCATTGTCACGTTTCAACTGGATCATTGTTTATCAGTGCCATCTCACAAAGTTATGTATCATACGGCCTCTCACCTCGAAGCGAGCAGCAGAAGTGACTATCCAGCTGTTGGATATATTTCTCCTGTTTGGAGCCCCTGCAATACCCAGTTCCCATCCCTATGATGGATTTAGAAGGGGGGGATCCATGTAACATCCTGGGGGTGACCAATGACTGTGGTGACAACAACTTATACACCACTGCTGTGAAGACTGGGATCCTGATAAATATTCACGCAACCAATTCGACTTATGCCCAAGCCTTCTATCCCAGTCAGACACCAACCAAGACCAACAGATCACATCTCCCCGCTAAGCATTAAACACTTCAGCAACTGGAGGACAAGGTTTTGTCAGGTGTCACTGTTGCAGTCTTGTTTTAAAATGTACTAGCAACAGGTGCAAGTGCTACAAAGCAAAACGAATGTGTAACAGCTGGTATCACAACAATCTGAGCTGGATATATATATATATATATATATATATATATATATATATATATATATATATATATATATATATATATATATGTATATATATATGTATATATATATATATATGTATATATATATATATATGTATATATATATATGTATATATATGTATATATATATATATATATATATATATATATATATATATATATATATATATATATATGTATATATATATATACATTGAAAAACCTTTATTGCCCATTAAATGTTTCACATAAAATGTAAATTTTCGTTTGGGCTCACATTGTTAAGGTATAAACAATAAAACAAATGACTAATATATGAGACAAGTAAAACATGTTTGTAAGAACTGTACATCAATGTTATCACATTAAAGCAATTTCAACACACACACACACCATATATATATATATACATATATTGTGTATGTTGTGTGTGTATATATATATATATATATATATACAACATATATATGCATATACAATAATTATATATATATACAATATATATATATTGTGTATATATATATATATATATATTATATATATATATATATATATTATGGTAGTACTGTGACAGGGGCAGAAACTATATATATTTACTTCGGGACACCCCTCAATATACATATATATATAACCTACTATGATATTCTACAGTATATTAATAATTAATAGTATGTCTAGTGAGCACCTATATATTGATGGGACAATTCATTACATTTGCATAGTTCCGATCCAACTTTGCAGGACTGAGGATGAATTCGGGGTAACCGATCATCTGCGAGATGGCCTTGGACTTCTCTACTGCTCTTGCCCTCGTTTCATCGTCCATCCACTGGGCTTTGTTAATATTGTCCGAGAAGGAGTGACGAATATAACTGAGAATCTCCAAAGCCTAAGGTGTAGATAACGCATCATTGAGTAACATGTATATCAGTGGACAAGCCAACTTGGGGTTTAACACTTCTGACGGTTAATAGCAGGAATCCATGCTAGATCAATCACTCATAGGATGAGGACAAATGTGTGGGTGGATGCCACCCTTGATTTTGAATTTGAAGGTCACCCTCATAGGGATGTATACTGTGTAACAGTATACATTACTGTGTCTAGCCAACTGGGTACTGTAGAATACTACATCAACTCTTGTTGAACAAAAACGTCTAGCACCCATGAGGCTTTCCGTGAGCTTGGATGAAACTATGACTATTAATCGGCACATGTCATCATGTCAGCTTCTGGAACTTTTGAGGGTGTGTGTGAAGTCCAGCCACCAAGACGCTGCTTAGCTCTGCCTTCGTTGTCGAGTTCATTTCACCTTCATGCTTGGCCAGAGAAAGAGGGATTGGGGACATCTGATACTTAAGGATCTTCACCATTTCCATTGTTTGAGCCACAGTGACAGCACTGAGCAATGACTGCAGCAGCTTTCTGTCAGCTTTGCCAGTTTATGTGCTTTGTGTTTGGTTGAAACGGTTGCTTTGTACAAGCAAGGGTTTTTAAATGATGCTTCCTCTGTGCAATGTCCACAGTCAGTTGTTGTTGGTGATAATGAGCTGTTTTCCTCAGCTGTTAGGATATCACTGACGACGTCACTCGGTGCGGTGTGTTTGGTTGCCAATGATACCAGTGGTATGTTGTTACTCACTGGGTCATTATCTCCATCTTCTCCTTCAGCCAAGGAAGTGCGAACTCTGAACATATCTTGTAAAATTTTGTCAGCTGTGTGGCAAGCTTTTTCACGTCACCATCATTACGCTTCATCCTGGATTGGAAACTAAGAGCAAGTGAAAGTGGTATCTTCCTCGTCATCTTCCAGGTTGAAGAGAGATCTTGTGTCCTCCTAGATTCGTGATTGGTCTGACCATGTATCCGGTCCAGCAGGAGCGCCACCATTTCCACGTATGTCAACCACATCCTGAAGTATGGATTGCCAAAGTGAATCTCGTGAAACTCCGCTGGTCCTCTTCATCATCGTGCATTCGTGACACCAGCCAAGCCAATATCTTTGGCCCATGCCTTCTACCTTTCATCTTCAGAGTTGCTGAACATTTCTACTTCAATCTTCTTGTCACCACTGAATGAAGGTGACAGTCTCTGGCTCGATGGCAGGATAGCATGATCAAGCCTTTGAAATGCTTTGTGGCAGTCACTGCACCAACTAGAGAACAGGGAGAGAGTTCGCTGCGTTCCTCCGTATGAACATGTGAACCTATGAGTTGCAACTTGTGATTAGTTTTTGCTTTGTTTAGAACATATTAATCGCTTTATTTGTTCAGACTAAGCATTTAGTTGTCGTCGGTCAAAGCGTTTTATCAGTGCTTTCTTCTGGACGACACACATTTGCTGTTTTTTATGCAACACGTGTACGAACGAATCCCCCTATTTGAGATAATTTTGTTTAACTATACCATTTGTCAGACATCAGCCCAGAAATCCACTGAGGATTGTGTACCTAGGGTACATTCAAAACCCCCTTTTCAAAACCCCGAGGATGGGCCTGCACCCCTATGAGGGAACAGATAAAAAAATAACTAGATAGGTATTCAAAATTGCTTTATGCACCCAGCGACAGATTTGTAGGCATTATTATTATCTATTTATGATTACATAAACAATTAATTCCACCATTACAATTTCCACGACAGCTTTTTTTATTTTCACCCCAAGACCCCTGCACCCAGCAACATATTTGTAGGCATCATTATTATCTTTATGATTACATAGGCCACAATTAAATTCCACTGTGTAACAATTTTCACTACAGCTCTTTTTTAAATTGTCACCCAAGACCTCAACCCTGGGGGATTTAAAAAACGAAAAATGTACGAATCTTCCCCATGGACCCTAGAGCATGCCTAAACAATTTCAGTCCCACATATTGGGTGAGCAAATAACCTTGATATACAGGGTAAACACATTTATAAAAAATCACACTATTGTGTTGAATTTTTCCATACATTCATGTGTAAATTCAAAGTTCAACACCTGACATAGACATTACACCTGCAAATCATAACAACTTCGATTTTCTGCAAAGATGTGCCTCAGTAAATTACCTTCAAATCTAAAATTGGTGGTGGCATCCACCCACATCTCTTTGGTCATACAATAAATGACTGATCCAGCACGGATGCCCATTATTAGCAATGGTGTTAAAACATATCTAGAGGTCTTTTCCATGTTTGGCTGGTCTACTATATAAAGAAATCAAGGTTTCTTCCAGAAGAGTAACACTGGGGACACTCTTGGCATATAAACAGCAAATAGCACATTTTCTTTTGTTAAACAGTAACTACAGAAAATGTTTCTTATTTGGCACAATATTGATAGGGTGAGTGAGTGAGTGTGAGTGAGCGAGTGAGAGAGAGAGACATTATTAAAATGTATACATGTATAAAATAATTATGATGTGATATGCATGGCAAACAAATAAACAAGTATTGCAAGCTGGTGGACAGCTGGTGAAGCCATTAATAAGGTTTTTATATAATAGAAAATGTTGTCGCAATTTATTATATATATTTTAGCAAAGAGGCATACTATTTTGGAATGGAGATCAATAGAAAGACAACATATGAAGATAAGACATGTCACTTGTTTAAATGTAAAACATTGAGGCAAAGGGACAAGAACGATAAAACTGAAATACTTTAAATACCCTTAGTATCAGGAAATGACAGTATAATTGGTTAGGATGCATCATAAAAAAGAGAATAGGGAAGGGAATTGATGTGATTAATGCTGGGATATTTTTTTTATTAAACACTACTTTAACAAGTATAGGTAAATTAGATATGTCTATGTAAGGAATATTTCATTATCAAAATACAACCCATGGGCCAAAATATCTTTAGGGTCAAAATATCATATCAATGCCAACATCTCGTATTTTGCCAACACTTTGCTATTTACCATTTATTTAATGTAACATAGCTCTGACCTTGTGAATTGATGTATCACAATAGTGACAATGCAGTACTATCGATAGTAAATGAAACTGAATAAAAAATGGTTTCAAATGTAACTGAAATACATGTAGCATTCCAAACATTACCGAATACATGTAGCACTCCAAACATTACCGAATACATGTAGCACTCCAAACATTACCAAATACATGTAGCACTGCAAACATTACCAAATACATGTAGCACTCCAAACATTACCAAATACATGTAGCACTCCAAACATTACCGAATACATGTAGCACTCCAAACATTACCGAATACATGTAGCATTCCAAACATTACCGAATACATGTAGCACTCCAAACATTACCGAATACATGTAGCACTCCAAACATTACCGAATACATGTAGCATTCCAAACATTACCGAATACATGTAGCACTCCAAACATTACCGAATACATGTAGCACTCCAAACATTACCGAATACATGTAGCACTCCAAACATTACCGAATACATGTAGCACTCCAAACATTACCAAATACATGTAGCACTCCAAACATTACCAAATACATGTAGCACTCCAAATATTACCAAATACATGTAGCACTCCAAACATTACCAAATACATGTAGCACTGCAAACATTACCAAATACATGTAGCACTCCAAACATTACCAAATACATGTAGCATTCCAAACATTACCAAATACATGTAGCATTCCAAACATTACCAAATACATGTAGCACTCCAAACATTACCGAATACATGTAGCACTCCAAACATTACCGAATACATGTAGCACTCCAAACATTACCGAATACATGTAGCACTCCAAACATTACCGAATACATGTAGCACTCCAAACATTACCGAATACATGTAGCACTCCAAACATTACCGAATACATGTAGCACTCCAAACATTACCGAATACATGTAGCACTCCAAACATTACCGAATACATATAGCACTCCAAACATTACCAAAAAGGCTCTAATTAATTGTTCTTACACTGTACACTTAGCTCTATAGCCCAAGTATGCTGCAAACTACTAAGATTGATTACTTTTATAAATCTACAACAACAATGCGTAAAGCAACCTGACTGAAATTATATGACATCATTAATACAAAAATGGTAACATCTATGAGGTAAAAGCAATGTAATTGCACAAGCAAATATTAGCTAAACATATCAAACTTTTGAAAGTAATTCAACTGTACCTGTTCTTTATCATCAGCACTGAAATATTTTTCCAGAAAGAGGGCACCAACGCCAAATGCCAAAGAAGTTTTAAGCCTTCTGACACATAGGCGCCATCGTGGGACAGGTTCACGTACTCCATAAACAGTAGATCTAAACTTGAACCATGCCGATGTGAATGGCTTGGACAGGAAAGGAACGAATGTTCTAACCAGCTGCCATATAATGTAGTTGGCAAGTTTCCTGCAATGACACCATACTTATCCACAAGTTAAATATCATTACACACATGCATGCACTTTCACACACACACACACGCACACGCATGCATGCACGCACACACCAAGGAGCTCACATGCAAACACACACACACACACACACACACACACACACACACACACACACACACACACACACACACACACACACACACACACACACACACACACACACACACACACACACACACACACACACACACACACACACACACACACACACACACACACACACACACACACACACACACACACACACACACACACACACACACACACACACACACACACACACACACACACACACACACACACACACACACACACACACACACACACACACACACACACACACACACACACACACACACACACACACACACACACACACACACACACACACACACACACACACACACACACACACACACACACACACACACACACACACACACACACACACACACACACACACACACACACACACACACACACACACACACACACACACACACACACACACACACACACACACACACACACACACACACACACACACACACACACACACACACACACACACACACACACACACACACACACACACACACACACACACACACACACACACACACACACACACACACACACACACACACACACACACACACACACACACACACACACACACACACACACACACACACACACACACACACACACACACACACACACACACACACACACACACACACACACACACACACACACACACACACACACACACACACACACACACACACACACACACACACACACACACACACACACACACACACACACACACACACACACACACACACACACACACACACACACACACACACACCAGTTTTTGGAGTAAATGTATTACTGCCACTGAATCAATCTTTGCAGTCGCTACAAGTTGGACAACAAAATTGAAGATATTCTTGTTGAAATGTGGTCAACAGGTCCTTGCCATCCGACATACTAGGGTAATCTGTAAAAAAATTTCGAAACGAAATTAGTGAGGGGGGCATGGCCCTCGGGTAAATCAGTGAATAACCAAACAACATAAATTTACTGGGATGATCCGTGTGTAGCAAGCTGCCAAACATGTCTTCATATTTAGAGGTCTTTGGTGGCAAAGCAATATATGGTTTAAGATTCCTCGTACATAAGAGGACGGCATGAAGTACTCATTTATTATTACGAAAAAGAAACCAGGAAAGACCAATAGCTTTAGGACAAATTTACTGGACTAACTGGGAGACATTGTACCCTCAACCCTTTCAGTTGCCCTGCCTTATCCTTCAGTTCCCACCATGCAGCCTTTAAAGCATAGTGCACTTATTCAGTATACCTGTAGGTGGGTACATTTAGCCAGATTTGTTCCAGTTACTAACCATTGGTGGCAACAATATTGGAATGGTATTTTCAGTGGTCAGAAAAGCATAATTCTTATATAATTTTTAAATGTCTAGCAATAAATGTTAGTATCACAGTACCTGTCTAAATACCGTAATTAGTAATGTATTTTGTAGGGGGGGACTGGGGGAGTAAACATAAGTTTACACTTCAACTAAGTTTACACTTCAACTCTCCCGTTTCTGACACACGATTAGTTACGACTACCATATTTTGGCATATGACTTTTTAGTTAATTACACAATGCCACAGTCTACTGCTTGTATGGTGTCAAGTGTTGTCGGAAATAAATATATTTGTTTGATTATTAATTCCCATAAAATAAAATGGCATTTGTGACTAGCTAGCATGGACCATACGGCATTCTTGGTGAAATGATTGCGTTCTCCAGGTTCAGCATCTGCTTCGTTTGCAGGAGATATATAGAGGCCTACCAGTCAGCTACCAATTCCCAGATATCATTTCACAAACACTGGGTACATTTAACTTGTCAGCCTGAAAAGTGCAAATGACAAGAACAATCTACACATATTTAACAAGATTTAACTAGATTGCCATCCCAAACAACAAGTTCCAGATGGCAAGTGGACAAGGAAGCCATTAACTTATCAAGAGTCCAACAATTTTCTCATCTATGTGTAGCCCGCCCTTATCAAATATCTGTCAATTCTATTTTTAAACATATCCACACTACTAGCATTAACACAATCATTTGGCAGTTTGTTCCATTAATTTATCACCCTCTGTGAGAAAGAGTACTTTCTCATGTCCAACCTACACTGCTCCTTAACTAATGCTGCTTTGTGTCCTCTGGTTCTACTGCCTTCTTTAAGTTTGAAGAACATATTCCTGTCGACATTCTCATAACCATTCACTATTTTAAACACTTCTATTTAATCTCCTCTTAGTCCCCTGGTCTCTAGTGTTGTTAAACCACATTGTAATAAGCAACTTTCATAACTAAGGTCTCTCAATTCTGGAATCATTTTAGTTGCTCTTCGTTGTATTCTTTCTAGCTTGTCTATGTCCTTTTTATGATATGGCCTCCATGCTTGAATACAATATTCCAAATGTGGTCTAACTATTGTTTTGTACAGGGGTACAATTAGCTGTTTCTCCTTATACGTGATAGTTCTCCTAATTAGCCCTAGAATTTGATTTCCTTTTGAAGCAGCAATCCCACATTGCTCTGAAACTTTCATGTCAGCACTAAATGTTACTCCTAAGTCCTTTTCTTGTGTGGTTCTACCTAGTACAGCATCCCCCATTTTATATTCTTCGTCCATGTTTCCATGTCCTATGCGTATACGTTTACACTTCCCAAAATTGAATAACATTTGCCAATTTTCTGACCATTTAACTAATTTATCTAGATCATCCTGTAAACTTTGTTTATCTGTATCATTAGTAACCTTTCTGAATACTTTTGTGTCATCTGCAAATTTGAGTACTTTGCTAGATATGTCATCTTCGAAATCATTTATATATTTTTAAAACAGTATATGGCCTAATACTGATCCTGTGGTACCCCACTCAAAACAGATTTCGAGTTTGAAATCTCACCATCTACTATTACTCTCTGTTTTCTGTGTGTAAGCCACTTTTCTATCCAGTTGATTACATCATTAACTATGCCATAGGCTTTTAGTTTAAGTAACAACCACTCTGTAATTTCTTCAAAAAAACATGAGATTAGTTAGACATGACCTTTCTTTTAGGAACCCATGTTGAGATGTATTTATTAATTTATGTTTTACAAGGAATTCCACCATGTGGTCTCTAATTAATGTTTTGAGTAATTTACAAACAACTGATGTTAAACTCACTGATCTGTAATTGTCTGGCTTATTCCTCGATCCCTTCTTAAATAGCGGCATAATGTTTGCCTGAAGGAACTAGTCCTTCTTCTAATGACAAGTTAAACAATTTTGGAAGTGGAGTACTAATTTCCTCAACAATTTCCTTAACCAGTTTTGGTGGTATCCCATCAACTCCAGGTGATTTATTATCTTTCATCTTCTTAATTTTCTTTGCTATCATTTCATGAGTTAAAAATAACTGCCCTAAATGTTCTGATGTATTGCCCTAAAATTTTGCAAATGGAACTGGAAGTGAGCTAATATCTTCTGTGGTGAACATTGAGCTGAAATACTCATTCAGGACCTCTGCCATTTGAAACCCGTCTGAAATTATGTTTCCCCTGTTGTTTTCCAGTGGTCCGACCTTATGTCGAACTTTCTGTTTACTCCTTACATAAGCATAGAAACTCTTGCTGTTATTTTTTATATTACCTGCCAATTGTTTTTCAAAGGTTCTTTTAGATTTTCTAATTTTAGTTGTAGCTAGGTTAAGTGCCTCTTTGTAATTTACATAGTCGTCATCCTTTCTGGTACACCTATAAACCCTCCACATAGTTTGCATAAACACTATTTTCTAATAACTTCTTTTGACAAGTGTTTCTTTCTAGACCGTTTTTCTTGTTTTTTCAAGGGAACAAATTTATCGATGATACTCTCAATTTCATATTTTAGAATATTCCAACATTCAATTACTGTCTTATTCATGAGCATGTTATTCCAATCTAGCTTTGCTAAGTATTTTCTCATATCTTTATAATTACTTTTGTGGAAGTTTCTCCCATATGTTTTTTATTTTTACTTTCTGATTGTGGTCACTGTTACCCAATGGTTCATGTATTTTTACATTGTCCACTAATTCTTTTTGTGATGATAAAACTATATCTAATACATTTTCTCCCCTGGTTGGTTCTAGTACGTGCTGAGTAAGAAAGCTATCCTGGATTAAAAATAGAAATTGTTGGTCCTCACCCCCTGTACTCTCTAGAGATTTCCATTGTATGTGTCCATGGTTAAAATTATGATACATTATGATACATTCCCCTTTACTAACTTCCTTTATAGCATTTTGTGTTTTTGTGTTATCCTCTTCGTTCATGTTTGGACTTCAGTATACTAATCCAATAGTTAATTTTGAATTTCCTAAAACTTTTTTGCACCAAACAGCTTCATCGTAATCTGCTTCGCCTTCTAATTTTATTTCCTAAGCCTGAATAGATTCTTTAACATATAAAATAACTCCCCCTCCCCTTCCTCCTATTCGATCTCTCCTAAACATTACGTATCCTGTCAATCCTAATTCAGCATTTGTAATGTCTGTGTTGGCCCATGATTTGGTTATACCAATTATGTGAGGGTCAATATCTTCTACCATAATGTTTAATTCATTTTTCTTATTTAGCATTTAAATTATCTAGCATTTAAACACACGCATCTATAACCTGCTTCAGACATGTTTTTCAGACATTCTGTCATTGGTTTATCTGTACTAGTGGCCTCTTGTCCTGCTTGAGGCATCTCTAAGTAACCTACCTGCGTTTCTAGTTTAAATGGTGTTTATTACAACAAATAATTAAATATTATTTGATATGCTACCCATGCCACTGTCTACTGCTGCTGAGAGTCCATCCGCAAATACTGCTGTCCCCTTTCCACTTAGATGAAGCCTGTCCTTCATGTACATATCCGCCCTTCCAACAAAACTTCCCCACAAATCCACAAAACCAACTTCCTCTTCCATACATAGCTTCTCGACTAGCATGTTAATTGCCATCCCCCGCCAATTTCGATATCTATGACCCTCCTTCCTATTACTGGTAAAATCCCTGACAGTATTACCTGCTCAACCCGCGTCTGCTTTAGTGTTCTGACCAAATTCCTGTATTTCCTAACTATGGCAGTTGTACCCTTCCTCTCTACGTTATTTGTCCCTATGTGTACTAAAACAGATCCATCCTTGGCTGAACCTACAATGTTTTCTACCCTCTCAGTTATCGCCTCTATTTTGGCCCCAGGCAAGCAAACTACCATGTCATCTCCCTAGTTTAAGACTCTGTCAGTCTTCCTAACTGTTGAGTCCCCCACAAATACCCTCGCTCTCTTTCTCACCCCCTCTATCACTGCCTCGGAATAGCTCTTCCGATGGATCCCCTCCATCATATTCTGTCCTGCAGCCTTGTCACTTGGTGGCAGACTGTTATCAGGCTCTCTCTCACTCATCAACCTGTCACCTTTCCCTCCCATCGCTTAGCTAACTTGCGCTCCCTTCCGACACCCTCCCTCCCATCTCCCTCACTCCCATTGCCATAACTGTTGTCTCTTTGCCCCCCCGACTCCTTCGCTACTGTCTTCCCCACTCCCATTTCCTTCGATCCATTTGTCTTCCCTCCCATTTCTTTCCTTCTTGTCTCCTTTCGTCCTGTCTCCCTACGACCTGTCACCTTACCTGCCCTCAGCCTCCTCCCAGGCTGAGGTGAGCTCTCCCTAGCATCTCTCTCGTCGTCTTCCCCCACTTTATAATCTACTGTCCCCCCACCAGAACCACTGGCGCAACCCACCTGCTCCCTTCCCACCACTGCCACAATGAGCAGCCTCAGCTGTTCTAACTCTACCTCAAGTTCCTTCATCCTCGTACATCCCCTATACGCAAAACTAAAACTATCCACCTGAACCTCAGCCCAGGACTTCTCGCACCCGGACTTGACGAAGTCCACCCAGTTGCTACAACTGTTGCATATTAAATGCCTGGTGGCCTTTACCTGCCGTATGCATGGCGCTATCACAAAATTTAGACTTAATCTGACTGCTACGTTAGCCTTGAATAAGGCTGTTTTTGTGTTCAAAAGAACACTTTAGGCTAATATACTTGCTAACTATGTCAAAAAAAGCCTTCCACCTAGCGAATATAGAGAACACTGTGTAAACAAAACAACGAACTTACACTAAAATCCTGCTGTTAATTTCTTTTTGAAGAAATCTTTTACTACAACTATGTCAGATATTATCTTATGTATGTAATTTATGTAAATGTATCACTTTATCTAATATATATTTAACAATGTATACGATAGTTTGGTACACCAGTTTAACTCACGACCTGTAAATAAACTCCCCCTTATCGCTCGTTGAATTTGAGTCCGGGAAAAATACTGCCTGTTAACCAAAAGTTTCCTAATATATGTCTATAAGAAGTTTGTGTATAGTATATGTGTAATAATTATTCTAACCAATATTCCCAATGTTTCTGACTATTCACTATGCAACCTCAATGTTCGAAAGGTAAACCACCCTATTGACTTCCCTCTCGGAGTCCGGAACTAACTTACTCTAAAATCCTGCCTCTGACTAATAATTAACAAAATCTATTTTCTAATATACTGTATGTCTACAATACGTTTATGTATAATATATATGCAATAGTAATATTTATTCTATTCGATATTCCACTTTTTTTGGTAAATTCTCTACACCAATTTCAAGTCGCTGCTGCACCAAGATTCCAGAAGTCAAGCGTTCAAGTAGTAGTAGTAGTAAACTATGTAAAACTCATGCTGTGTGCTGTTTTTATTCTATATCCATTTATTTAACTGCATAAATTTAAAGTGCCAACATTATAGTTGAAGTAACAACTATCACATATTACTTTTCATGTATAAGGTTTATGTTGTAATGGTAATGGTTCTTGGCTAAAACAAACATAGACATGGAGAGTAGACACAGAACTAATAACATACATATTTGTAGATGTCCTCACTATTTCGTTCATCTTGCTCAGATAGTCAGGTACAGTCAGCAACACAATTTCAGTATCAGGTATTTTACGACCAAATGCTGCCTCCATGTAAGCAGAGATATCAATCTGAAACAAGTGGCAGCCATGTAGAAATTGTAATAACATGTTTTCTGAGTAAAAACCAACAAAATATTGGTAGAATCCTGAACAAAACTTACTAGTGGGACTTTGTATAGTGTTTTATTTTTAGGGAATTGACTAAGGTGCATCATGAATAATTTGAAAATAATCTACTTTACATTCATTTACTTTACATTCATTTACGTAAATAGGGTAGTCTCGGAAAAATCAGGGACTTGTATGTAAATCGGAGGGTCTAAGAGAACAAAATATTACAAAAAGACGCATGCACGCACGCACGCACGCACGCATGCACACACACACATACACACACAATACTCAATCAATGTTTAATAATCATAAATCAGTTATGGCGAAGTCTATCACCAGAGTCACTAGACAACCTTACGACTTTGTTTGTAACATTATCATCTGCTGTGTGACCACGTAAGTCCAGTACTTGATAATGAAACATTGTGATTGTGATTGTTATTGATTAATGACACACCAAAGATAACGATAAGTTACTCACATGCGTCATGTTCCTCTTGAACTCACCCATTGACTTCTTGTTATATGTCTTTTTAGGATTCCTCCTATATAGTAATGATTCACAAATCTGCAATTCAAGTCCGACCATAACACTTCGTATTGTAACCATTTCATAGCTGTTAGTTGTAGCAGTCAAATAATATTATTAATTACAGTGGGGGTCGGTCACAGAGGGTGACCTAGTGGCGGAGTGACCCCCACCGATACCATGTGAATTGTATATATAAGTCAGTAGTGGTACAGATAGTACTGGTAGTGGGTAGCTGATAGGCATGATTTACTAATTATGTGTAAACACCTTTTGGGGGCCGGCATGCTTGCTGAGATTATTGGATGTATCTTATTTTGATGGTGTATGCTTGCCTAATTTCATGCTCCTTAATTAATAAATCTAAATGTCATTCTTTGGCCTATTTCAATCTACGCTGGACTTGTGTTGTTATTTTGCATAAATGAATTTATGTGACAGCGGCGCATAAAGGATTTTATGCGAGATGACAGGGCAATGAAGGCGATTTGAGGTTAGACCTTTTATGGTAGAGAGAGTATTGGCCTAATTACTCGCTCACGCGTATGGATACACCAACCACGTGACCTAGAGCCAGCCTCTCTCGATTTCCAAGTTAGCTTGTGTCGTGAGACCTTTGCGCTGCAAATATTTCCGAATTTCTATTGTTACTGATTATTCGTTATCGCTGAATTTGTTGATTTTATTGCAAGATCAGTTTTGTTGTTCGGTTTATTCCGATCCGTTTGAAAAAATCCCACCCTCCCTCCCTAATATTGTGTTAACAGTTGTTACCCAGTGTTATCTAATAAATCAAGTGGTGCATTAGGTAGGGATACACTGGAACACTGAAGACAGAGAGGTAGTTCACCAAGTTTTTGAATTTTTTGACGCTTTTCCCTGTTATAGTTTGGTACACGAGGTTCTGCATTAACGCTTTTCCCTCCACTGAGTTTTCAGTAGTGTACACAGGGTTTTTAGTGCGGGTACTTTTTACGAGTACATTTGGGTGGCTGTTTGGCCCTACCTCTCGGTCTGATGTGTTAGTAGTTACTGGTTGACTAATGTCTAGCTATGTAACACCTTTATACATTGTGTGTTGTGTTTCCATAATGTTCATTATGAATTGTTCAAGAATGTTGGGTGGTTAGCCCACTTTTTTCATTTACCATGTTTGGCTAGGGGCGGAGTGACCCCCACCGATACCATGTGAATTGTATATATAAGTCAGTAGTGGTACAGATAGTACTGGTAGTGGGTAGCTGATAGGCATGATTTACTAATTATGTGTAAACACCTTTTGGGGGCCGGCATGCTTGCTGAGATTATTGGATGTATCTTATTTTGATGGTGTATGCTTGCCTAATTTCATGCTCCTTAATTAATAAATCTAAATGTCATTCTTTGGCCTATTTCAATCTACGTTGGACTTGTGTTGTTATTTTGCATAAATAATATTATTACACAGTGAGATCACAAACCCCCACAATCCAATAAATAGTATCAAATTATTATCTGGCATTTTTTCTTTCCATATCATCATCCTATGCAAAACACAGTAATATCCTGTCCACAACTAATGTTTAAAAAGAACAATAAAAGGTGCTAACCATGTGCTTTTACTAGTTTTGACTGGTTTAAACCAGTTTTTATGGTGTTTAGCCTGGTTCTAACCACTTTTTGGTCAAAAACATGTTTTGACCGTCTAGAGATCAACCCTGATTTTGAAACCCATTTTTTCATTTTAACAACCAAAAATGAATGGGATTTAAAAACTATTGACAATACATTTAGAAATAGTGTTTGGGATGGCAGGGATTTCTTCAAATTCGAATAGCATAAAAATTCAGTAATTTAGCTGTGTACGTGGACCATGAAAATATGCTAGCATATTACAGACACGAAAATTACAGTGTTTGAAAACTGTTCAGTAAGTTCACATCTTTATGGCTTAATGCTAGCATAAGCCATACCAGACATATTGTAGGTAGTATGAAAGATGTTTTTATAATATAACCAGAATTAGGTAACATTACTGATTACCTAGCTGATGGTACATAGTGGTTGTTAAATCAACATTTTGAATTGTGCTTACTGTCCTGGGGAAGAATGATTATTACAGATAGTAACGCCCACCAGAATATTCATAATATGTGGGGTTTCTTTGTGAAGTGTCCACCCACCGCGGCTAAGCTCTTCTCAAACTGCCAGACTTCGTCTGCCACTGTGGCCGTCATCTCATTGCTTCCCCCAAGCAGCTTGGCAATCGCAGTAAAGTAATCCATAAAGATTCTGTGGCCTTTCGATGTTTTGTATGACCGGTATGACAAAGTAAGCTTGATTTGACCAAACTGAAACCACAATGTTTTAGATACATAAACTTTGGTATGTTATGCATTATGTTGGATAGAATATCAATCATAACTCGCAACTATTTTAAGTTGCAGCTGCATGGATACAAGTTTACCAGTGCATGAATTTTCAGCTTCAGTCTGTAATTGTTGAAGTTAGATTTAACAAGATTTGCCATCCAAGCCAAAGGCCCAGATGGCAAGTGGACAAGGAAGCCATTGGCTTATTGAGAGTCCAACAATGTTCATCTACTTATAACCCGCCCTCCTGAGATATGTGTCAACCTTGTTTTTAAATATATTCATGCTGCTAGCAGTTACACAATCTGTAGACAATTTGTTCCATTCTTTTATTGTCCTCTGTGAGAAAGAGTGCTTCCTGATGTCCAATCTACATTGATCCTTTACTAATTTTACCTCATGTCCTCTAGTTCTGCTATCCTTCTTGAGTGAGAAAAACATATTTCTATCAATATTTTCATACCAATTCAATATCTTAAAAACTTCAATCTGATCTCCTCTTAACCTCCTTGTCTCTAGAGTTGTTAAACCACATTCCTTCAGGCGTTCTTCATAACTAAGGTCTCTCAGTTCTGGAATCATTTTAGTTGCTCTCCTTTGTATGCGTTCAAGCGTATCTATATCCTTCTTACGATATGGTCTCCATGCTTGTATACAGTATTCTAAATAAGGTCAAACTATTGCTTTATAAAGAGGTATAATTAACTTTTTCCCTTGTATGTTATGTTTCTTCTAATCAATCCGAGAATTTGATTACCCTTTGAAGCTGCAATACCACACTGCTCTGAAAGTTTCATATCAGTGCTTATTGTAACCCCTAAGCCCTTTTCTTTTACAGTAGTACCCAGAACAGTATCTCCCATTTTATAGTTTACATCCAAGTTCCCATGTCCTGTATGTAGGCATTTACATTTCCCAAAATTGAACAACATCTGCCATTTCTCAGACCATTTCACTAATCTGTCTAGATCGTTTTGTAAATGTTGTTTATCACCATCAGTATTAACCTTTCTAAACAGTTTTGTATCATCTGCAAATTTCAGTACGTTACTTGTTATACTGTCGTCCAAGTCATTGATATATATTAAGAATAATATAGGTCCTAATACTGATCCTTGAGGTACCCCACTCAAAACCGATTTCCAATTTGAAACTTCTCCATCCACTACAACTCGTTGTCTTCTGTCAGTCAGCCATTGTTCTTTCTATCCAGTCAGTTATGCTATCCCCAATACCATGGGCTTTTAATTTAAGTAGTAATCTTTGATGTCGCACTTTGTCAAAAGCTTTCTGAAAATCTAAGTAGATAATATCTACTGGCGATCCCACGTCTATCCACTTAGTGATTTCTTCCAAAAAAACATAACATATTTGTTAAGCATGACCTCACTTTAAGGAATCCATGTTGAGATGAATTTAATAATTTATGCTTAACAAGGAAGTCGACCATATGGTCTTTAATTAACCCTTCTAATAATTTACAAATCACTGACGTTAAACTCACTGGTCTGTAATTTTCTGACTTATTTCTCGAACCCTTTTTAAATAATGGTATGATGTTTGCTTCTTTCCATTCAAACGGAACAACTCCCTCTTTTAATGACAAGTTGAATACTCTTGCAAGTGGTACACTGATTTGTTTTACTGTTTCCATTAGTAATTTTGGAGGAATCCCATCCACTCCCAGTGATTTATTATCCTACATTGTCTTTATTTTCTTAGCTACCATTTCTGGAGTTACAACTAACGGTCCTAAATAGTCAAATTTAGCCCCCTGAAATTTAGCATCAGCAACTGGTAATGAACTAATATCTTCTTTGGTAAACACTGAACTGAAGTAACCATTTAGGTCTTCCACTATTAAAAACCCCTGTGATATTATATTTCCAGCACTGTCTTCTAGAGGTCCAACCTTGTCTTGTACGTTTTGTTTACTCCTGACATATGCATAAAAACTCTTGCTGTCATTTTTTATGTTACATGCTGGTTTTTGCTCATAGCTTCTTTTAGATTGTCTGATTTCAGTTGTTGCTGCATTAAGTGCCTCTTTGTAATTTGCATAGTCATCTTCCTTTCCAGTACACCTATAAACCCTCCACATAGTTTGTTTTAACACTATTTTTCTAATAGCCTCTTTTGACAAGTGTTTCTTTCTACACCGTTTTCCTTGTTTTTGGAAGGGAACAAATTTATCGATGATACTCTCAATTTCATATTTTAGAATATTCCAACATTCAGTTGCAGTCTTATTCATCAGCATGTTATTCCAATCTAGCTTTGCTAAGTATTTTCTCATATCTTTGTAGTTACCTTTGTGGAAGTTTCTCTTGTACGTTTTCTTATTTTTACTTTCTGATTTTACATTGATGTCAAAATGTATTTGATTATGGTCACTGTTACCCAATGGTTCAAATATTTTTACATTGTCCACTAATTCTTTTTGTGATGACAAAACTATATCTAATACATTTGCTCCCCTGGTTGGTTCTAGTACGTGCTGAGTAAGAAAGCTATCCTGGATTAAACATAGAAATTGTTGGTCCTCACTCCCTGTGCTCTCTAGAGAATTCCATTGCATGTGTCCATGGTTAAAATCTCCCATTATGATACATTCCCCTTTACTAACTTCCTTTATAGCGTTTTGTTATTTTTGTGTTGTCCTCTTCGTTTATGTTTGGATTTCGGTAAACTAATCCAATAGTTAATTTAGAATTTCCTGAAACAATTTTGCACCAAACAGCTTCATCACAATCTGCTTCCCTTTCTAGTTTTATTTCATAAGCCTGAATAGATTCTTTAACATATAAAATAACTCCCCCTCCCCTTCTTCCTATTCGATCTTTTCTAAACATTACGTATCCTGTCAGTCCTAATTCAGCATCTGTTATGTCTATGTTGGCCCATGATCCAGTTATACCAATTATGTGAGGGTCAATATCTTCTACCATAATGTTGAATTCGTTTTTCTTATTTACTATGCTCCTTCAATTTAAACATACGCATCTATAACCTGTTTCAGAGATGTTTTTCGGACGATTTGATATTGGTTTATCTGTGCTAGTGGCCTCTTGTTCTGCTTGAGACACCTCTAAGTAACCCCCCTGCACTTCTAGTTTAAACAATGTTTACTACCAAAAATATTTGTCATTGTACCCATGCCACTATCTACTGCTGCTGAAAGTTCGTCCGGGAATACTGCTGCCCATTTTCCACTTAGATGAAGCCCATCCTTCATGTACATATCAGCCCTCCCATCCTTCATGTACATCAGCCCAAAACTTCCCCATAAATCCAACTTCTTCTTCCCTACATAGTTTCTGGACTAACATGTTAATTGCCATCCCCCGACAATTTCGATATACGTGACCCCTCCTGCAAATTACTGGTAAAATCCCTGACAGTATTACCTGCTCAACCCGCGTCTGTTTTAGTGTTCTGACCAACTGCCTATATTTCCTAACTATGGAAGTTGTACCCTCCCTCTCTACGTTATTTGTCCCTACATGTACTAAAACAGATCCACCCTTACCCAAACCTACGATGTTTTCTACCCTCTCAGTTATCGCCTCTATTTTGGCTCCAGGCAAGCAGACCACCACATCATCTCCCTTGTTTAAGACTCTGTCGGTTTTCCTAACTATCGAATCCCCCACAATGTGATGTGTGAATATGTTTAAAAACAAACTTGATAAATATCTCAGAAGGGCAGGTTACAAGAGAGATAGTCAGTCGGGGACCATAGGTTGATCTGACATGGAGCCAACACTGACTTAATCCAGACGTAATTCATCCAGAAGCTAATTTCATTACTTTGATGAAATTGCATGTTATTGCATGTGCATAGCAAATGTTATTTTCACCAATGCATATTTACCTTGATCCTCTGTATCGAAATATCTTTTGCATCTTGGCCTACTTTCATTGAAAACAAAGCTGGTATACCATATCGACCCACTGTTGCCAGAGCCTTCTCTAAATTCCACGTGTTGCTATTAAACGTGCCAGAGTCAGCATCATCAGTCACAAACCATGAGCCGGCTGATTTTATAATCTAAAACAATACAACATTCTCGCATAAAGTTACCTAACTTCAATTATCCTCTTCCATGTAAAGTAAATGAATCAAATGAGTTGTCAAGCTGCTATTGTGGGGCACAAAGTCATCAATTCTACAATAAAATAAGTCTGCACATTTAGTTCTATCATACAATGAGACATAGTTGAAAGTATCTGAAGTACTTTTTTATTTGTTGTAGTGAACAACTGTGAATATATTTGCATTTGAAGAAGCAGAATAATTGAATTTAAATACTTTCAAATGTATTTTACCTCATATCTGGCAGTTACCAATATATTACTTACCATTTTCAGCGGTTTACTGCTCTGCCTGTCAACAGCTGTTTTATTCATACATGCTTGAAAGTAACTTTGCCCTTTTTTGATTGCTGTGGAATTGACCCCTTTGTAGGTGTGATCACGTTTTTCAATCAGCTACAACAATAGAAAGAATTAGCAACAAATTTATTACATTAGTGGCTGTGGTGGTTGAATAAAAACTATTTACACATAAAAACAGCTTAATATCGATGCTTCTACCAACAGGCGAGGTTTCTTTTGACAAATCTGCAATTTATTGTCAAATAGCCAGTAATAATAAGACGATCCCCAATTAGTCCAATTAGACTCATGGCGATCAGGGTAGCCACATACAAAAGCCTTGATTAGCGGGGTGGCTCATTAAAAATAGGCGATTGCTGATAACAAATACTTAACACTAATCAGCATCTAGACATGGGCAAAGCAGGCACAGTGAAAGGTGGGCAAAATGGGACACTTGTTGATGTTTGTAGGACAAATATATTTCCATTTCTCTATCAATTACTTTTGGGCACATGCAGTGGTTGTATTAACTATGGAATGGGTAATTTAAATATTCACATTAGCCAGTGACTCTTTTTACCCAACTGGTTCCCGTTTGGTCCACCCTGTGAACAATATGAAATATAAACTATGTATGGGAATTTTTAATGCAATGGACCTGTTGAAACTATCTACAACATATACCTAGATGTTGATGGCACTGCTATTTTTGGATCCTACATTCATCTACATGGAAAAAACAACCCTCTTTTTTGGTGTTTGAGACACACCAGCTTGATTGGATTTGTTTTAATTTGCACAGTTAATGCAATTTTTTTTGCCCTAGCTGTAGAGTGGGTCTTGAGTAAAAATATAATGAACGCTTTTCTGCCAGAAATCTATTTCCATAGTAATAAACAAAATGGCCACCATTTTGAACAAACGTTGGCAAATTGAGAATCATTGCCATTCTCTGTAGAACAAGATATCGTTATAATTCTTAAAAAACCATTTTCAGTATCCATTCTATTACACAACTGGTAAAAAAACATTTTAATAAAAGTTATTTTTGTTTTTATAAATGTTTGATTATTTTGATACTGTGTTGTGCCAGTTGAACAGAACACTCCAAACTTTATTTGGCAAGCACGATTACTTCCAGAGATTTTTCTTCCAAATGTGAAAAACATGGTTTTGAGAATACGGCTGTCAAAGATTGAAAAACAGGATAAATACCAGTGATTTAGAGGTATGTAATTGTTATAAAAGTGAACTTTATGGATAGTAAATACACAATGCTAACAGAATAAAGGGGAAACACATTTTGAGTATTTTTTTTACAAAATGCTATTTCACCTGCCACAGAACACTTTAACGATGAAAAACCAGAATGTGCATCAATGAAACTGTTGGCCATGCGGCTATGCCATTTTTGGTTCATTTCAAACATCACCACACCCAGACAATTTGACAAACCCTAATGTGAACGCTGGCTGCACCTATTGCAATCTTCGTGATGACTGTTTCACCACATCGGCTTCATTAATTATTTGAGCTATTTGGGGAGTGTCCCTCGGTTATTCAACTTGTTCAGTCTCTTACCTGTTAACATAACAATGTCATCCTATCTCAAGTCAAAAATCAATATGACTTCAATGTGAATGAAGATAAAATTAATTATTTAGATTCAACTATATGATGTCTTCGACCTCCTGCATGTGGATGAAAGATGTGGTCTTTGATTTCTAAGAATGATTTCTTTAGTTCATGATTAGTCTAGAAAAATGATTTACATGATACATGAAGCAACATTTCAAAATGTAGATGACTAATGTAAAATGTTGGATTAATGTTTTATTTATTTATTTTATTCTGTCAAGGGTACAGAAGCGACAATATTTCTTATAAAATCGACACACGTTAAAAAGGCTAATCAGCTGGTCAGTGCCAAAAGAAATATATAAATAAGTCAAAGCATCATAGTTGTTATTACTTGCCACAGTTTTACTTCCAACACTTGATTTTTTAATGTTTCATTCAGCATGTGGTTAACCAACATGATATCAGATTATGTCATGTGACACTTTGGAGTGACATGCACTGATGCAGAAAATGGCTTGTTCTGTACCTGTTTAATGACAGCATCAGTCCACTGTGCCATTTTACTTATGGTGCCCCACGTTAGTACATGTTCGGGCACCAGTGGGTCAATGATGGAAGTGCCACATGCGTACTGGTAAAAGTCATCACATGGTCCAACTGTCATGTCCATCTTGGCCAGCATGGATCCACTAAGAGCGACACAGTCTGCACTCAGACATACCTGTAGTGCATGCAACATTAACCAACTTATTATCGGTGCTTTGTGTTTGAAATAAACACACATCACACAGCAGGTAACTCCATTGAAAGTATATCTTGTCCAATGCAATGTTTGGTTGTGTCAGTTGGATAACCGTGAATCAGTGGGAACTCCTAAAATTCCTAACTAAAAGTACTTGTAATAATAAATACCAGTAGTGGTGTATAATTTATAAGATGTTCATATTTGTTAACAATCACCTACTCTGCATGGTAGGGTTTATACACC
Organism: Lamellibrachia satsuma; assembly: GCA_033239005.1. Classification (NCBI taxonomy): domain Eukaryota; kingdom Metazoa; phylum Annelida; class Polychaeta; order Sabellida; family Siboglinidae; genus Lamellibrachia; species Lamellibrachia satsuma. Next base: position 3,974,894 of record BSQZ01000007.1, read on the forward strand.
TGTACAATGAGACAACACACTTCCACATAGATTGGAATTTGCCTGGATTCATTTGATATCATGTCACCCGCTTGTCAATGTCATAACTGTATGCTGAATTTATGTCACAGTTGGATGTTACTTGTAGCTTTTTGGAGCCAGTTAGTTTTATCTTATAATTACGACATAAACTCAAATGTCCATTTATTATAATACTCCTATTAATAACATCACTTAATATGTACGACCAAATGTAATAAAGTGTAAATACACGTCATGCAGAACATGAGTGTCAGAAAGTGTGTGTATTTGGTTTTCCGCTGTTGTGACTCCTGCATTTTTATCTCGAAAGCGTGGATGACCAGGAAGACTTCATTGACATTTTTTCCCAAAAGTTCAGCAGATTGAGATGTCCCATGACATCCATATTGAATCAGCGAAGTCTAGTACTTTGGCACACTTCTACTCAATGAACCAGCTAATCTCCTGTCTCAGCTTGAACATTCAGCACAGCATGTCACCTCGACTTGGATATGTGGAAGTGCGCATGCGTTGGGGTGGTACGAATCCGTTACATCGCTCCACACATATCACCAACACAACATGTTCACCAACACAACGAATGACCACAACTGGTACAACAATTCAACATAATCCACTGATCACACAGAACCAGACAAACCAAATGACAACAAATGCAATTAATCAAAACAACACCCTTTACCACAACACATGAACCAAAATTTCCAAGATGGCGGACTTCCACTGCCAGCACCATCCAGATGAGTTCTTTTAATTTTATCGCTAAGCATTTCATTATTAAGCTTACTTTTTCTTCAAGTCGCCACATGTTTGCATTTGGATCTAACGTTTTGATCTAAAACCATGCTACAAAATGTATTCCAATTCAGATCTCCTTTTAGGAAATATTCACCTCACCTAGTCCTGCACTCCAAGCGGATGAATCTTGGGCTAACACAATTTATCACTGTCATTCTCCTAATAGTAACGATCATTGGAACAAGTCAACGCGTATCTCGATCAAATCTCAAAATTAAACCAAAATATTATACCCTAACTGTGAAACCCCGAATTAAATTCCCACCCAAAATCAAATTCAAATCAGACATTCTTACACATCTGTACCTCAGCGGACTGATCCCACTCTCAGGCGACATCCACCCAAACCCTGGCCCAAATTTGTCCTTGTGGAAGTTGTCATCAAATGCCCTAGACAATGCCCTAAACAACCAATTTAGCTCTGTACTTACCCAAGAAAAGCACCCCATCCCTCAAATAGCCCCCTCTACTTACCCCAACATTCCCCTTCTCAAAATTGGCATAGACGGCATAATAAAGCAGCTGGAAAATCTAAACCAGAACAAAGCTACAGGCCCAGATGAACTCACAGCCAGAGTCCTTAAAGAAATGGCAAAGCAGATAGCTCCCATCATCACCCAAACTTTCCAACAGTCATACAACACAGGTAAACGTCCTAATGACTGGCTACAAGCATTAGTAACTCCCATACACAAAAAGAGCCACAAATCTGACCCTGCTAACTACAGACTCATATCACTAACCTGCATCCTCTGTAAAGTAATGGAACATATCATCCTAAGCAATATGTGGAAGCACCTGCACAAGCAAAACATCATTCTCCACTTCCAACACGGATTCCAGTCGGGACTGTCTTGTGAATCTCAACTCATTGACACAGTCCATGACTGGATGACTGCTATGGACAAGACCCAAATAGACGCAATTCTGCTTGACTTTGCCAAAGCGTTCGACAAAGTGCCTCACCTATGTCTTCTATTAAAATTGACCTCCTACGGAATCACTGGAAACACTCAAAATTGGATCAAATCTTTTCTATCCAACTGCAAACAGAGTCTCAGTTAACTGAGCCCTGTCGGACATCACTGATGTCACATCTGGTATCCCACAGGGTTCAGTTTTAGGACCTGTCCTCTTCTTACTCTACATAAATGACATAGATGGAAACATCAAATCTTCTATATGCCTTTTTGCAGATGACAGTATTATATATCGTGAAATATCTTCTAAAACCGACCACGAAATTCTCCAAACTGACTTAAACCAACTCCAAACATGGTCTGACAAATTGCAAATGGAATTTAATGTATCTAAATGTGTCCACCTTCCAATAACAAACAAAACTAAACCCAGCACACACAAGTACTCGCTCTCTGGTCAGCCATTATCCACTGTATCCAGCCACTCATATCTCGGAGTAAAATTGGATTCTAAATTCACTTGGACAAATCACGTCACTGACATAACTTCAAAATCTTCAAAAGTTTTAGGCATGATTAAACGAACTCTTGGCCCATGTAAACCCGAAGTTAAACAAAGAGCCTACAACATGCTAATCCAGCCAAAACTCGAGTACTTGTCACCCATATGGAATCCTCACACCATTTCACAAGTTAAAAGCCTTGAAAGAGTACAACACTCTGCTGCCAGATTTTTTTAAAATGATTACAGATGGAACACAAATCCAGCAGATCTAATTACTGCCCTTGGATGGCCAACCCTTGAACGAAGACGTAATATTAAACAAGCCACAACCTTCTACAAAATTCTAAATAATATTATTGAGATCACCCACCCCTCCAGGTCTACTAACCCGCTCTAGAACCCGTGGACAATACGCAGCCCACAGGTGTCGTATAAATGCAATGGTCTTTTCATTTTATCCCTGAGCCATTCGCATATGGAATATGATTCCACCAAAAATTACCGACATAAAAAACCCAAAATCATTTCAAGAAGCTATCATGGAACTCCCTTTCATCACACCTGCTCACCTACTGCCTTTAAAACACAGTGCTCAGCGTAAACTTTTCCATAGTGTGGGTATGGAGACTGTCTGTGTGTGCATGTGGCAAGACAGCGACAGTATCTGTACACATAACCAACCTATTAAAAATTTTCATCTAACATCCTATACATAAAATAAATAAAACTATCAGATAAAAACCCTTTCAGCAACATTAAAGATACTAGTCCCTTAGTTGTATGTACCACTCAGAGCGCATGTGCACAGTCCACCACAAACTCCTGCACTAGTTAGTTTGGGCTGTTTGGAGTATAACCACTTGAGACTTGACCAGCACAATTTTTAATAGCATATGATATCTTGGTATTGTGCATTCATCGCAACTAAAATATGGCTAGACAGATTGTAAAGAGACGTAAATGGACAAACTGAGGCCATAGATACACAAAAAGAAAAGGTGCTCAAACTGCTGGTGTCTTTTCTAATGAGAACGATGATGTAGTTCACAGCCTTCAAAACGAAGCCCATTACATTTTCACAGACTTGCCATGGATGATGCAGTGGGCCCAGAAGTGATTTCCACAAAAGATATCAACAAGTATTCTCTAAAAATGCTCCATCTTTCTAAACATTCATTTACCTTCTTTGTGGTTTGTGTGCGTGTGCTCTGTTGAATTATCAGTAGTACTGTCAAGACAAATAGCAGAATTACACATGCTGCAATTGCAGCGGCCAAAATCTTTGTGGCATCAGCATACGTTTTTTTCTTCTCAGTTTTGCCTAGAGTGAAAATGGACACAATATCAAATGTACATAACATATATATATATATAACTGTATAAATATTATCTACAGTTACTATTTAATAGTATGTAATCAATTTGGTTGGTCTTTTGTATTAGTTAGTATTTTTAAATTAATTAAATTGTGAAAATATGCCCGATATCTTCCATGGTCCAATGACTTTTTAACAAAACTGTATATATGTATATATATATATATATATATATATATATATATATATATATATATATATATATATATATATATATATATATATATATATATATATATATATATATATATACGCATACATATATATATATTTATGCAATAACCAACACAAGTCTAATGTAGTAGAGATTGAAAAGGGCCAAATAAATGACGTTTTATTGCAAAGTGGACTGCTTATAACGCAGCCACTTTGGGAAGCACATTAACAGGAATGTGAACTCCTCAAAGCAAACCAGACAGGAACTGAACACATGTACAGCCCCGTCCGGCAAGTTTCTCAGAGCCCATATTCCTACAGGCATGACGATAACATATATACATCAAGAAGTCGTCATGAACATGTAATGCAAAGAATACAGACATTCCACCACCAATATGCAAATTTAATTACAAACAGGTGGGGCCATTTCGCTAACCTATATAAACATAAACCAAGAATACCGATGAAGAAACAGGAAGCCTGTCTGCGCAGAAAACCCCATGAACACCAACTACTAGGGGATAAACCCGTGTTCATCTAGTATAAAGCGAAAAGTGGGGAAAGCGGTTTCGACATCTTCCAACTTCCTATTTCATCAACGATTTTACACTAAGTATTGAAAATAAGGAAGGAAGGTGGGGAGGAGGGCGGATTTCGAGAGACAAATTTTCTAGACACCACTTCGCGATGCAGAGACTGGAACAGGAGTGGTTTGAACTGGTTTCCTTTAAGCCGTGATTGGCTGAATATCGTGGAGTAATACAAATTACATCAAGAAGTCGTCATGAACATGTAATGTAAAGAATACAGACATTCCACCACCAATACGCAAATTTAATTACAAAAAGGTGGGGCCATTTCGCCACAAGGTCACCCACAAACATGTGACCACCCGATATATATATATATACATACATATATATACAGTATATATATATATATATATATATATATATATATATATACATATATATATATATATATATATATATATACAGTATATATGGTGCATAACAATTTTTATGAGATAACCAAGACAGGTCGTTGTTAAGCTTGCCCTGGGTGTCCGAGACTACACTGGAACTATTTGGCCAAATAAATTGTATTACTCCGCGCTAGCCAGCCAATCACGTCTTAGCGGAAACCAGTCCAAACCGGAGCCAGTAGCTTGAATCTTTCGCTCCTGCTTCAGTCTCTGCATTGCGAAGTTGTGACTAAAATTTGTCTCTCGAAATCTGCCCTCCTCCCCACCTTTCTTCCTTATTCTCAATGCTTAGTTTAAATGCGATTGTACATTGTTGATGAAATAGGAAGTTGGAAGATGTCGAAACCGCTTTCCCCACTTTTGGTCTAATATAAGATGAACACTGGGGTTTGTCCCCTAGTATTTGGTGTTCATGGGGTTTTCTGCGCAGACAGGCTTCCTGTTTCTTCATCGGTATTCTTGGCTTATGTTTATATAGGTTAGCGAAATGGCCCCACCTGTTTGTAATTAAATTTGTGTATTGGTGGTGGAATGTCTGTATTCTTTGCATTACATGTTCATGACGACTTCTTGATGTATATATGTTATCGTCATGCTAGTAGGAATGTGGGCTCTGAGAAACTTGCCGGACGGGGCTGTACATGTGTTCAGTTCCTGTCGGGTTTGCTTAGAGGAGCTCACATTCCTGTTAATGTTCTTCCCAAAGTGGCTGCGTGATAAGCAGTCCACTTTGCAATAAAAAACGTCATTTATTTGGCCTGTTTCAATTCTCTCCTACATCGGACTTGTGTTGGTTATTGCATAAATATATATCTATCAAGTTATTTTTGTCTGTCTTTACCCCCATAGGGGTGCAGACCCATCCTCTGGGTTTTGAAAAGGGGGGCTTGAATGCACCCTAGGTACATAATTCATAGGGGATTTCTGGGCTGATTTCTAACAAATATTCTTCTTCCCCTTGCTCCCTTGTGGGGTAGGGTCCAAGTCACTTGGTAGCTTCTTCCCCTTGCTCCCTTGTGGGGTAGGGTCCAAGTCACTTGGTAGCTTCTTCCCCTTGCTCCCTTGTGGGGTAGGGTCCAAGTCACTTGGTAGCTTCTTCCCCTTGCTCCCTTGTGGGGTAGGGTCCAAGTCACTTGGTAGCTTCTTCCCCTTGCTCCCTTGTGGGGTAGGGTCCAAGTCACTTGGTAGCTTCTTCCACTTTCGTTGTTAGTTCTCTCCATCTCCCTCTGTCCTCTGTGATGGTCTTCCACTCTTGGCCGTTCGTACCTGCCCTTTCAAGATCTCATTTGACACAGTCTTTCCATCACAGCTTTGGTCTTCCTCTTCTTCTTCTGCCACCCTCTTCTGTTTTCCATGCTCCTTTTGACATTCTTTGCACATGTCCTGCCCATCTCGTTCTGCTTTCTGACAAATGCTACAGTTAAAAAAATTCTCTCAAAAAGGGGGATTATAGTTATGATTACATAGTGTCATCCCTCTTCGAAACCACCTCTCTTTCTCATCCTCCTTCTCCGCTTGCATGTCACCAGTTGCATTCTCTCCCAACATGGACATGTTGGATGGAACTCTCCTCGCTCGTCATAACTACATTTTCTGAAGTGGGATGTGGCGTATATATTCAGGGCTGGTCTTAAGACCATAGCATGGGCCATATTTAATTATGCCACGGACTGCTAGCACATTCCACATATTGATCTCGTCCCTACAGTATTGGATAGCTTCGGGGCTGACTTCCAGGGTGGTCATTGTTTTCTAGAATGGACAGCCTGGCAGAACTCCCAGCTGTGAGTTATTATCCGGTCCGTCTTTTTTATTATTGCATGGACCTTTCCCATGGCCAGCCTCCAACCAGGTCCACGAAGCTGCTGGAAATTTGGCCACAAACACACATATTTTGTGTTTCCTATAATGCGACAGGGAATCTGTTGCAAAGTGCAAGTGAAAGGATGCTTTAAATCCCGTCTCAGTGCATTGATGAAAGCAGAAACTTACCATCCTCCTTGGAGTGTACAATCATTGGGTGTATAGTTATCAGGCATTTGTGAAATTGTCATTGTTTTGTTTACATTCCACAACTTCTTCGAGTAGTTATACTGCTGCCGCAATTCTGGTGTTGCTAGTGTTGAAACACAACCAATGTCAATTGATTCAGTTTAATACGTTACAGGTCACACCTTTGCCTGCATCGCTTCTTACTGCTCCTCCAATCTTAGGCTTGGCGTTTCTTATATAGCTCCTAGCAGAGGCCACAATTAGGCTAACACAATGTGTGAGAGAGCCGCAACGTGTGTGCCAGCCACATTATGTAACAGGTGTGGTGTGTTACTCTACACTAGTGATCTCGAAAGTCATATTGGCGTTGTTGCCGAGACTGCTCCAGTGTAGCATGATGTCCTTTGACCTGCAAGCCCTTTTGATGTAGGACAATCTTCCACTCGGGGTGCTTTCTATGTAGCTTCGGGAATTCCCTGGCATTGTGCATTGCTCATAATGCACTTGGTACCCATTCTGATATCTGAAAAAAACACGTTTAACATCTGTGTTCAGCATAACACTAAAATAGTGAAACCATTCGTTGCCTGAAACCGTATGTCGCACATCAGTCTAAACTAGTTTAAATTTTATATATTCTGGAGAAATAAAGTTTGCCAGCGCATGACATATAAACATTGGCCTAGGCCACTAATATGGTAAATGTAGATGAATACAAGTACATGATGCATTGCAACATTTGCTTCAAATTTCCATTAATTGTTTATTTTATTAACAATACATTTTATGTGAAAACAGTTGTTATTTTATTCTGATGACATGCTATAAATATTTCAGATAATAAAAAAGACGCCATTATACAAATAAAATTATTTATAAAAATAATATAGCTATCAAACGGCTCCAATCGATATATCTCAATAATGTCGCAATCGTAAGTCACCTGAAACCGTCCATCATCTCCAAGTTGGAGCATGTTTGTTCCCACAAAATAACACTGTAAGCCACATGTTACTGCTCCTGACGATGAAGTGAACATATTAGATTGGCAAAAATCGCCAATTTACTCACTACTAGCCAGTAATAACTTTCATAACAACTTGAAGAACCATATATTCAAAAAACACTTACCAAATGTGCCCTTTGGGACTTGGAACTGGACTCCTCTCTATTTATTTGGTGCCGATTTAATTCCCATGTTCACTAGTTCACTAGGAAGTAGCACAAGGTAAATCACATAGCAGTTCTTGATGTACGATTTCTTTACACTTCACCCCATGGCAGACCTGTTCATTCCAATGCCATTTCGACTACTTTGGGGAGCATTCAGCCATGCTGCAATTACTTCGCAAAGACTATTCATTCCGATATCCATCTCTCTTTGTAGCCAGGTACTCATTAATACAGCTGAGCTGAGCTATGGCAAAGTGTGGTGAACAAAATTGCCAAAGCTTCGAAACGGCGGATAGAGGATTCAAACCCAGGTTCTTTCGATTGAGAGCCCGACGTTCTATCCACTACGCTACCGTGCCCCATGGGGACATGTTATTGATGACATATTAAGAGTTCTCACTAATGTACACAACTCTATTCACGATGTGTCTACAAATGTGTGATGTACGGTTGCATAAAAACTTCCCCAAATTGGTTTTAGGACCTCCCAAAAGTTATTATTCAACGATTTTCATAAAAAATGCATATCCAAAGTATCCAGCTGAAGCATCGTTCTATGAGAAATCCATGTTATTTTGTGATATTTTGACTGTGTTTGCCTATATGAAGTACTATGACGTACGGTTTCATAAAAACTTCTCCAACATAAAAATAATCATGAAAATTCAGGAATTTGAACAGAAATGTTAATATTGTTGTTAGTAATTCCCGAAATATATGCCATTATTGCTAACTATTAACTGTATGTCTTACATAGGTGGTTCAGATAATAAAAAAGACGTCATCATGTAAATATTTACAAAAGGAGCAAAAATTACCCATGTTTTACTTGAATTTTATGCATGTGTGCGTGTGCGCGTGCGTCTGTGCATGTGCGAACGTGCATGCATGCACTTTTTCATGAAATAAACATTTATTATAATTTATGACATGATGAAGAAATACTGATGTACATAAGATAGCCAACTCTTGCTTATTGACCATACTGTCCAGAAGAAGTAACATTTTAAATGGTCAATATGTATGAAGGATGGCAAGTTTACATGATTTTTTTTATAAATATTACTACTATGATACACATTTAATTGTATATGTCTAGATATATAAAGTTTCATACCAACATCACTATCGTTGTAAGAGTATGATGAATACCTCTTCAGGAAATGAGCTGTTTCTAGAGCATCTTCTTCAGGCACTTCTTCGTCCATCATCAGATTTCTCACAACACAGTCACCTGAAAAATGTGAATAGATGTCAACAAAATATTGGTTTAGGTGATGTTTAGATGGAAACTTTAAAGAATGAAAACAACTATTGCATAATAATTCCTAATTCAGTAATTCAAACGTGGTATGGTTAAAAACCTACTGCTGTTGAAATATGTAAAACATACAATATGTCCATGACATTTTACTTATTATAACTTAATGTTGCACTTTCATCATTTGTGATTCATTTGTAATACATTGGAATCTTGACATTTATATATACACCCTGTATACTGATCATTAATAACAATGCCCCTTGTTAGCAGGGCATGAGCCGATCTACAGTCTGCACATAGGGTAGTAGAAACATTAGCACACGACAGCTAGAGTCATTCCCACATAAGAAGGCCAGCTAACAGCCAGTAGAATAATAATAAATTGTGAAAGAAATGGTTTAAAACAATTTTTTTTTTCATTGATTAAATGCTTGCAATAAATGGTTTTCAAAGATGCCACAATCGGCATTTGCTATGCACACAGGGAAGCTCGACGTTTGATCAAATGAAATGGCTAAAATCATCTATGGCTTTGCTTTGGTATGATTCTTGCACATAATAATTATAATATATATTCAATTCAATTCAATATCTTTATTGCAGACTCAACTGTGCAGCATGTACATGTCCATAAAAAAACATACATACACAAAGTAAACAAAATATAAGAGTATTGCACAATGGGGCCTACCAAATGTAGACTCAATCAAAACTATTATGTATATACAACATCTTTATCATTGTTCACTATTGCAATCACCAGTTTATTGTAAGAGGCATCAAGTCTCAGCATGAATTTATATCTTCAACTTCTTTTATTGTTTTACCATTGATTTTAAATGATGGCACATCAAAATTTTTCATGTATTTGCTTTTGCACACTAACACAGCACTTTTCTTAGAGTTATATTTAATATCATGATTCATCCCATCAGATCCACATACCTGCATCAGTTCAGATAGCCCTGATTGAGATAGGGAAACAATTACCAAGTCATCAGCATACATAAGATGATTAATGTTTGCGTTACCTATAATACACCCTGTATATATATATATATATATATATATATATATATATATATATATATATATATACAAGTTATGGTGAGAGCATACCTCCTTGCCTCACACCATTCGTAACACCAAAATGTTCAGACAAGTTGCCTGACCATCTTATACACATAGTCTGATTTGAATACCAATATATAAGCAGTCTAACAATTTATCCAGGCACACCCCTGTCAATCAACTTCTGAAATAATTTAATAACTTCCTTTAAGACATAAATACACATGTCTGTCCCATGTCTTTTTTTAAGCCAAACTGATAGGACATAGTAGATAGTATAACCAACATTCGTTCCAACAATATATTTTCGACAATTTTTGACATAATACTTGCTAATGCAACAGCTTGATCATTTTCTTTACTATTAATCTTGCCGCATTTATCTTTAATAATTGGCAAAAGCACAACAGATAACAAAGAATTAAGTAAAAATCCATGCACAATAAAGCCAGTTATACTCATTGCAAGTAAAGGAGCAATGCTCTTATCACAATGTTTAAGGTATTCAGCATATATGCCGTCCATACCACGTCTTATTTATATCCAGATGTTTAATAGCATTTTCAACTTCAGTTACTTCCACAACTATATCACTTGTACAGCTGACATCATATTTCATTTGTTGAAGATCTATATCACTAATACAATTAAATAACTGTTTAAAGTGAGATCTCAATAACTCAGTAATTTCCTTGTTCCCTGAAATATCCTCAACACTGTTAGGTAGAAGTATGTTACAATTGTTAATTAGTCGTATCTTTTTCCAGAAGTCTTCTGGCTTACTCTGTGACAACTTCTTTGCTAATGAATCCTTCCTGAGTTGACTCTCGTGATTTAAAAAAAAACTTATTGTATATTTAAACGTAGCCCTAGATGATTTCATTAGGTCAAAAACAGGAGCATTTTTAGGTTTATCAGCATCAGGCCATTCAATTACCTTCCTGCAGTGATTGTTATGAATAATTGAGTACATTTTTGCCTGATAAAGCCTAGTAAAAAAGAAAATAATCTGTCGTCTGGACTTTTTTAAAAGGGAGGGAGGAGGGAGGGCCTTACTATTTATCGATTTTTTGTTATTAGTTTCAAAGATGGCCTCTATGTCCTAGATGCTCACTGTGGTTAACTTAAAGACAAGCTGTAGTTTTTCTGATGCAATATGGAACATGTCAGTGATGTATATTACTACAAAAAGTCTGCCATTCCACTTGCAAATACAATACTTTTTTAGCGGGAATGGCAGATGAATAGAAACATTTACATCAATGGAATGTGGCACATACATGTTACACTGGAAGACTACTTAAACTGACCAGAAACAAACTAGTAGAAGCAAACATAATGTTGAATGTATTTATGAATGATGTGTAGGTTTGGCCTTGATTTCATTAGTATATCTCGCAGGCATAAAACTTAATGGTATTTATATTGATTGAGACTGGTATTATGTAAATGTGTCTGTGTAGAGTTTTTAAAGCAAGGGGGTCATCGTTCTTATTTTTGACTGTAGGGTTCAGCACTTAGTTACATTTCCCATTGGTGGCCATGTTAACGTTTTGCATGATTATAAGAAAACTTGACCATCAAAAATTCTGAAATTTCTTAGCTGCTGTTACTATCATTTCATTGACATGCAGATCGAGTTTAGTAAAATTAGACTTTCTAACTCTATGATTTTTTTTAAATGACACATACCTAAAATTACTGTGCCCTACATTCGTCTGTAACACACCAGGAAGTCTAACTGGGGCATGATCCCAAATAGAAATGACAATTTTTGCGAAAAAAATTGAATTTAACATATTTTAGAGACACACATGTATCATGCACTCAGCCAAAAAATTTATTACATCTGTCCATATGTTTGGTTTTTAGACACATTTGCAGTGCATACCCAGGATAGCCGCTTTAATGTGTAACGACCTATAATCCACCTTAACTCTTGAAGGTACACACTTTCTCAGCTAGCATTTATGAATTGTTAACACCATGTTTCAGAAAGCCAAGCATATGTTCTGTAAGCACATTGTATTCAGCCAGCTTTTATTTTATACTGAAAATTATATTAATTTTTTTACCTCCTGCCCTATTACACAGATGTAAATATACACAAGATTCACCTAAAAGTGTGAATTCCATCAAGGCCAGACTACTCGACTAGTTCTATTGCATAACATTATACCACCTAATTAGCAAACTTGCAATGACAAAGGCAGTTGCTTGATGGATCACCTCCAATGAGTCAGTAGACCTTATCAGATAGCATGCTGCTCTGTCCAAGATTTTCCCAAGCCACAGGAGGGTGTACTCCTTCAGGAGATCTCCACAGTAGGCCCATGTGTCTAATTAGCTGAAGTAAACAAAAACTTACCAATAAGTCATTATACTCCAATGTCATTGGCTGAAATTGATATAAATGTCCAAACTGAGGCTTTACTAATGCAATTATCTCCCCTACCCCCCCATCATACAGATGTTCTGTCACTGTCATTTGGACTTTCTGACTAATTAGAGGTCTGTGATTTCAAATAACAGTTTGTCACGTTCAACTGTAATTTTGCCTGGATTACTGTGCATTGTTACAAAATGGAAGAGACAGTAAATGAGAATAGTGAGTGTCGGAGTGAGAGCAAGTGTAAGCCACCAGCTGGTGGGATTAAGAATGTGCGAGGTTTCAAATGTGGCTATGCATACCTGAAATCACGAAATGCTGCAACATCAGAAACACGTGAAAAAAACAGCGGCGTGTGGTTGCGAAGACTGAATATGGATGAATATTTAAGAGTGGTGCACGTAACGCCTGGTGGATTGCTAACCGTGCCCGCTGCTGATGGCATATGTGGAAATAGCAAGATTCTACGACCACGGCTAGATCAATGCCCTGATTTAGCAGACAGCTACCTTCAAGCAGAAGAGACTGGTGGAATATCTGAGATGTGTCTGCTAAGCATGCAGAAAAATGTGGCAATGTGGAATGAGTGTTTCACAGAGCATGCAAAAGACAAGACATGCACATCTCCACACTTTGAATTACATGACGAAAAACAAGTTGGAAAATGTCACTATGTTGTCTCCACTGTGAATATCAGTCAGGCATGTACAGATTGTACGATGAGGTAGACACTGGCAGTTGTGGTCAAAAGCCAGCCACATCGAATGTGGCACTCCACGTTGGACTTCAGGATTCGACTGTAGGAATCACAAAGATACGTAACATTCTGGCTGTAACGAACACCCCCCCTCCAAGCCGACATGGATTGCAGAGAAATGCAGACAGGGTTGCCGCTATCACTGCCCAGGCAACAATGGATAATTTGAAGCAGAAAAGAGAGCAAACAAAAGAAATTAACATTCTGCGTGGTCTGCCAGAGAATGCACCAATAAACATAAGCATGGACAGTTAAGAACAGTTATGGAGTCAGGCAGGCTGCATCGCAAGCAATTGGAGCTGCCATAGAGTGGCAGACAGATGAACACCAGATTGTCGGTTTTCATCTAGAGAATAAGCTGTGTAAAGTAGGATCCATGCTTCGCAGTCAAGGTCATAATGTCACATACCCTGGTCATGAGCGATGCTCGGCAACTCTACGAGCAGTGGATCCAATCTCAGAGTACGACATTGGCAAACAGATAGGCCACAGTTTCGCACAAGACAATGTCGCAATCAGATATGTGGCTACTGATGGAGATGCATCAGCTTCTTGTGGGGTACAGGATGCTATGCTGGCAGTCCCCACAGAAAGACAGGCTGACACAACACATTTTGGTCAGACACAATTTAGACATATCATGAAAGCTTCATTCTCCTCCAGAATGTTTCCGGGAGAAACAGCCATTATCAGAGCAGAAAACAAAAGAATGTTTGCTGAAGATGTGAAGACCAGATGCCAGAAGATCTACACAAATGTGCACACACTGTATTCCAGTGACATTACTACCATCACTAGTAAAATGCCACGGATCATTCAAACTACCATAGACTGCTATGCAGGTTCTTGCAAAAACTGCCGCTGACATGCAGTGGTATGCCGAGGCGGACTGCAAAACAATTGGTGGCATAAATCACAGCACTTGAAGGCAAGTGGTGTGACATGGCTAAACATGACAGATGCCGATAGGTTAACACTTCAAGGGTTAATAGAAATGCGTCTCGGAAATGCAGCACTTCAGATGACACGAGAATTCCAAAGAATGTGAACTTCAGCAGAAATGCACAGAGACGGCCCTCGGTGCGGCTACACAGACGACGTACAAAGCTAAACAGAATGAGAGGCTATTTTGAAGCAAAAAGGAACCACCGTTAAGTAGAAATATACAGAAAGGGTGAGCTTGACCCCAAACCTGCAACTCGAGAAACTGTGGCTAGGGCATCTACCTCAACATCAGCAGTGACAATCACAGACACAGCTACTAGGCCAGTGGTAAAACGAAGGCGGCGACAGCAAAAGTCACTTGCTGATCACACTAATCACCCATACTCGTTAAGGTCACGGAAATCTGCTGACCACAATTATGCCAGCAGAGTGTAGACACACAAGAACTGTGCATGCACACACAACAGTCTAATACTGTATCATTCTGCATTTCATGGAGCGTCTACTACCTGCTTACTGGCAACCCTGCGATCACAATCAGACATACTTAGACCACCACAGATGGCGCCACCTGCTGAAATTCATGTGAACAAATTGATACCAAGACCATCACACACAATGCAACATAAAATATGAAGGCTAACTGACGTTAACGCACATCAATGACTGAGATGATGATTTGAGACGGTTCATTCTACATACTCATGAAAAAATGTAAGTTCTTACCATTTTTTATATTTCAACTCTAACATGTATTGGGGGTATTGCCCATGACCAAAGCAAAAGTTTTGAGCCATACAATATTGCCTATTGTTATTTACAGAGTGTGGCTCCATAGATATATGGCTTACTTTCACACACAGGCTGTTATGGCATAGATGGCTAGCATCTAAGCGCGAGTCAACATGTGTGATTCTGTGTTGAAGCATGTAACTGAGCCTATGCACTGTCACTGCACGACTATAGCCACATCTGAATCGGCAATTAATAACTCCGTATTTAACAAGTTTTCCTTTTGTGCAGCCTGACCATAGCATACACTCATTGTTTGGTGACAGACACACGTTTACATGCAATTTAGCACTATAGTTTTGGTAAAAACTCTCCTCCATGACTGTTCAATGGCTACCGCATTTCCGTTGTCAGGGTACTTATTTGGGTTCAGCACTTAGTTACATTTCCCATTGGTGGCCATGTTAACGTTTTGCATGATTATAAGAAAACTTGACCATCAAAAATTCTTAAATTTCTTACCTGCTGTCATCATCATTTCATTGACATGCTGATGGAGTTTAGTCAAAATTAGACATTTCTAACTCTTTTAAAATGGCTGAACGTGTCATGCCCATCAATGTTTACCAATTTCTGCATGAATTGTGCATTGTGGTGAAAAAATTGCCAAAAATCCTTCCGCCTATTGAAATCATCTAAAAATCCAGTTACACTGCAAACATGTTCTACCAGCAAATCTGCCAATGTGCCTGCTCAAATGCAGTTATGTCAGATGATATGATTTTTTTTTAATCACACATACCTAAAATTACTGTGCCCTACATTCGGGGCATGATCCCTGTAGAATTCACATACAGGCCTAACGTCCCTGGCCTGTATGGGGCAGCCATAATTAAAGAGTGAACTGTACGAGTCTAACAGTACTTTGGAGGGCATGTTTTGGACAGAGATTTCTTCACAGAAAAAATAAAACAGTTTTGAATAATAATTTTTCAACAGTAAATAATAAAAAGGAGGCGGAGGCAAAAGGGGAAGAGAAACTAGTTTGTTTTTCCCCGTATTTACAGTGTACACCTATGTATCGTACCAGTATTGCCACCTACCGATTAATGTCGAATTAGATATACGAACATGTCTAAAAAATCTGTTTATGTATCTTCGAAAACGTTAACCTTGTCAGATGCTTATACTCACAGTGACCGATATTTCATTGTATATCTGACTAATTACATATATAACGTGAGATCCAGCGAGATCACAAAATGAGGCAAAATCTGGCGTGCCGTTGGCGTCGCCCGTGGCGTGGTCGTGGGTCACACTCTTACTATTAAATTAACGTTTTAAATTATGTATTACACATGAACATTAAACTATGGTCAACATACAACCTCTGAAACATCGTGTCCGCTTAAGACTATGTGCTCAGCGACTACAAAGCTTTTGTTTGCAAACGGTTCTCTAAAACGTCTTTTCCAAAATGCAGCTGTTTCCCAGCGTCTCCGCTACGTTATATAAACACCCGCACCAAGCGGAAAGTCAGGAACTAGTTAGTCGGCGACAAGTCCGAAGTGGTTGACTCAAAAGAACCCAATTTTGGGCTAATGAATGAATTTTGGTGGATTTGTCGCATGCACTGGAGGTAGTTTGTGAACTGATTAATCGTTTACTGTAAGTAAAGCAAAAACAAGGTTGACACATATCTTAGGAGGGTGGGTTACCATAGTCATAGATAGATGAACAAATGTTGGAGTCTCAGACTCGGTCTCAGCCTCAGGCTCAAATGCTCAATGACAATGTCAATGACAATGCCAGTGGCAACGCCATGCCCATGAGCATGGGAATGGCAATGGCTTCCTTGTCCACCTGCCATCTGTGCTTTTGCCTTGGATGGCAATCTTGTTAAGTCTGGTTAAAACGTTGTATTTCCTGTCTACTTGAGTGGTCCTCGGGGCCCTGGGCCGGGGCACATCATGCCACATGCCCCAATTTCCCTATGCTATGGCTATGCTATAGCCTATGCCATGGCTATGCTATGCCTGTGGCTATAGCCTATGCCATGGTAATCCGCCACTGCCATCGCATGAGTGATGCCAGTGTCCCAGTGCCAGTGCCACAGTGGGTTTTACAACAGCAAGGGTTCATACAATGATACAGCAAGGTCAATGGTTCATACAATGATACAACAAAGCCAAGGGTTCATACAATGATATAGCAAGGCCAAAGGTTCATATTTAGAACCATTGTGCTGAATGTGGTAAAACTAAAATACTATGAAAAAAATGGACAAAGCTACCACCTTAGAATGCCTATCATAGTATCATGCAAGATTGATTTACTTTTGGGTAGTATTTACCTTTGGGTAGTACAACAAAGTGGTCTATCCTACTAAGGCAACTCGGCCCCCACTGTGGTACCGATCAACCTAGTTGGGCGATGGACTACACAGGATACGATGTTAGAAATATACATGGAGAGGTTGTAATTTTTTATTGTTTACATATATTGGACTGGCATTTTTAAGTTAGTATATATGACAAAGCGATCAGTTTAACTCTCTAGGAGGATCTTATAGGTGAAATCATATTGATCTTCAACCTTTTCTAGTGACTCAGGTAGGACTCGGGAGAATGCATTTATGATGGTAGCCAGAAATTAACATCTAATGTTCAGTCCACCGTCTCTCCTGTTTGAGTTTCGTAGCTCCTGGTGTGATGTTTCACTCGAGGTATTGAGTCGGTTGATGCTGTCATTGTCGGTGATGTCCCTGTTCTCGGTCCAGTCCTTCAGATGCTCCATCTTTGTTAGAAACCCGAACTTGGCATTCACCAGTGCCCTGCATTGTGTTACTAGTCCTATGTCTCATCTCACTATGGAATCGGTTGATGATCTGAAGCTGCACACGCCTCACCTCCACTTGGAGTGATAGGTCAAAAGCGTTTTCCCCGCCATTCGTCTTTTGCGCCGCACCTTTCAGTCGTGTTCCCCATATCCTCGCAGAACACTGTGGCTTTTGATGACCTTTTTCTGCTCGACATTGCAGAAGAGAACAAGAGTTCCGTGTTTTGTCGATATGTTAAGAATTCGTGTGATCCACACGATGTAAATGTGCACGAAGAAAACAACAAAAGCACATGCTTTTCAACGAAAATGGTGATGCATGCCAAAATGGGTTAGTTTTGTTTAGCCGAACCAAGACGCCCTTTAGCCAATGACACAAATGGCCACTGGCAGCATAAACCTAGTCCGTATGGAACAACATATATCTAAAGTTTAGTAGTCACGTACTGTTCTCCCAAAGTGCCGCTCCCAAGAAGTGTCGTGTGGGCAGCTGCCCCCATAGCCCCAGTCTAGGTACGCCAGTGTATGCACACACATGCTTTTTAATATTTTATTACCATACTATTTACACCGTGCATGTATATACAGTGAGCAACCATTCCAGTAAAATAATTCACACCATGAATAGATTCACTCATAATAAAGGTATCTTCTTATCAAAAATACACAAAACATATCCCATGAACACAATGCAATATCACAAGATTCATAGCATCGGTGTGATGTTTATACACTGTATGTACATGCATAACATTGCTGAAATAAGCTCACAGTCCATATAAATTTTAAAATGTCTCGGATAGTACACAAAGTAAAGTAACACAAAGAGAACAATTAAGTAAGGTTACACGCATCATTGCAATAACCTTCTTATGATGTTGTTTCCTAAAAAATAATTCAGGTACAAGTCTTCATTAGTTTTCCATACTCTTGGGGTAAAAGTTGTGCTATTTTCAGGGTGATGTGCAGCCAATTCTCAGATCTGCCGCAATTTTGTCTTGCATAGGGCCTACTTGCAAAATTATGCAAGATGCACTTCATATCAGGATTGTATCTTAATAAAGGCATATATATATATATATATATATATATATATATATATATATAAGGTACAATCCTGAAATGAAGTGCATCTTGCTTAGTTTTGCAAGTAGGCCCTACACATGCACAAGAAAAAATTGCAGCAGATCTGAGAATTGGCTGCACATCACCCTGAAAATAGCGCAACTTTTACCCCAAGAATATGGAAAACCAATGAAGACTTGTATCTCAATTATTTTTAGAAATAAGATCCTAAGAAGGTTCTTTTTGCATCTATCACAAAATGCACCTGGTCCTGGAACACATATTGTTGACACAGTTTGGCTTCAAAATACATGTATTTGTTTACAGGATTTGGTTTATTTATAATTTTACTGCGGATAATCAACATAAAAACTACCTTTTGCTGCAAATATTGTTTTGCTTACCTGAGATACCAAGATAATACCTTGATACGTTTCGCTGTCGTGTGGATGCATGTAATGGTGGGCAACATACATAAGCTAATTTTATACAGACACGGCGAAACAGTTAGGTCGCCAATATCGTCGGAATGTAGGCCTATTAGCAAACACATGTTTGCATTCTGGTTAAATTGTTCAAGAATAGTTTAAATATACCACTAATGTTTATCATAATGTCTGCCTTAATATAACGCCAGTGTTCTTTCTCCTTGTTTTGCAGTTGCATATTCAGGATCTCAGAAGAGGGCCAACCTTTGTCACCCATTAGTTTGCAACAGATTATTCACGAAAGAATCATATACCAAAGCCAAAGGGGCAAGGCCCAGCACTACGTCCTTTGAATACGCCTCTGTTGTCTTGTCATTCAAGACATACACCAAGCGGCAGCAGCAAATGCTTGTCATATCGTCACACAGATGATCACCAGATGGTGCATCGATGGGCAGGGTTCATCTTGGAATTCGCTGGACAGGAGAATGCTTTGGCAAACTGTGGTGTGTTCGACAAGGTCCCAATCACCCTGCATCAAAAAGAGTTAATGTGTCAACATAGATGGGGTTAGAGCCTTCCGCAATGTTCATGGAACTGTTGTCATGTGACAACCACAACATTGTCACATGGCACTGGAGAGCAGTTCAGACTGACGCTGAAGAAGGGACCGAAAGTGTCCTGGAGCTCCACCGAGCTAATAATCGAGTTTATGAAAGGTAAGTACAGTTCTTTTTAATGTGAATTTAACATAGTCCAGTAACCATGTCCATGCTTAGTACATATATGTTGTGAAGAACAATTATAGTTGTATTCTTCCCTTAGGTATTATCGTATGTATTTATACAAGACCATGCCACTGGCAAAATTACACATAGACCCTATAGGCTACACTATTCATATATAGTGTAATTATGTAAATATTGTTTGTATTTTAAATAAAATAGCAACAATTGTTTAAATTAATTAATGCAGTTATTCAAGGATAACAGCGTACAATAATTTTGGTTGTGAAAATCAAATATATTTCTGCAACAATATTTCAACGGCAAATAATAATGTAATTTATTAATACAGTTACCTATATTTTGTATATGAATGTGGATCTGTATCCAATGACAGAAGTGCATATTCAGGAGTGTAGTATGCGCACCAGATCTGTCAAAACAAAAATATATTATAATGTGCATATACTGTACAATAGGTATTTTGTTGACCATCCAACGTACAATGGTGTTGGAGAACATTAAGCAAACAATCAATGAGATACAATCAAATGAACCATGCAGTGGTGTATTGGGTGGCATTGCCATTTGGCTTTGGGATAAAATTTGTACATATAGTTATAACATTTTGGCCAGTTATTGGTAGCATGGGGCTAACTAATGGGTGACTAAGCTTGCTGCCCCCCCCCCCGTTGCCCCTTCCAATGTCATAAATACACTAATACTAACTTTTGTATGCAGCAACGTTCTGAGTGAACAGTGGTTACAATGGAAACTAATGAATGTATGAGCTTTTTCAATTAAAACATGAATGTATAACGGTAATGGGTAGGATACTAGTATATTGTGTTCGGGAAGTATTGGCAACTGAAAGTGGAAACTCTTTGGATAATAATTACAAATGCAGAAGCTGTTGCCACCAAGATTTGACCCATATGAATGCATTAATAAACCTGGAAGTGTATGACTAAACCTGGAAGTGTATGACTAAACCTGGAAGTGTATGACTAAACTTGGAAGTGTATGAATAAACCTGGAAGTGTATGATTAAACCTGGAAGTGTATGACTAAACCTGGAAGTGTATGAATAAACATGGAAGTGTATGACTAAACTTGGAAGTGTATGGCTAAATCTGGAAGTGCATGACTAAACCTGGAAGTGCATGACTAAACCTGGAAATGTAGGAATAAACCTGGAAGTGTATGAATAAACCTGGAAGTGAATGACTAAACGAATTAGTGACTCGATGAACAAGTGAATCAGCAAAACCAAAAAAAGTCAAGTGATTCAAACACACACCTGCGCAAATGAAAGGAAGAACAATTGTTGCTTGGTCATGTTGAGGGCGGGTAGGTTGGCATGGGAATCGTCATGTTTTTGTAGCCACGACATGTACGCCTCATAACTTGTCTTCAGTCCACCGTTGTCAGCGATGTTCTCTGCCAGTGTCACTTTCCCACTGAGCTGTTAACCAGTCATTTCATAATTATTCACAATTGTTGGTAACCAACAATTCCCACAGTTATAATTATTTGCATACTAACAGATCAACCCAGCCACCTCAACCCCCAGATGACTGAAGTGGTCCTCATTGCTTCATGATGGACGGACGAAGAAGTCACGGTCACCTTCATGGGTGGAGGGTTGATTCACTTCTACATATCAATTAAGAATACAACCATGATTAATTACTAGAAAAATTTTAAATATTCACAGAAAAATTAAATATTAAAAATACTCTTAATTTGACTTACATGTTTCCCTCTCACAGTGTAGTTGCCGTATTGGTTAATCATACACTGCGTCTGCTCATCGAATGCCTTTGAAGACTTTTCTGTCCACCAACCCTTCATGTTGCCGACTTTATCAAACAAACGGCCTGTAGAAATAAAACAGGCAAGTGGTGAATACACTATTTTGTTAAATTGTTTTATTCTTTTATTATTATTATCATTAACGAAAGTTGTCTGTGTCTTTATTTGTATGGACTATGTGTCTTAAAGCCATAACTGACTTTATTTGTATGGACTATGTGTCTTAAAGCCATAACTGACTGTTTTAATGAGCTATTCATTCAGGCTTATCATTTTGTTTTCACTTATGTTCATATGTGAGTATTTTTAGAAAGAAGTATAAACTGCATTTATACCAGTGCCTTTGAATTGAATATGTCTAGATATGTGGAACTGTATTAATGTTCTTCTTATCACCATCGTCATCACCATCATCGTCATCATCACCACCATCATCATCACCACCATCATCATCACCACCACCATCATCATCACCATCATCGTCATCATCACCACCATCATCATCACCACCATCATCATCACCACCATCATCATCACCACCATTGCCTATATTAGAATAGTGAACACCACATACCACTGTTGTCAAATGCATGTGTAAGTTCATGTCCCATGATTGAGCCAATAGATCCGAAGTTCACAGCCCTGAAAAAATATTACATACCTCCATTTCCATGCATACATTGTAGAGTTGACCAAATGGATGACCTGCTGTTGTTGAATTTAGGCATAACTACATGATAACTTTGTTATGTTTCATGTTTTGTGTTGAAATATGCAACAACATTTACTGAAACTAAAACATAGTATCAGAAAAACATAAACAATTACTACATCGAATGCTGCATTTTCTAATAAAAAATTTAACAACTTCCATTATCTGTTTACATTCAGTAGGTGTACATCATAAAACTACTGTTTACATTCAATAGGTGTATGTCATATAACCACTGTTTATGTTCAATAGGTGTACGTCATATAACCACTGTTTACATTCAATAGGTGTATGGCATATAACCACTGTTTACATTCAATAGGTGTACATCATATAACCACTGTTTACATTCAATAGGTGTACATCATATAGCCACTGTTTACATTCAGTAGGTGTACGTCATATCACCACTATTAAAACTGTATCTTATAACCACTGTTTGTGAACTGTTTTACTTACATTGGAAATGTTGGATCGTAGAATGGCTTCTGGAGGATACCAGCAGGAAATGTAATTGAATTGTGTGAGGGGGTGTAGTAGGCATTGACAGTGGCAGGCCCCATGTGCCATCTGCAGCAGACAACACATAGTTGCGTGAATGAATAAACCATACATACTCTTGGGTGCCAAATAAACGTATACTCTTGAGTGCCAAATAAACGTATACTCTTGGGTGCCAAATAAACGTATACTCTTGAGTGCCAAATAAACGTCCCTATCCGCGTATTTATTTGATGAAAAATGCCACCTTATTTGGCACTATACTATTATTAAATTTGACCGATTTGCCACCCTATACTTTTATTTGGCCTATATGTTTATTTGGCACTCAAGTGTAGGCCAAATAACAGTAGGATATAAGGTGGCAAATCGGTCAAATGTAATAATAGTAGTGCCGAATAACATAATGGGGGGGGCAAATTGTTCAAAACAAATAGTACAGTGCGAAAAAGTCACTAGTATATTTGTCTTTTTAAAACGTCGAAGCAGTTTTTTACTTGACATGAAGCCAAGAGCAAGGCGTCCCTAGAGAACTATGCGGATCGGGTGGTATTTTGGGATTTTTCTGCCGAATATGCATAAATTTTACTCGTATTCTTATATAGTAACCATATTTTATTTCTCAGAAAAACCGGGGAATTTTCCGTTTTTAAGTGGACATTAAAGTTTTATTGAATTGAATAAATAAGCACGTTTCAGGGGAAACCGCCGCCAGCCAGTTACGACCGGTTTGAGGCGCTACGCATGGAGGCCATATACGGTCCGTTAACACGGTGATAATCGCGTCTAAGCTAAACTGAGAGAGAGACATATACTATGTCGAGCTCCCAAGAATTACGGATTCTTACTGATTCATCTAATCATGGAAATCTAACATTCCAACGCTTCGGGATAAAAATCTAGGATCCTCAGAAGCACGGGAATGCACGCTAAATTCACGACTGTCGTTCAAAAGGATGGAAACGTAGCCATCAGAGGGAGCCACATGCAGCTCTAGTTGGGAGCAAGTGATTTTAGCGCGAGCAGTATACCGCTCCGTGGATGACTGATTAGCGCTAGCAATAGGGAGTGAGAGCGATTGCTCTCCTAAAAACCATACCCTGCATAATTTGCCACGATTATCAGAGAATATAGGCTGGCACAAATGTTTAAATTTAATAATAGTATAGTGCCAAATAAGGTGCGTATATGGTGGCATTTTTCGTCAAATAAATAGGCATATATGGACACTTATTCGGCACTCAAGAGTACTTGATAGCAGTACACATGTCAGTGGGACTGAGCAGAATCTGTGACAAACGCTACCGATGGCATGAAATCAGTGTACAACAATATGATTTATGTTCTCGTAAGAAAATTGTGATTGTGATAGCATTTGTGTTTCGTAGGGAGCCTAGTGACCTCTACTTAGAATGACAGAGATGGACAGGGAGGAACAGAGAGAGAACAGACAGACAGAGAGAGTCCAGAGTAGTGAACAATGGACTAAATGAGTGTATCTTGGAAGTTCTCGTGCAGTACGAACACTGACATGCAATGTCTAGTCTGCTCGGCGAGTATCATGTCATTGCCTACAAAGAAATGTGCAGCAGCGAACAGCACAATATGACCAACAAGAAGTGGAAGCGGATGTAGAGACCACCTTTCCCGGTATACAATGTCATCCTACACCGTTAGTAGTTAGAAACATAATATGACATCTACATGATAGCTTTATGTGCAGAATACTATGAACGAGATATTAATGAAAAACAGATGAGCCGTTTTAATCAGACAGATACCATTTAGAACTGACAACCTATGGTTGTAGGAAACGTCACTGCTGCCAATGCACTAAAGGGATTAAGATGCACATGGCAGCGATGCTTACTCATTGTGGTCTGGAGTCTTGCCGAGCTCCTTTAGGTTCATCTCTCGGGAGTATAGGGATGAACGGACTTCGTTCTCAAAGGTGTCATTTTCAAGGAAGGTGAACTTTAAAAAACACAATATTCTTCATGAGGTTGCACTGGTGATACTTCTCCAATTTATACATCAGCTATGATAGTGATAGACCATGCAACATGTCTATCACTTTTCTTTACAATGGTTCACTGCTGTATTAATAAAAATACAGCACCCACCGAACAATGGCTAATTTCTGTCACGCCTCCTTACAATGTGGTGTTTTCTGACAATACATGAAATGGCATATAGTTCTACCGACATACTGACCTTTGGAATTTCATTGTACTAATGTTAATATCATGTAATCGTTGTGCTGATTTGTCAATTAATGTAATAAATTAAGCTGAGCTGTGTATTTTCTTTACATTTTTTTCACTACGTTACAACGCCTAAACTACCCTCTGAAACTGCACATGCTGGTGATACAATAATATATTTTTATATAGATAGATTTTACTAGGTTATCAATTAAACCATGAAATTGTATTTCTATAAATTTATGTTTAGTCAGCAAATATTTGATATTCCGTACGTTTTCATAGTGTTTGTCCAACTTGTCAGGATTAGTGATGAAGTCCGGGTAACCGATCATCTGCGAGATGGCTCTAGCTTTCTCCCTAGCTCTTGCCTTTGTCTTATGATCCATCCATGCCACACGATGAAAGTTTGAAGAAAATGTATCATGTATGCTTCTCAAAATATCCTCGGTCTACAGCATACGTAACACAAGATTTGACCTGAATAGCATGAATAAGTACCTGCACAGTATTCTGAGAAGTTAGCAATACCTTTTAAAATGAGTATAATTACATTATTGTCTTAACAACCTAGGGTAATTTACCTGCCATTATCTTCTTCGTTGTGATCCTTGTAAATGTATAAATTACGTAAATACATTAGTGGCTTCAAAGCTCAGCTGAAAACCACAACATATTTCAAGCAATTTGAATGGAGGTCAACCACGAAGTGTAGTCATTCAATGCAAACAAACATTGTTATTAAGTTTTACTGAACACAGATCTACCTTTTTCTTGTCATTGCTACTGAAATGCTCAGCAACAAACAGGGAACCAACAGCATACATCATGGTGCCGCTGAGCCGTTCGATGCAACTGCGCCATCTAGGAGTGCCTCCATGCACCCCATACATGGCTGAATCAAATTTCAACTTTGCCAAATAGAATGACTGTGGTAGGACAAATTGAAATCCATGAACTATATGCCACACGATATAGTTGGCCAGTGTCCTGTAATGAAACATTCCAAGTTCTACCAAGTAACTCCACCAAGCTGGTAATCTATATAATTATGATTAAGTCCACACAGGTGTCTACACAAGCGCACATGCCTCAAATCATATTCATAATCAAAGTTATTCACAACATATTGACAACTGCATTAATTGTCAATGTAACCATACATGTTAAGTTTCAGAAATGCCAATCAAGGAGATTTAGACGTTAATCGGAGGATCTCGGAAAACCGGGGATTTATACATAAATTGGAGGGTCTCAGAAAATCGGGGATTTATACGTAAATCGCGTAGTCTCGGAAAATCAGGCCAATCAGTACTGGTATTGACCATTTTCTGTTGACTGAGAAAAACATACTCGAGTCAGCCGGAAATAAAACCCAATTAGGCCAAGCCGAGTTCGGAAAATAACAGAAAAAAAATTTGTTTTGGTTTCACTGAAAATCCAGGAGATTGGTTCTCCTTTCCAGGAGATTTGGTGGATTTCCAGGAGTCTCCTGTCGAATGCAGGAGACTTAACATGTATGTGTAACTACTATTTTATTTCAGCTTTACTATCTTCTGCTTATATGTTTCACTAACTAGACAGCCTTCATTATTATTCACATTTTATGAAACTGTCAGAAAGTAACAATTTGTACTTGGACAACAGTTTGGAATGAAATATTGTACAATTTGAGAAGAGCAAAACGACTAATATGTTATGTATGAATTTGAAGACGTTCATTTTAGGTCATGGTTCAAATAATACAAGTGCTCACTGATTCTTTAAAGTTTAAAAAAATCAACGTACACTTTGGGTGTTACTTTCACTATGTTGTTCATCTTGGTAAGGTAAGATGGCGCATAGACCAACACCTCTTCGGTTGTGGGTATTTTGCGTCCGAAAGTTTCTTTCAGATAGGCGGAGAGGTCGATCTGAAACAGATATCAGACATACAATCAATACTTTACCATACAAGAGTAATTGGCGTCTTTAGGTAAACAAACAGTTTGAGATGTATATATGCTAAGACGTAAAAGGTAAATCTATTTAAGTAGTGTTTAGGCAAAGCTGATGTTGTGATGCCTGCTGTTAAAAGTTGTCAAGCATTGTACTCAATTACTATTATATATTATACTGTTATATATACTATTATATGTATGCTATTATACATTACGTGAATGATTTACTGCTTGTATAAAAGAACGTTCCCCAGCAGATATTCACTGTGCGGGTCACTCACGTCAGACATGATTCTCTGGAGTGCGGCCAGAGATATGCGGTGATATGTCTTTCCCGAATCCGTTCGATCTTCTGACTTCACAAAGACCTGTATAGTAACACATAGACCATTTACTATTGCAACATATGGGAACTTTTTCTGTCAGGTGTATTTTTGAAAAAGATATTTAATGCGATTCTCACCACAACATCTCCATATAACCTTTTGTTATCTTACCTAACTTTCGTAGCAGTTCTGAGCCGTAATTTGTCTTTTAAGGCCTTAAGACATTTCATCTGCTGCGTCTTTTTAGGACTGCTCAAACCGCTTCACACTTCACCCCTGGCAGACCTGTTCATTCCAAGGCCATCTCAACTTCTCTGGGAAGCATTAAGCCACGTTACAATTACTGCGTGAAGACTATTCGTTCACATTTCCATCACTGTCTGTATTGCCAGGTACTCGTTTATACAGCCGAGTGAACTGGGTGATCAAACTTGCCAAAGGTTCGAAGCGACTGCATTGGGATTTGAAACCGGGTTCTCTCGATTGAGAGTCCGGCTTTCTAACCGGTATGCCATCGCGCCCCCCTTCCTGTACAGTCATTAACTGTAGCCATTTTATTTCCTGCCTCAGCTAGACTGTCCTCCTTCCTGTGCAGTCATTAACTGTAGCCATATTATTGACCTCGGGTAGATTGTCCTCCTTCCTGTGCAGTCATTAACTGTAGCCATATATTTTTGACCTCAGGTAGATTGTCCTCCTTCCTGCACAGTCATTAACTGTAGCCATTTTATTTTTGACCTCGGGTAGACTGTCCCCCTTCCTGTGCAGTCATTAACTGTAGCCGTTTTATTTCCTATCTCCGGTAGACTATCCTTCTTCCTGTGGAGTCATTAACTGTAGCCATTTTATTTCCTACCTCAGCTAGACTGTACTCTTCCCTGTGCAGTCATTAACTGTAGCCGTTTTATTTCCTGCCTCAGCTAGACTGTCCTCCTTCCTGTGCAGTCATTAACTGTAGCCATATTATTTTTGACCTCGGGTAGATTGTCCTCCTTCCTGCACAGTCATTAACTGTAGCCATATTATTTTTGACCTCGGGTAGACTGTCCCCCTTCCTGTGCAGTCATTAACTGTAGCCGTTTTATTTCCTATCTCCGGTAGACTATCCTTCTTCCTGTGGAGTCATTAACTGTAGCCATTTTATTTCCTACCTCAGCTAGACTGTACTCTTCCCTGTGCAGTCATTAACTGTAGCCGTTTTATTTCCTGCCTCAGCTAGACTGTCCTCCTTCCTGTGCAGTCATTAACTGTAGCCATATTATTTTTTACCTCGGGTAGACTGTCCCCCTTCCTGTGCAGTCATTAACTGTAGCCGTTTTATTTCCTATCTCCGGTAGACTGTCCTTCTTCCTGTGGAGTCATTAACTGTAGCCATTTTATTTCCTACCTCAGCTAGACTGTCCTCCTCCCTGTGCAGTCATTAACTGTAGACGTTTTATTTCCTACCTCAACTAGACTGTCCTCCTTCCTGTGCAGTCATTAACTGTAGCCGTTTTATTTCCTACCTCAGCTAGACTATCCTCCTTCCTGTGCTGTCATTAACTGTAGCCGTTTTATTTCCTGCCTCAGCTAGACTGTCCTCCTTCCTGTGCAGTCATTAACTGTAGCCGTTTTATTTCCTACCTCAGCTAGACTGTCCTCCTTCCTGTGCAGTCATTAACTGTAGCCGTTTTATTTCCTACCTCAGCTAGACTGTCCTCCTTCCTGTGCAGTCATTAACTGTAGCCGTTTTATTTCCTACCTCAGCTAGACCATCCTCCTCCTTGTGCAGTCATTAACTGTAGCCGTTTTATTTCCTACCTCAGCTAGACTGTCCTCCTCCCTGTGCAGTCATTAACTGTAGCCGTTTTATTTCCTACCTCAGGGTAGACTGTCCTCCTCCCTGTGCAGTCATTAACTGTAGCCATTTTATTTCCTACCTCAGCTAGACTGTCCTCCTTCCTGTGCAGTCATTAATGTGCCGTTTTATTTCTTACCTCCTGTAGAATGTCCTCCTCCCTGTGCAGTCATTAACTGTAGCCATTTTATTTCTTACCTCAGCTAGACTGTCCTCCTCCCTGTGCAGTCATTAACTGTAGCCATTTTATTTCCTACCTCAGGGTAGACTGTCCTCCTAGCTGTGCAGTCATTAAGTGTAGCCGTTTTATTTCCTACCTCAGCTAGACTGTCCTCCTTCCTGAGCAGTCATTAACTGTAGCCGTTTTATTTCCTACCTCAGCTAGACTGTCCTCCTCCCTGTGCAGTCATTAACTATAGCCGTTTTATTTCCTACCTCAGCTAGACTGTCCTCCTTCCTGTGCAGTCATTAACTGTAGCCGTTTTATTTCCTACCTCAGCTAGACTGTCCTCCTTCCTGTGCAGTCATTAACTGTAGCCGTTTTATTTCTTACCTCCGGTAGACTGTCCTCCTTCCTGTGCTGTCATTAACTGTAGCCGTTTTATTTCTTACCTCAGCTAGACCGTCCTCCTTCCTGTGCAGTCATTAACTGTAGCTGTTTTATTTCCTACCTCAGCTAGACCATCCTCCTCCCTGTGCAGTCATTAACTGTAGCCATTTTATTTCCTACCTCAGCTAGACTGTCCTCCTCCCTGTGCAGTCATTAACTGTAGCCGTTTTATTTCCTACCTCAGGGTAGACTGTCCTCCTCCCTGTGCAGTCATTAACTAGCCATTTTATTTCTTACCTCAGCTAGACTGTCCTCCTTCCTGTGCAATCATTAACTGTAGCCGTTTTATTTCCTACCTCAGCTAGACTGTCCTCCTTCCTGTGCAGTCATTAACTTAGCCGTTTTATTTCCTACCTCAGCTAGACTGTCCCCCTTCCTGTGCAGTCATTAACTGTAGCTGTTTTATTTCCTACCTCCGGTAGACTGTCCTTCTTCCTGTGGAGTCATTAACTGTAGCCGTTTTATTTTTTACCTCAGCTAGACTGTCCTCCTTCCTGTGCAGTCATTAACTGTAGCCGTTTTATTTCCTACCTCAGCTAGACCGTCCTCCTTCCTGTGCAGTCATTAACTGTAGCCGTTTTATTTCCTACCTCAGCTAGACTGTCCTCCTTCCTGTGCAGTCATTAACTGTAGCCGTTTTATTTCCTACCTCAGCTAGACTGTCCCCCTTCCTGTGCAGTCATTAACTGTAGCCGTTTTATTTCCTACCTCAGCTAGACTGTCCTTCTTCCTATGGAGTCATTAGCTGTAGCCGTTTTATTTCCTACCTCAGCTAGACTGTCCTTCTTCCTGTGGAGTCATTAACTGTAGCCGTTTTATTTTCTACCTCAGCTAGACTGTCCTCCTTCCTGTGCAGTCATTAACTGTAGCCGTTTTATTTCCTACCTCCGGTAGACTGTCCTTCTTCCTGTGGAGTCATTAACTGTAGCCGTTTTATTTCCTACCTCAGCTAGACAGTCCCCCTTCCTGTGTAGTCATTAACTGTAGCCGTTTTATTTCCTACCTCAGGGTAGACTGTCCTCCTCCCTGTGCAGTCATTAACTGTAGCCGTTTTATTTCTTACCTCAGCTAGACTGTCCTCCTTCCTGTGCAGTCATTAACTGTAGCCGTTTTATTTCCTACCTCAGCTAGACTTTCCTCCTTCCTGTGCAGTCATTAACTTAGCCGTTTTATTTCCTACCTCAGCTAGACTGTCCTCCTTCCTGTGCAGTCATTAACTGTAGCCGTTTTATTTCCTACCTCAGCTAGACTGTCCTCTTCTTCTTCTTCTTCCATTTAAGCTCAGGACTCTATGTTAGCCACATATATGTAGAGTATTTTCGAGCTGTGATCACTATTGCGTGGGAGCGGGTAATGTAATGCCGGTTCTGGTCCGTTTTAGTCAGTATATGTCGCGTCTGCGTAGTTAGGCAATAATATAATGCATGGGCTATATGATATCTAATAATAAGGACTGTAAAATTGTTCTATGTTGGCATGGTGAGAAGGCATTGTCTGTCCTCCTTCCTGTGCAGTCATTAACTGTAGCCGTTTTATTTCCTACCTGAGCTAGACTGTCCCCCTTCCTGTGCAGTCATTAACTGTAGCCGTTTTATTTCCTACCTCAGCTAGACTGTCCTTCTTCCTGTGGAGTCATTAACTGTAGCCGTTTTATTTTCTACCTCAGCTAGACTGTCCTCCTTCCTGTGCATTCATTAACTGTAGCCGTTTTATTTCCTACCTCCGGTAGACTGTCCTTCTTCCTGTGGAGTCATTAACTGTAGCCGTTTTATTTCCTACCTCAGCTAGACAGTCCCCCTTCCTGTGTAGTCATTAACTGTAGCCGTTTTATTTCCTACCTCAGCTAGACTGTCCCCCTTCCTGTGGAGTCATTAACTGTAGCCATTTTATTTCCTACCTCAGCTAGACTGTCCTCCTTCCTGTGCAGTCATTAACTGTAGCCGTTTTATTTCCTACCTCCGGTAGACTGTCCTCCTTCCTGTGCAGTCATTAACTGTAGCCGTTTTATTTCCTACCTCAGCTAGACTGTCCTCCTTCCTGTGCATTCATTAACTGTAGCCGTTTTATTTCCTACCTCCGGTAGACTGTCCTTCTTCCTGTGGAGTCATTAACTGTAGCCATTTTATTTCCTACCTCAGCTAGACAGTCCTCCTTCCTGTGCAGTCATTAACTATAGCCGTTTTATTTCCTACCTCTGGTAAACTGTCCTTCTTCCCGTGGAGTCATTAACTGTAGCCGTTTTATTTCCTACCTCAGCTAGACTGTCCTCCTTCCTGTGCAGTCATTAACTGTAGCCGTTTTATTTTCTACCTCCGGTAGACTGTCCTTCTTCCTGTGGAGTCATTAACTATAGCCGTTTTATTTCCTACCTCAGCTAGACTGTCCTCCTTCCTGTGCAGACATTAACTGTAGCCGTTTTATTTCTTACCTCCGGTAGACTGTCCTTCTTCCTGTGGAGTCATTAACTGTAGCCGATTTATTTCTTACCTCAGCTAGACTGTCCTCCTCCCTGTGCAGTCATTAACTGTAGCCATTTTATTTCCTACCTCAGGGTAGACTGTCCTCCTCGCTGTGCAGTCATTAAGTGTAGCCGTTTTATTTCCTACCTCAGCTAGACTGTCCTCCTTCCTGTGCAGTCATAAACTGTAGCCGTTTTATTTCCTACCTCAGCTAGACTGTCCTCCTTCCTGTTCAGTCATTAACTGTATCCGTTTTATTTCCTACCTCAGGGTAGATTGTCCTTCTTCCTGTGGAGTCATTAACTGTAGCCGTTTTATTTTTTACCTCAGCTAGACTGTCCTCCTTCCTGTGCAGTCATTAACTGTAGCCGTTTTATTTCCTACCTCAGCTAGACTGTCCTCTTCTTCTTCTTCTTCTTCCATTTAAGCTCAGGACTCTATGTTAGCCACATATATGTAGAGTATTTTCGAGCTGTGATCACTATTGCGTGGGAGCGGGTAATGTAATGCCGGTTCTGGTCCGTTTTAGTCAGTATATGTCGCGTCTGCGTAGTTAGGCAATAATATAATGCATGGGCTATATGATATCTAATAATAAGGACTGTAAAATTGTTCTATGTTGGCATGGTGAGAAGGCATTGTCTGTCCTCCTTCCTGTGCAGTCATTAACTGTAGCCGTTTTATTTCCTACCTGAGCTAGACTGTCCCCCTTCCTGTGCAGTCATTAACTGTAGCCGTTTTATTTCCTACCTCAGCTAGACTGTCCTTCTTCCTATGGAGTCATTAGCTGTAGCCGTTTTATTTCCTACCTCAGTTAGACTGTCCTTCTTCCTGTGGAGTCATTAACTGTAGCCGTTTTATTTTCTACCTCAGCTAGACTGTCCTCCTTCCTGTGCATTCATTAACTGTAGCCGTTTTATTTCCTACCTTCGGTAGACTGTCCTTCTTCCTGTGGAGTCATTAACTGTAGCCGTTTTATTTCCTACCTCAGCTAGACAGTCCCCCTTCCTGTGTAGTCATTAACTGTAGCCGTTTTATTTCCTACCTCAGCTAGACTGTCCCCCTTCCTGTGGAGTCATTAACTGTAGCCATTTTATTTCCTACCTCAGCTAGACTGTCCTCCTTCCTGTGCAGTCATTAACTGTAGCCGTTTTATTTCCTACCTCCGGTAGACTGTCCTCCTTCCTGTGCAGTCATTAACTGTAGCCGTTTTATTTCCTACCTCAGCTAGACTGTCCTCCTTCCTGTGCATTCATTAACTGTAGCCGTTTTATTTCCTACCTCCGGTAGACTGTCCTTCTTCCTGTGGAGTCATTAACTGTAGCCATTTTATTTCCTACCTCAGCTAGACAGTCCTCCTTCCTGTGCAGTCATTAACTATAGCCGTTTTATTTCCTACCTCTGGTAAACTGTCCTTCTTCCTGTGGAGTCATTAACTGTAGCCGTTTTATTTCCTACCTCAGCTAGACTGTCCTCCTTCCTGTGCAGTTATTAACTGGAGCCGTTTTATTTTCTACCTCTGGTAGACTGTCCTTCTTCCTGTGGAGTCATTAACTGTAGCCGTTTTATTTCCTACCTCAGCTAGACTGTCCTCCTTCCTGTGCAGACATTAACTGTAGCCGTTTTATTTCTTACCTCCGGTAGACTGTCCTTCTTCCTGTGGAGTCATTAACTGTAGCCGTTTTATTTCTTACCTCAGCTAGACTGTCCTCCTCCCTGTGCAGTCATTAAGTGTAGCCGTTTTATTTCCTACCTCAGCTAGACTGTCCTCCTTCCTGTGCAGTCATAAACTGTAGCCGTTTTATTTCCTACCTCAGCTAGACTGTCCTCCTCCCTGTGCAGTCATTAACTGTAGCCGTTTTATTTCCTACCTTAGCTAGACTGTCCTCCTTCCTGTGCAGTCATTAACTGTAGCCGTTTTATTTCTTACCTCCGGTAGACTGTCCTCCTTCCTGTGCTGTCATTAACTGTAGCCGTTTTATTTCCTACCTCAGCTAGACCGTCCTCCTTCCTGTGCAGTCATTAACTGTAGCCGTTTTATTTCCTACCTCAGCTAGACCATCCTCCTCCCTGTGCAGTCATTAACTGTAGCCGTTTTATTTCCTACCTCCGGTAGACTGTCCTCCTTCCTGTGTAGTCATTAACTGTAGCCGTTTTATTTCCTACCTCAGCTAGACTGTCCCGCTTCCTGTGGAGTCATTAACTGTAGCCATTTTATTTCCTACCTCAGCTAGACTGTCCTCCTTCCTGTGCAGTCATTAACTGTAGCCGTTTTATTTCCTACTTCCGGTAGACTGTCCTCCTTCCTGTGCAGTCATTAACTGTAGCCGTTTTATTTCCTACCTCAGCTAGACTGTCCTCCTTCCTGTGCAGTCATTAACTATAGCCGTTTTATTTCCTACCTCTGGTAAACTGTCCTTCTTCCTGTGGAGTCATTAACTGTAGCCGTTTTATTTCCTACCTCAGCTAGACTGTCCTCCTTCCTGTGCAGTCATTAACTGTAGCCGTTTTATTTCCTACATCAGCTAGACTGTCTTTCTTCCTGTGGAGTCATTAACTGTAGCCGTTTTATTTCCTACCTCAGCTAGACTGTCCTCCTTCCTGTGCAGTCATTAACTGTAGCCGTTTTATTTCCTACATCAGCTAGACTGTCTTTCTTCCTGTGGAGTCATTAACTGTAGCCGTTTTATTTCCTACATCAGCTAGACTGTCCTCCTTCCTGTGCAGTCATTAACTGTAGCCGTTTTATTTCCTACCTCAGCTAGACTGTCCCCCTTCCTGTGGAGTCATTAACTGTAGCCGTTTTATTTCCTACCTCAGCTAGACTGTCCTCCTTCTGTGCAGTCATTAACTGTAGCCGTTTTATTTCCTACCTCAGCTAGACTGTCCTCCTTCCTGTGCAGTCATTAACTGTAGCCGTTTTATTTCCTACCTCAGATAGACTGTCTTCCTTCCTGTGGAGTCATTAACTGTAGCCGTTTTATTTCCTACCTCAGCTAGACTGCTCCCTTCTGGTGCAGTCATTAACTGTAGCAGTTTTATTTCTTACCTCGGCTAGACTGTCCTCCTTCCTGTGCAGTCATTAACTGTAGCCGTTTTATTTCCTACCTCAGCTAGACTGTCCTCCTTCCTGTGCATTCATTAACTGTAGCCGTTTTATTTCCTACCTCAGCTGGACTGCTCCATTCTGGTGCAGTCATTAACTGTAGCAGTTTTATTTCCTACCTCGGCTAGACTGTGCTCAAACTGCCAGACTTGCTCCGCAACAGCAGCTGTGTCGTTGCCTCCTCCCAGTAGTTTGCCGACGGCAGTGAAGAACTCAATAAAAGGTTGGTGGTTCTTTTCCGTGTATGATGTATAGTGGAGTGTGAGGCCACTCTGGTCAAACTACAACCACAGTCTTTGTTTGAATAGCAAGACAACAGGCGATAATTAAACAACTGTCTAATACTTTACCACTGTGTATTCTGGTTCAAGACCCTTACAGTACAGAGCCCTGGACAGGTGCTAATCCACTCTCTCAGCAAACAATAATTATCACAGCCACAAACACACAGCATGCTTTCCTTTCCAAAACAGATTATGCAACTACAGAGGGTGAGGCCTTGTGAAAATTGTCTAATGTCTTTATATAAACAAAACTGTACCCTCTGTAAAGACGTACCCAAATAGATTTGAATAGAACACATTTGGAAGAGTTTATAAATATAAACATAAAATGTCTATGTACCAGATTTAAAAAAAAAAATCAAATAAATAAGAAATTCGATAAAAAAAAATTTTAATAAGATTTTTTTAGAAAAAAATCATGATTTTTTCCAGATATGTTCTATCAGAGTGCATTATCGTAGTCTTAGTAACGACCATATTATACTGGTTGCAGTTAGCCAAACTAGACCCATCAAAACAACATAATAAATACGTAATTCTGAAAAAATGTTGGAATGTCAAAACTCAGTTAAATATGGTAACTAGGCATCGCAAACCTGACATTTTATTTAGATTATTTAGTGTTGTCACTACCACTATCAGAAATATAATGGCTGTGCACGCACGCACGCACGAACACACATTCGCTTTTATCCAACTACTCGGTACGACAAAACCGCTTAACAAAATATAAACACGCATTGCTGCTTACCCCCATTCTTTGCACTGTATTATCTTTTTGATCTTTGACAACGGCCATGCTGAACAACACGGAGATACCATAGCGACCCGCCTTTGCCAGCGCTGCCTCCAGGGACCACGTGCTGCTGGTAAATGCTCCCGAGACGCTGTCGTTTGTCACAGACCACGAGCCCACTGACTTTATTAACTGAAATATTCTTTAGTCAACATTGCGGAACTTCACCTAGGCCAGTTCAATTCAAAATTAAGTGACGTATGGTGGTGACAGACCAGCAATTGTTTAGGAGGGATTGAGATATGCCCCTTAGATACTGCCCCGAGTAGAGACCCTTCACACATACAAGCCCCCCCCAGATCACATATACGCCACCTAAGGCTAAGATGTCATTAACTTTGCAAAAATCACAGTAAACGGATCGATCACACCCATGACAACGGGTATTTACAAAACACCTGCATCGAGATTGTTTCCACTATTACGGTTCAGACCGACATACGTAACGCATGAACATATGAATTATATATTACCACGTATAATGTTTGAAACAGTATTTACAGTATTAGTGAAACACCTTATATATATCAATAATTTACTTACCTCCAGCATCGGTCTAGTGCCCCGTTTTTCCGTTGCCGTTGAGTTCATGCACGCCTTAAAATAAGAGTTTGCCTTCTGAAGTGCTGTTGAATGTACCCCCTTTATTGTGTTGTTAGATTTGTCCAGTAGCTGCAAACAATGAAGCAATGTGTTAATATAGTCAATACAAGCGCCCATAAATAAGACAAAATCCCTAACGCGCAACTGTTCCTTAAAGCGCCCACCACTGCTCTAGCGGATCACAGCAACACCATGTATGCGTTGTGTATTTAATTCGGTAGATGTCGCTGTTTAAAGCACGTGCTAAACGAAATGTCGTCTAGCAGTCGACCGTTTTCGAGAAAGAATGTCGGTAAGTTTTTGAACGTGTTTGACTTAAATATGACGTTCTGTAAAGTCTTTGCAATGTAATTAATACTGTGCATTTGTTCTAACGTAACGATGATATCATTAGTAATTACATTTGTGCAGAACCATACGCACGTTATCGGAATCTTTTTTGCAAATGGCCGATTTATTGTCACTGATCATTGTCCCTAAACCGTATACTGGTTGGTGCAGTTTTCGACCTACTTAATAGAATATGCCGCCGTTTAAAAAAAATCTGAAGAAACATTTTGTGTAAGAGATCGATATACCAAATCAGCAAAAGCTACTTCATTTATTCAATGCAAACAAAGTATTAAAACAGTTGTTTTGAGTGAAAAACTTACGAATATTGAACGTCTGAACGATGTCGCGCTAGTCAAGGAAATCGGCGGGATTCGACTTATATTTATGGCAAGCCGTACAGACAATCGTTTTTAATTTTACCACTTTGTTCCAATTATGTCAACCTTTTTATCAACCAAGCTTGACATAGGTCATAGCGCTTTATAAAACACATACACATATATTTGCATTGACTATATAACGTTAATGTAGTAAATTTGTTCTCGTACATTTAACACATTTTAATTATTCCTACTTTTATGACAAGACTAGCTTGCAATACATCTACCACAAAAAGGGCTACTATTGTCACGTGGCCAAGAACGAGACATGCGTCAGCAGACGCTCAATAATAATGTCTGGTAAGGATGCAAAGTCGGTTTTTTTATCAAGGTATGTATATCATAAATGTGTTCCATGTCATATATATATATATATATATATATATATATATATATATATATATATATATATATATATATATATATTGCTCAGACAAGACTCTGTGTGGTTATTGTCGTAAACAGACGCTGTGACGTCTCTAACGCGATATCAAGCGAGATTTCGATGGATCGAAAACTGGCGTGGGTCGAAAACTGCACCGTTAACTATACCCCGGTATATTCCCAAAACGTACCCCCATCCTGATGCTTAAAACTGGCGGTGCGTTTTGGGGATAATGTATACAAATAAATGTAACAATGTCATGCACAATCTACATTAACCTAAAAAGCTAAATACAGTCTAACTGGCAATATTAGCGTATGCATAATTCACTATAATTGCATAATGTAGTATACTTATATTGAACCTAAAGTGCACCGTTTATTTCAGATGGGGCGTGATTACAAACGGTTCACCAAGAGGCATAATGGTGCTTATGGCGAGGCGGCTTTAGAAGAGGCTCTCAATTCTCTTCAACATGGCGAGTCGTACAGGAGCGTCGACCGAGAATACGGCGCCCCGAAACGCACGCTTCAACGACACGATCAGTTTCAGGTAAAATGGCGTCGGTTTACGGTAAAATTTAACAAAATTATTTTTAATGCCAGACGGATTACAAGTGTCAAGACGATAATATTAATATTATGTCGTCTTATATGATTTTAATACAGTTACAATTATCATTTTGTTATGGTGTTATGATGTTATTTATTGTGATGTTTGTTTTGTTTAATCCAACAATACAATTACTAATGAAACGTTGTCTTTCTCACAGGTTCGAGCACCAGGCCGAATACAACTTGGGAGGTTCAGACAAATCCTGGACAGCGATGTGGAATCAATTATCGCAGAACACGCCTTAGACATGTAGCAACGATTTTATGGGCTGTCGTTGAACGAAATTCGACGCATGGCGTTTGAAATTGCGGAATGTCACGGCCTGTCGCGTCCTTCCACAAGACCAAAAAGATGGCGGGGCTTCGCGGGTTGAACGGATTTCTTGATCGCAACAACACGCTGCTACGTTCAAAAAAATGACGTGTACGAAGACCCACCACCGACTGAGGATTGGCTGCAATGCCCAAAGTGTTGCCAGTAGCACCACGAAAATTGTGGCAATGACAGACTTGTATGTGACCTTTGTGTGTGAGTAGTAACAGAGTCGGTGACTTTACAATCTGTATAACAAGTTGCGCTATAATTGCATTTAAATGGTATAATTGTATCCGTAATTATAATCATCGTGGCATACAGAGCAGTAGCGGAGTCGGCGACTGTAGACCGTGTCTAACGTTTGCTTTCATTGCAGATAAATAATTGTATCCGTAATTGTAATCATCGTTACGTAGACTGTGGAGTTGGCGACTGTAGGTCTAGTCTAGTGCCCTGTGTTGGCGACTGTAGGTCTAGTCTAGTGCCCTGCGCGACCGCGCTTTGGGTCCAAGCCCGGCCCGGCCCACGATCCGGGCCGGGCCTCTACATAATTTCGCGGGCCGGGCCGAGGCTGGGCCTGCATACTGCGGGCCCGGGCCGGGCCTGGTCTGAAAATAATTTAAACACATCGGACTTGGGCCTGGACATAATAAAAATAGTCATACAAAACACCGATTATTACTTTATATTATAATAAAAACTTATTATAAATTGTAATTCCGGTTAATGAATGCTTAAAATTATTTTCTTTAGTATTATATAGTTGCAAATTGAGACCTTGCATGGAATCGAATGGCCCTATACGTTCACTTGGCTAGAAGTAGCCAGCCCCAAATGTTTACTTTAGAAATGTTTGCAGAGGCAATCAAGCCATGATTAACCATCAACTTATCACCCTTTGACCCTACATGTTGTCTAGGTCTTCCCTCCAAACATTGCCCACCTGAATGACCTGCCCAGTGCCAAGTGCCCACTAGGCCACTAGCCCACTACCCAGTACCCAACCCAGTTGGTAATTGGTATTTCTCCCCAGTCCTAATTCATTCACACTTGTACTAATTCACACATGTCTGAACCTGTCTGTCTCAGGCTAGTGACTGCACACCTGCTGGAAATGCCACTGGGTGTCAGTGCCAGTGGGTGACATTTAATTGAAATATCATATTGAATTATGTTAACTTAGTTGAGCTAATTCAATTAACAATATAAATTGGGGTTATGGCTTGCATATGGGTTAAGTCAGGGTTAGATAAACACATCTCCTACCCTAACCATAAGCCAATACATTAAAGCCAAATATAACAAATGTTATTATATTTAATAGTAAGAACTAAGAAGTTTTTTATTTTTCTTCAGGATATTCGTAAGTTTGAAGAAGTTGGTGGTGCTGGATTTTTAGAACTCATCTAGCACAGTATGGACCTTCAGCATAAGAGTAGTACTCCACTAAGAGCTAAGGATATTATGCCCCATCCCATATATATATATATATATATATATATATATATATATATATATATATATATTTTTTTTTTTTTTTTATTTAATAAAACAATAAGTCTGTTTTACAGTTTATTTGTTTTTCATCTTTGTTATAAGATTATAGGTTTATCTTCTCTAAACTCAGCGGGCCGCGGGCTTACGGACCGCGAGCTTACCCATTTTGGCCCGCGGGTATGGGCCGGGCCTGGGCCTGAAACTTGCGGGCCGGGTCTAAATTCTAGTTTGCGGGCCTGGGACGGGCCGGGCTTGAAAAATTATTGCGGGCCTGTCCGGACCTGGACTCTAACTGCTAATTGCGGGCCGGGCTTGGGATCAAATTCTAGGCCCGCGCAGGGCACTAAGACCTACACTGTGTGTGTCTAAATAATTATTAGGTCCTACGTTTGATTTATTGCAGTTAAATGCTACATCATTTTATTTGCACCGTAGGTGCGCTTTGGGGGCACACTTTCCCAAAGCGCCCCAGATGCAATTTTTTTCTTTCTCTAATATAACTAATATTTTTATAATGATCTGTTGATATGCATACACATTGTTTAATTAGTACCCGCATTGATAAATAAAAACAAACCGTATTTTTAAACAGCATGTTTCAAATTATTGAAAAAAAAAGTAGGGGTGCGCGGTAGGGACTTTCCCCTACAAAGGCGACTGTTCATTGTATCTATGATTTAATCTGGATTAACACGTGACAGTGCGTGGGTTCCTTGCGTGCGGACGGGTGGATGAGAGTAAGTGTTACAGTTTGTTTAAGTATTTACTTGTTTGACGAGAGCGTCGTTCCGCAAATGTCCTCGAGCGAAGTTGCCCCACTTCAGTTTGTCGGGCGGCATGAGCGGGTCGTTTATCCCTGCTCCACAGGCGTACTGGTAGAAGTCGTCGCATGGGTTCACTGTCGTGTTCATCTTGGACAACATCGTTGCACTGATGGAGATGCAGTCAGGACTGCGACATACCTAACAGTACAAAATCATACCACACACCTTCAACACATTGTACAGAGCTGATTTATCTACTGCAAAGACTATTAACAATACTTTTTACAAAAGAATATATTTTTAAATTGCATTTCCATCCTAAATCCTTGGCGATTCCTCTTTGTGATGATGACTTTACTCGTCCCTGTTCATGACATCATTTAACAATATTGTCTGATGGCAAGTGGACAACGAAGCCATTGAGCTTATCAAGAATCCAATTTTTGTTTCATCTAAGTGTAACCCGCCCGTCTGAGATATGTGTCAACCTTGTTTTTAAACACATTCACGCTGCTAGCGGTTACACATCAGACTTAAGGGTTCTGGTTTGTTGCTCCTCAGAGCTCGGGTTCCTGATGATTTAGACGCTACATAAATTTTATTATTATTTAAATTATTCGCTTGTGTTTGGGAGCAAACTAATAATATTTCAATATTGTGACTGTTTTGCGGCTTTGTTGTACCGACGGCCAGCTGCATTTCTTAAAGCATATTTACCTTCACCATGCTCTGTATATGCACCCACTGTAATACCAGCAGCGTTGTCATGGTGATTAGCAGGATTACGCATGCGACGAGCGCCACAGCCATAATCTTCACGTTGCTCTTCTTCTCATCAGGATTATCTATCGACAAAAGCATAGCATGGCACTGCACTTGCCAAAAAACAATCACATTATGTGCTTGTCACATACTGAATACTGAATAAATCACTCTCTAAAAGCATTGTCAACACCAAAACAGAATCAACGATTCAAACTGCATTGAAGTTTGCCTATTTGTGTGATTCATCGTTGAGAATCCCGATTCTCACGAGTCACGACCACGTGCTGCCGAAAATTACACAACTTGTGCTGCCTCGAGCAACGCAGGAAATCGTACTGGCACTTTCGTCGCCCAGAAAATCACAAGGTCATCTTTCGAAAGCGAGAAACCCTTCCTTAAGCCCAGCATAATTATTTCAAACAGTGAGATCCTTCTGCAGTGCAGCTTTGTCGACTCCGTCAGGAAACGTCAGGCTG
This sequence comes from Lamellibrachia satsuma, assembly GCA_033239005.1. Lineage (NCBI taxonomy): Eukaryota > Metazoa > Annelida > Polychaeta > Sabellida > Siboglinidae > Lamellibrachia > Lamellibrachia satsuma. The sequence continues at coordinate 4,017,760 of BSQZ01000007.1, forward strand.
AGCGGTGAACGGCAGCAAACGTCACCGAAAGCAACGAAGTCTGCGAATCCATTCCTAAAGGCCGTCTGCAGGCGGTCTGCCGGTGTCGTATTGTAAATGGACCCGGGGTCCATTTTCCACTGTGGAATTTGGACCGGGGGGTCCATATTCAGTCGTAGTAAAGGGACCCCGGGCGTGTAAACGTCCATTTATCACGATGGGGGTCCATGTGAAAAATGGACCGGAGGGTCAATTTACCGCGGGGGTCCATTTACAATCTGACACCGGCGGTCTACCGGCAGTCCAGCTCACCGACTAGTAGGGGTGTATTGCGACAACTGTATAACTATTTTTCATTACTATCGCGCTAATATTGCGATAGAATCAAAGAATAGCGCGTGGCATTGGAGGTAGTTGTTTTTAAAATACTGAATACGTTGCTGCTCTAATCGATGGATGTTGATGTCAGGTCGATAAATATGGATGTATGGTTACAGCCGTACCGACAAATCGATAGTTGGATGTATGGCTACTAGTGCCCTTCGCGGGCCTAGAATTTGATCCCAAGTCCGGCCCGCAATTAGCAGTTAGAGTCCAGGCCCGGCCCAGGCCCGCAATAATTGTTCAAGCCCGGCCCGGCCCAGGCCCGCAAACTAGAATTTAGGTCCAGGCCCGACCCAGACCGTGAATGATTGGCCCAGGCCCGGCCCGGCCCGGCCCGCAAGTTTCAGGCCCAGGCCCGGCCCATACCCGCGGGCCAAAGATGGGTAAGCCCGCGGCCCACTAAGTTTACAGAAGATAAACCTATAATCTTATAACAAAGACGAAAAACAAATAAACTGTAAAACAGACTTATTGTTTTATTAAATATATATATATATATATATATATATATATATATATATATATATATATATATATATGGGGCATAATATCCTTAGCTCTTAGTGGAGTACTACTCTTATGCTGAAGGTCAATACTGTCCTGGATGAGTTCTAAAAATCCAGCACCACCAACTTCTTCAAACGTAAGAATATCCTGAAGAAAAATAAAGGCAAACTTCTTAGTGTCATTACTATTAAATATGATAACATTTGTTATATTTGGCTTTAATGTATTGGCTTATGGTTAGAGGAGGAGATTTGTTTATCTAACCCTGATTTAACCCTTATGCAAGCCATAACCCCAATTTATATTGTTATTTGAATTAGCTCAACTAAGTTAACATAATTTAATATGATATTTCAATTAAATGTCACCCACTGGCACTGACACCCAGTGGCATTTCCAGCAGGCCTGCAGCCACTAGCCTGAGACAGGCATGTTCAGACATGTGTGAATTAGTACAAGTGTGAATGAATTAGGACTGGTGAGAAATACCAATTACCAACTGGGTTGGGTACTGGGTAGTTGGCTAGTGGGCACTTGGCAGTGGGCAGGCCATTCAGGTGCGCAATGTTTGGATGGAAGACCTAGACAATAGAATGTCCACTGGTAGGGTCAAAGGGTGATAAGTTGATGGTTAATCATGGCTTCATTGCCTCTGCCTCTGCAAATATTTCTAAAGTAAACATTTGGGACTGGCTACTTCCAGCCAAGTGAACTTATGGGGCCATTATATTCCATGCAAGGTCTCAATTTGCAACCATATAACACTAAAGAAATAATTTAAAGCATTCATTAATCGGAATTACAATTTATAATCAGTTTTTATTAAAAAATAAAGTAATAATCGGTGTTTTGTATGAATATTTTTATTATGTCCAGGCTCAGCCCAGGCCCGGCCCGGCCCGCTCACACTAGGCCCAGGCCCGGCCCAAGCCCGATGTGTTTAAATTGTTTTCAGCCCAGGCCCGGCCCGGCCCCGCAGTATGTAGGCCCAGCCCGGCCCGCAGGCTGCGGGCTGCGGGCCGGGCTTGGACCCAAAGCCCGGCCCGCGCAGGGCACTAATGGCTACACCCGTACCAACACATCGATATTTGAATGTATGGTTACACCCGGAGTGACAAATCGATAGTTGGATGTATGGCTACACCCGTACCAACACATCGATATTTGAATGTATGGTTACACCCGTACTGACAAATCGATAGTTGGATGTATGGTCACAGCCTTACCGACACATCGATAGTTTGATGTACGGTTACAGCCGTACCGACACATCGATAGTTTGATGTACGGTTACAGCCGTACCGACACATCGATAGTTGGATGTATGGTTACAGCCGTACCGACACATCGATAGTTGGATGTATGGTTACAGCCGTACCGACACATCGATAGTTTGATGTACGGTTACAGCCGTACCGACACATCGATAGTTGGATATATGGTTTCATCCGTACCGACACATCGATAGTTGGATGTATGGTTACAGCCGTACCGACAAATCGATATTTGGATGTGTGGTTACACCCGTACCGACACATCGATAGTTGGATGTATGGTTACAGCCGTACCGACACATCGATAGTTGGATGTATGGTTACACCCGTACCGACACATCGATAGTTGGATGTATGGTTACAGCCGTACCGACATATCGATATTTGGATGTGTGGTTACACCCGTACCGACACATCGATAGTTGGATGTATGGTTACAGCCGTACCGACACATCGATAGTTGGATGTATGGTTACACCCGTACCGACACATCGATAGTTGGATGTATGGTTACAGCCATACCGACAAGCACCTGGTGAAGTTTAAATACAGAACGTTGCCGCTTTTGCCAAGAAAGTTGACGATTTTATGAGGGTCAACTGACTCGAAACAGTTCAATTCGTGTGTTTTATGCCATCTAAATTCTAGAATTGACACATGATGTAGCTATATGCTTGTGTATTCCAATGTTTGTGTTTGCTTTTGTTCACATGCAAATGTTTTAAAAAGAAATCAACAAATCATAATTTATATTCCCATTTTTTTATTTCCAATTCTGGATAACCGAGTTTGCAGAACGATGATTCAGACTGTCGTATGTTTGGTGGAGTCCATAGATACCAGCCATTGAAACGCAGATGACAGTTATTCTGTATTTAATCCATGTGTCTTTGTACCCCACTGTTAAATAGTGCATATGTCGTTATAATTTTGTGTTATCTTGTTCATAAGCATTTAAGACAGCAGACAAGCACGATTTACTTTCCAATGAAACACTTTTTAAGCTATTTTTAAAAATATTTAATTTTGAGGAATTAAGTAGAACAATTATTGTGCTTTAGAATCTATCGAAACACGACATATATTATTGGCTTTACTATACAATGGAAGCACAGCACTCCAGTCCGTAAACCTTGGAACCAAGCAGTGTTCGGAATATGGAATTTACGAACAATAGAGATCACCACCAATCGAGATCACCACCATCTATGAGGCGCACATGCACCATGCTTACACTAGACGATGAGTTTTCTCTAAGGTAATTAGACAATAGTGTTCAGTTAGGTAAACGTCAGGTCATCGATGCAACGCATCGCCTTGTGTACATTTTGGCGTTAATTAAATTAATTATAATTAATTAAAACTCAAAACCACTCGTATTACGAATGTTTACGGGGTATGGATTTATGGACTAGAAGATATATTTAGGCTATGCTGTGCAATTGGTTAAACTTTAATGAAACAGTTGATGTTCTTATTCTTACAGGTTTACATACTAAAGCGACAAAAGGTGCATATCTTATATGCATAAATAAAGTTGTTCGAAAACACACTGATGTTATCATTGGTGATCTGCTGTATATCAGCACTAGAAATGTATGATAACAATGTATAGCTCGTTTAGTCACTAACAGCGCATTCGTTCTGCATCCTTGATTCTAAATCACCTTGAGAAAGAAATACCTCCGGCAAATTTCACCCCAGTTCAACAGGTTGGCGTACTGTAAGTGGCAACATGTTTAATAGCATGGCACGTTCTTAACTCAAACGACTGTGAGTATATTGAATAGCCACGCGAAGTCGCTCTATGGTGTAATTAACCTAAACCGCTGCAGTTCTGTAGAAGTAGGTCTACAGTCGTGTTGTGTTACTCCAATATTACAGGCAAGCACGCATGCACGCACGTTCGCACGCACGCACGCACACACACACGAAGCATTGATCGTACCAATTAAAGTGTGGTAAATAATTACCGGAAAGCGGATGAAATTCATTGTCCACGGTACTCTGATAGCTGTCTGCAGCCATTCGCACCCTCAGCTTCTCGGCCGGGTTAGCCTTCACTGTCGTTGACGTTGGAGTCAATTTCATGTACAAAACTTCGTCGTTCGACGACATTTTTGACGCTTATGTAATGCGAGTTGGTAGTGATACAACCCGGTTCACTGGCCGTAGAGGGTCTACCAATGTTGTGTAATGTTACCTCGATAGCTGCTCAAAATGAACTTCCGTAAATGGCCTTTGCCCACAACAAATGTCCGCAACACAATCATCCAGAGTTCTAGTTGCAGTACTCGGCAACCCGGTGACCCTGTTGGACTGTTGTTAGCGTACGTATCCAACCTCGATCGACTCTTTGCCGCTTGCATTGACTATGAATATATCACGAAACGTGTACCCCGCGTTCGGCCAAACACCACTTGCGAATGGTACAAGCGTCCTTTCTGCCAAAAATCATTCCGCACTGTCATCGATCAGCGGTGAGAAGTTGAATATGATTCGACACACAGTTAACTAAAAAAAGCAGACCAAACGTGCCTCGGGTTTAAACTAGTCACACAACGTCATAAGGCTCTGGCTTGTCTCCTTTACGGCGGATATAAATAGCCTTTACCAAGAGATATCTGTTGTATGAATGCACTGAAGGGTAGCGACGGGGAATAGACTACATCGACCCATTACCAGCTCACTGGTGTCAACGTACGATGAACAAAGGGCAAGAGTCATTGCAACATAATTAACCCTTCGTGTGTAAGTAGCTGCAGTACAGACATCATGGTTGTGTGAAACTAATTAAATGAAATTTTAGAAAAAATTTCAATAAATACTGATGTGTTTTATTCAATCCTATGATTGCCAAGAAATAAATTAGGCCTATATTATTATTAAGCAAATTTCCACTAACATGGCTTCCACACGTGTACATATAATAGTCCCATATGTGCAACCAGAGACTACCCTCTTTTGAAAACTCGTAACTGGCATAAACCCGAAATGCTATGGAGATAGAAACGTAAAAAGTTGTCTGGCAAAGAATCTGTATTTTACACATATTTTTGCTAAAATGCCTGGCTGGTAAAAATCCACCAAACCGGAGCAGAACACAAAGGGTTAATGTTTCAGACTCTGGTACAGAGTGTGTTGCCTAGGTGATATACCAGTACTCGGGTCTTATCAAAATGCAGAGCTGATCCGGTTTCTTCAGTAAGCCACGCGTTAATCTTGACAGAAGTCGGGGAAATCCAAACATTGCCAGCTTAGTTCGAGCATCGCTGTGACCGAGCTCACCTCCTGACGACTGGGCTTCCGATCGACTCGTACGTACGTTACCCGTCCTTGAGAGTGACATGTTGCTTCTACAATATTTTCACATGAATCATCCTTCTGTTTATCTATCCTGACATACTCTTTGAGAGGAATCACGACTATATACTTTGCATGTAAGCTTACGTATCGTGAGTAGTGTAAAAACAACGACATAATATTGTCATTTTCTCTTCACTTTTATGCTAGCACATGCAACAAACCGTCTTCAGTTCTCCAATTAAAGCCAGTTAATATGAACATTGGACGTGTAATTATGGCGAAGGCGATACTAATAATGAACCTGCTTATACAATTGTTATTATATCAGAATGCCTTTTCGTAGTGTTAGTAACGACCATATTATACTGGTTGCAAAGTTAACCAAACTAGACCGATCGAAACAACATTACAAATGCGTACTTTATTCTGAACAATTTTGGAATTTTTTCCAAAATATTCATCACAATATCAACATTCAGTTAAAAAAGATAACTACGCATCGCAAACCTGGTGTTTTCAAGATTATTTGGTTTTAGTTAAGTCTACTACCAGAGTAGAGTAGATTATGCTGCAACAAGTAGAGGTATACTGTAGCACATACGCTGTAGTCATACTTATATCACCTTTCAGTTCTGAGAAATAATGCATTCTTTCAACGTCGATCTGTACAATAAGGGCTTGGTATCATACGGCCGTTAAGCACATTATGAGAGAAGGTGATGTAATTTGTACTGCTAAGATGGCTGAGAATAGAACCTGTGACCTGTGGTCTGAGGTGCACCGGATAAATGGCAGAAATGAATTCCTGCCTTCTAGTGTTGATGGTGTGGTGGGTGATGATGCGATAGTTCAACTTTTTTCTGATTAACATAATAATATCTACAACAGTGTGTTATACGATGTTGATGAAATTATTAGTATAGGTGCGGATATTAACAGGCAGATTAAGGAACATATGTTGTATATAATATATCAGTTGAGGACGTTATCGAAAGTGGTCAGCGACTGAAGCTGGGTAAGTCGGATGGTGAAGAGGGTCTAAATTCTGATCATATCATACATGGTCCGAGAATATTCCACGTGTTGTTAACACTAGTCTTTAACAGTTGATACATAGCCGTGACTCTATGTTAGTGGGAATCATGGTGCCCACTGCTTATGCTAAAAGGACAAGAGACAATTAGCAATTAACATTGTTGCCAGGAACACAATGCGCTTGCAACTTCGCAGTTGTAATTTGGATTAAAACAAGATATGTCCACTACTCATTGCATATATGTTATGATGGAGACAATCAGTCATTATGACGTTAATTGTAGTAAGTAGTAATGTGTATACACTCATATTAGATGCCAGCAAGGCCGTTCCTCTAAACAAATATCAATTGTAATGTAATTGATAAATGCGTATAACAACGACATGGGTGGGTGATTAACCAATGATTGGCCTTTAATAATAACAACAATAATTAGTCGCCGTTATATATAGGCTCTATGTTGTAGACGCATCATAAAGAAGACTCATACCGAAAGAGTCATCGTCGCTATCCGTGTCCATTGGCGGTACTCTTAGGAAAAGTGTTGTTTCTTCGTCGTCTTTATCACATCCGCGTCTTGAGTAATGCTGATTCATTTTCGAATGTTGCGCGACTACGATATCTGGAGAAAAGAAAAATACAAATGAATATAAACTCTAGTAGTTTAGCATAATATAATATAATATAATATAAATATAAGTTAATATTTTAGATTGGAATGAGGCAGAAGTTCCAGTTGGCGCTCAATTATGCATACAAGCCTGGAGGTCATACTATATTACATTAATTTGGAGGATACCCTATTGAGACAATAAACACCAGTCCTGCAGTTATATCCCCGTACTGCTCGTACTAAAACATGCTGTGTATAGCTTGTTAATTAGCTCGTTATGTGTTTGCGGCCTACGGTCACGTTTTTAGCATGTTAACATATGTAGACCTCTACGAATAATTAAATCCCCACTATATAGGCCTACAAACAATTTGATACTCTTCAAAATCAACAACACATTTTAGCCCAATTTATCGCCCGGTTGATCACTGCGCCACCTACTGCATGTAAATATCACAGCCTCGGCGCTACGTGCCCGTTAGTACTGTACTCACAAGTTCATTCATTCTAAGCTAAGTTTGCAAATCAGTTGCGACATTGCAGCGCTGTGTTAAACAGCGTTAAACATATGGAAAAGTTAGGCAACCGCTAGTTCTACGTCGCAGCTGTGGCCTGTAATCGATATTTCACCGTGACTGTATGCTTCTTATTAAGGATGTAGGTATACCACCACCCGTCACACTTTCCAAACTGTAAACCATGCATGCATGCACCTACCAGCGAACACTGCAAGTGTTCTGTTGCAACGAACGTCAAAATGGTTACCTTCTGCCACGAGCAGAACAAACAGTGAAACAAAAAGACGTGGCACTGTTATGGCCTATGCCAATGATTTACAGATAGGCGGTTACCAGTCATGCATCAGTGGAAATTGAGGACGCCTAAACAGGTCGACGTTGTACCTGTGCGTTTCATGTTCACTAGAGGGCGCCTCTAAACGGGACACTGGTTTGATTCCGCTAAAACTAAAACACGTGGTGCCATCGACATCACCGCTATGTTGGTATGTATCCTCCATTTCATGCGTTACACAATGGGGTTGCGTCAACAAAATCCGTGGTTGCAATTATCGGTTGAAAAACAATAACGCGGTTGTATCGTCTTTGGCGGAAATGACGTCGGTACGATTTTCCTGTCTCTCTTTGGCATCCGGACAATAACGACGCAGCACCGTTTCGTGGACAAGAATGAGCAAACTATGATGAAGTATGCTGCACGAAATATGGAAGCACATGTTCACCAGTGACAATATTTTCGTGTAATGAACAACTATTTGAAGACCAGATACGGTGTACAATAATTTAAGTCTACCACTTTTGCGTTATCTGCGGTAGTCTGATGGCTAACTTGAAAAGCCAAGAATCCGGATACACATTGTGTTGTGGTGGCTTAATATTGATAATCAAGAACAATAAAATAATATTGCTATATTCAATGGTCTTGGTATAATTTTATTTAATACTATGGATTGACAATAGCCGATATGACGTCACTGTGTTAATGTGATCATGTGACACCTTCGACGATCTAAATCAGATTTTGGAAAAACTATTTAATACTTGACTAATTGCATTTGTTGACAAATATCTAGTCAATGCGTATTTCGTGAAAATGCGTCTACCTCATGACTGTTAACTGAGTTGGTTAATGAAATAGACAGTTGTCTTAAGCTGCAGCCCATAGTGATGACGGTTATTCTCTGCATCCCATTTAGACACTGATGAGAATCGTAATGATGTAGTTTCGGAAAAACCTTTTTGTGACACAAAATAATGACGCTTTGTAGGCATTGAGGATGTTTACAGAACTAAATTATTGATGTGAACATTTTATATCAAGCAAAGAATAGATAGAGATTGTCTTGAAAGGTGGCAAACAGAAGAAGAGGAATTCTTGGAGTTTCCCTTGTGTTATTCCGGAGTTACATGCACAGCCATCGCCGAAAAGTTCGATCAGCTCGGCTTGGGCTTCCGAAAGATGGTGGTGGTGCTTTGAATGCGGCCGGGAAGAGGATTGGTGTGGCTGCTTTGATGGCACATGCAATAACTCAGAAGTGGTGTAAACAGTCATGTAGTGAACCAGGCCAGTCCTCGGGGTTTTGAAAAGAGGGGTTCGAGCATACACAATCATGCGGGGATTTCTTGGATGATTTCTGAAAAATGCTAGTTAAACAAAATTCTCTTTAAAAGGAGGTTCTTTTGAAATCCCCGATACTCTCTCCTCGAGTGAACGTATGCATCGTGAAGGCATATATATTATATAATGATGTGGCTCAGTCTCCACCAATACCTCATCAGTTATAATAAAGGTAAAGGTATGTTCTCATAGAGCGAGATATCCAGTCCTTGGGACTGTTCAAAGCGCTTTACATTTCAGTAGTAGTGGCGAACTTCTTTAATTCCGTACCAAAGAGGCAAGAGAAGCCCGAAAGGATGATCACAGAGTTGGTGTCTAGTTGCACCAAATAACTTATGCACCTTGCAGGACGCGACGACACACGCAATGGTCCTCCTTATAAGGCCCCCATCACAACAGGCGATCCCTCACTAAAAGCAACTCTGCTCGCCCTGCACTAAATAAGGTTTTTCCCAAGATAATCCCCCTTACGAGAGACCACTGCTATTATTATTATTATTATTATGCCATTGCCCCTTTGTATAAGCCTTACAAGAGGCGGACTACTGTGCGTGTGCGTGCGTGCGTGCGTGCGTGCGAGCGTTTGTGCGTGTGTATTTTGGAAATTTGGAAACCTAAAGATCCTGCCACCTGGTTTATTCTTTTGGGCAACGTGGCACCTTTCGGGGTCTGGGTCCGCCCATGAATAGTCTACCCTATTAGGTAACTTATTACGCACTAGCCAACACAGGAGACAATGGAAACATGCATTTCAGATTTTATTAACCTTACTATTTACACAATATATCCAATGTGCAACCATTCTGACTAAATACTTACTCTGTAAACACAGAGACTCATTATAAATGCATCTACATATCAAAAATATACAGAACATAAAAAACCACAGGATCCCAAGATACAAAGCACTCGTATGGTATTCATACATTTACGTCTAAGTTATTAGCGACCAGAACTGATGAAATATAGACCTATACAACCCTTCTCTGGACAGCTTACCAGCCTCAGTTATGACATGTTAAAAATTGACAGTTGTACGTCATATAAAAAATCACAATTGAATAAAAAAAATCAAACATAACACAAAGAGAACAGCGATAATGTTAACATATAATTATTTAGTAGTGCTGTGAAGCAGGTCTCAATACTCCAATAGGCACTGCCGGTCTCGTTTATACACCCTTCAACACCCGCAACCCACACAGCACTAGTAATTGCTAGTAATAAAGTCACACATTCTTAATATTCTAAACTCACATGTATCTAATGTAGTAATTTTGTTAGTTTTTTGCGATACATTAGTCGTCTTACAACAAGAACCAATCTGTAATTCCAAATAATTCTCCAGGTTTTAATTGGAATCGAACCTTGAATAAAATGATGTTCACCGAGAACCGCACAGAAGCATGAAAACTGAAACCGTGACAGCACTCACTAATATTTAGGTACGCATATTTCTCCCTGACAATATAACCTGACCTTGTTTCTCAGTTTTATGCACGAGCACAACTGATATGCCTTTCATTGCTGTGGATTTAAGTATAAGAAAGATCACCGGAACCCTAATCCCATTTTGGTATGTACCATTTTATCTAACATATCTATATGCAGCATACATTTATACTTTGTAAAACGCCATAATTTACCATGGATGTATTATTAAAAAATGTCATAGTGTCAAATAAAATCCTTCTTATTTTTTTCTGTCGTGTGCATGTAACGCTGGAAAACGTACTATGTATTTTATTTAGGCTAATAAGTTAATTTTACACAGGACAACATGTGTGTCAGTATATACTGTATTCCGTTCCCGGTTTGTTAGTTAGTCGGCAAGCCAGCCAGCCAGCCTGAAAATATGCAATGTAGCATATTGGTGTAGAAGTATGAACCCAGTACACAAAAACGGTGCAAGTGAAACACGTCAAACTACCGAGCAATTTCCCTGATATCAATCCAGATGACACAACACTTATGTCCACCGTGTCTGAGTGAAGCTACAACTCTCAACTGAAGAACTTCTAACTGCCTGTAGGAAATGGGGTATGTAAATCAACTTCTCCAAATTCAAGATCATCACTTCGTCAGATAAGCGTATTAATTTGGAAGGCGAAGAATTCGAGACTGTGAGAGAGTTCTGCTTCTTGGGTAGCATGCTACCGTCTGCAGAGAGAGAGAGAGGGGGGAGAGAGAGAGAGAGAGGCAGCCTTTGGTAGACTCAGAAATGGCATATTATGCAATATAAGCATCTCAACAAGACACAAACCAGATTATATGGAGGCCTTATACTGCCAATAGCAATCTATGGTGCTGAGGCTTGGACTCTGCGATCACAAGAGATACAATCACTTGAGTTTTTTTAGATGCGGTGCCTGCTGGTTATTAGAGGTGTTACCAGGGCGGGTAGACTACAAAATATCAAGATCAGAGAACACATTTTTACCCCTGAATCTATCACACATGTGACAAAGAAGAAGAATCGGATGGTTTGGGCACGTTTGCCGTACGTGTTTGGCAAGCATACAAACAAGACTTCAAAGGACAGCGGAAGAGAGGAAGACCACTGAAGAGGTGGATGACAGCAGAGTGGAATGCCATAAATAAAACAGAATGGATGGGTGCAACTTTCATGAGGACAGCGAGGGGTCACTAATGCTTATGCTTTTAAGTCAAGTATTATTATTCCACTTGTGTCATTCTAGACATGCGTCAGACGGTAGCGGCAAGAGCATTCTTTGTCAAATTGGTCACCAGACAGTGCACTTGTTAGCAGGGTTCATCTTGGAAAACACTGAACAGGAGAATGCCTTGGCGAACTGTGGCGTGTTCGACAACGTTCCAATTACCCTACAATAAAGAGTAAGTAGGTCGTGATGAACATGTAAAGTTGCATTCGCCCCACCAACAATATCTTTTTTAAGTATACAACAGAAACATTAGATACACATAATTCAAACGATATTAATATGTTATATAAATAATTTATGCATTTAAAATAAAGTAGCACAAAATGTTCACTGAATTAAAGCAATATTTGGAGAATACCAATATACAATAGTTGTGGATATAAAAATGTAATCACATTTCTTCACCTGTATTTGAACTGCAAATGATAATGTCGTTCATGACTACAATTACCTATATTTTGGATACGAATGTACGTCTGTAAGCAGTGACCAAAGTGCACGTTCAGGGGTGTAGTATGAGCACCAAACCTACAAAGCAATAATATACTATCATAGGAGCATGCAATAGTATATTTCGTTGACGATCCAACGTACCGTGGTGTCGGAGTACATGAGCAAATGAACACGATAAGACAAAACATGGTACAGTAATAATCAAACTGATAAAAACGATTAATATCTGCATTTTGCAATCAGTTGACTCTACATTATTTCGACGAGTGAGCTAATTAAAATAATATACATACTGGTTGCATAAACAAAGTTTCACGTTACATGAAAACAAACAGTGACTTGTGAAATACAAATTATGAGCCTAATTGTTGTATTATTTCGGATTTACACTGCGATATGTCTTTATTCTGTCGCAGTGCTTTCTTGTCACGGGCACGATTTCTGTGTGTATTTATCAACTAATACCTGGTCTTTTTATGATTGGCCGTCTGGCACTTTTGCATAAATATACTATCAGCCCATATTATTTTTTTGCATACAGCCACTTACTAACCAAGCAACGGTTTCAACAGAAACGAATAAATGGACGAACTAACGAATGAACGTAGTTCAACAGAGAAATTAATAATGTTTAAGTAATTGCTTCTATCGTGTTCGGGAAGGATTATCAAATGAAAGTTGTAACTTTTGATAATAGTTTGGTTATTCTCCAGAAACGTGTCATTTTGACAAAGGTATTTGGACAAAAGTGAAGCAAAATTATTTATTTTGGTAGATCGAAATATTATAGATCTTAATTTTCGATTTTAATTATACAACATTTTCAGTCATTTGTGGTCAACATAGCATCAATTCAAAGCCAATGTCGACAAATCAGATCACCTAGGTTACCGAGACTATTACTGTTCTATATAAGAAAACATTGCTACTACTTCTTTCGCATCAACGAGGAAGCATTAAATGCAAACAGTTCAAGGTGGTGAGACTTTATGCAAACGTTACTGTGAACAAAATCGACTAAATATAATCAGTGTTAATCACAACCCTGCCTGTGCACTAATATAATATGATATCATAATATATGTGATGACTAGGATATCATATATATATATATATATATATATATATATATATATATATATATATATATATATATATATATATATATATATATATATATATATATATATATATATATATATATATATATATAACAATCATAAAGTCATAAGCATTGTGTTGTTGGAACATAAGTGAAATAAAACTGGTCTAAAGACATATATGCAACATACACAGGGAAATCATGCAACGAACAACATATGTAGTCAGGATAGATTGGATAGTATAATACAACACTATGCCATTGTAATTCAGCACATTCAGATGTTAATCATAAATTTATAAAGAAAATGGTTAGCTAATGTACATATCTTCATCTTACATTTGTTTCTATTGGTGTGTGTATGTGTGTGTGTGTGTGTGTGTGTGTGTGTGTGTGTGTGTGTGTGTGTGTTTGTGCGTGCGTGCGTGCGTGCGTCCGTGCGCGCCGAGTTACCACTGCTTTGGTAATTTAAGATAAGGTAACTCAGGATACTTTTGACAAACTCATGTAGGCAAAATCATACAACATGTTATATACCCTCTATTCGTTTATCGATTAGCCAAGGCTGGTGATCACTTAGTTACGACTGATGACGTTGTGGGGGGAGGGTAATAAAGAAATGGCCGAAAAGTCAAGAGCTTCTAGGTATTGTAATTGTCAATGCATATACCGAGATATTAAAAGCCTGGTTTGTTGTAAACGGGGTCACAGAGGACAACAAGGCCAGCGAGTTCCTACCAGTTGTTGGTTTGTATGTAGGAATGTATTGGCACCAAGGAAGCCGAGCAAGGAGACGTTTACGGAACTACGGACGGTGTTAGCGGTGTACTGTAAGACCAAACCGCTGATTATCGCGGAGAGATTTCGCGTTTACAAACGTCAACAGAATGAGGGCGCAAGCGTGGCTGAATCTGCGGTAAGACTCAGACAACTGAGTAGCACGTGCGAATTTGGAAGCTTTCTGGATGAAGCTTTTCGAAACTAGTTTGTGTGCGGTCTGGCAAACACAGCGGAAACCTATTTAGATTTCAAAAAAGCTCAACAGTTAGCCACTGCCATGTGGATGGCGACACGAAACAATGCTGAATTTCACCCGGAATTCAAAAGCAGATAGGTCACCAGGTCAGAAACACGGTGAGAGTGAAAAAGTGTTCTAAGCCAAATAGCAGAGGCCAATGTTGGCGTTGCAACAGAAGCAGTCATACCCCTGATGCATGTCGGTTTAAAGAGGCAGTTTGTCACGGCTGTAAGCAGAAAGGACAAGCCAGTGTCCTCAGCAAGGTATGTGGGAAATGTTTCCACGGAAGAGATGCTAGGCATCTATTCAGCTGAGAAAAATCGGGGTAAAGCCTTTCCAAGTGCACGTGATATTGGGCAAGTTTAGTTGCAACATGCGACTAGATACAGGAGCCACGATTTCGATTGTTCCAAATACAATGTATGACAATCGGAGATGGCATAATCTACTGGATAGAACAATGGTTGACTGACAGAAGACAGCGTGTTGCATTAAGCCCGCCGCACACCGCCCGATTGTCTACGATCAGACGCATCTCGACCGTCGCAGCGTAGACAATCGGACGTAATCGGGGCGGTGTGCGTGTGCCTACGACTAGGATTCCCCAATCTTACGTCGCGTCGGCGGCAGTCGTGGCGATTCAACATGTTCAATCGGCACGACTGACGCTGACAGGCAATCTTGAACAATCGGGCGGTGTGCGGCACTTCCAGACTTTGATTTTCGAATCGGAATTAACCAATCAGAGAACAGAAGTGGTGATTAGTAACTGTTTGTTCGATTGTTCGTCATAGACCAGTGCCCTGCGCGGGCCGGGCTTTGGATCCAAGCCCGGCCCGCAGCCCGTGGGCCTCTACATAATTTCGCGGGCCGGGCCTGGGCCTACATACTGCGGGCCCGGTCCGGGCCTGGGCTGAAAACAATTTAAACACATCGGGCTTGGGCCGGGCCTGGGCCTAGTGTGGCCGGACCTGGACATAATAAAAATATTCATACAAAACACCGATTATTACTTTATTTTTTAATAAAAACTGATTATAAATTTTAATTCCGGTTACTGAATGCTTAAAATTATTTCTTTAGTATTGTATAGTTGCAAATTGAAACCTTGCATGGAATCTAATGGCCCCATAAGTTAATTTGGCTGGAAGTAGCCAGCCCCAAATGTTTACTTCAGAAATATTTGCAGAGGCAGAGGCAATGAAACCATGATTAACCATCAACTTATCACCCTTTGACCCTACCAGTGGACATTCTATTGTCTAGGTCTTCCCTACAAACATTGCACACTTGAATGATCTGCCCAGTGCCAAGTGCCCACTAGCCCACTACCCAGTACCCAACCCAGTTGGTAATTGGTATTTCTCCCCAATCCTAATTCATTCACACTTGTACTAATTCACACATGTCTGAACATGTCTGTCTCAGGCTAGTGGCTGCAGGCGTGCTGGAAATGCCACTGGGTGTCAGTGCCAGTGGGTGACATTTAATTGAAATATCATATTAAATTATGTTAACTTAGTTGAGCTAATTCAATTAACAATACAAAATGGGGTTATGGCTTGCATAAGGGTTAAATCAGGGTTAGATAAACAAATCTCCTCCCCTAACCATAAGCCAATACATTAAAGCCAAATATAACAAATGTTATCATATTTAATAGTAATGACACTAAGAAGTTTTTCTTTATTTTTCTTCAGGATATTCGTCCGTTTGAATATTGGTGGTGCTGGATGAACTCATCCAGCACACTATGGACCTTCAGCATAACAGTAGTACTCCACTAAGAGCTAAGGATATTATGCCCCATCCCATATATATATATATATATATATATATATATATATATATATATATATATATATATATATATATATATGAATGTGTATATATATATGTGTGTGTGTGTGTGTGTTTGTGTGTGTGTGTGTGTGTGTGTGTGTGTGTGTGTGTGTGTGTGTGTGTGTGTGTGTGTGTGTGTGTGTGTGTGTGTGTGTGTGTGTGTGTGTGTGTGTGTGTGTGTGTGTGTGTGTGTGTGTGTGTGTTTTATTGAATAAAACAATAAATCTTTTTTACAGTTTATTTGTTTTTCGTCTTTGTTATAAGATTATAGGTTTATCTTCTCTAAACTTAGCGGGCCGCGGGCTTGCGGGCAGCGGGCTTACCCTTGCGGGCCTGGGCCGGGCCTGGATTCTAACTGCTAATTGCGGGCCGGGATAGGGATCCAATTCTAGGCCCGCGCAGGGCACTATAATAGACATAGTGCGATTCAATCAGAAATGCGAAAGCAGAGGCCAGAGCCGCTTTGCCTTTGAACGAGATCGTCTCCGCACTTGGGACTGGCGGTATGCAATAAAACTATTCGCTTCATTACTATTAGTATTACTGCAATACCCCAATAGCCAATACTGCCTACTTGACGACTTGTTTTTTCCTGCTAATATTATTATAATGTAAAATCATGTACAATATATTCTACTAGTCTAGGGCTAGGCACCGTAAACAGCACAGTGCCAGTGGCGTAGGCCATAGTATAGCATAGCCATAGGCATAGATCTAGGCTATGCCTATGCCCCTAGGCTAGGTCATAGACCCGGTATCAGAAGAAGGACGGGGGGTGGGAGGGGGGATGTCGAACGTAATTCCTGTTCTCATTCTGTACATAGTATACACCCAAATACTAACAAACCTAACAACACAAAAGTTAAGAAACACTACAGTGAAAGATACACTGAATTGTGCTCTGATAAATGCCAGAAGTTTGTGTAACAAGAAAGAAGAGATGGTCAGTTATGGGGTTATGTATATGAAAACACACCTGATATGGTTTTTCGTGACAGAATCCTGGGCGAACGAAAACACAATGGCAGGCATGTCCCTAAATTTGAGTATGCTTACACTCTCCAGGAAGACCTCCATTCTATGTATAAATGGAGTCAGGATTGGCAGCTACTGTTCAACTTCACTAAATGCAAATGCCTGCACATTGGATACAACAACCCAAACTATGACTATTTTATGGGAGATGTACGTATAGAATCGATAGATATAGAAAAAGACCTAGGAGTACACATACATAAATCACTGAAAGTAAAGGAGCAAGTAAACTACGCAGTCAAGAAAGCACATAGAATACTAGGGACAATTCGTAAGACCTACACAGACAAAAGCATGAAAAACATCAAAAACTTATACATCACCTTGGTCCGACCCATCATCAAAAACTGCCAACAGGCATGGTGCCCACATCTTCAGAAAGATATAGACAAATTAGAAAGTGTCCAGAGGAGGCCACTAAGATGATCACTGGAATATCTAAGTTCCCATATTATCTGAGATTGCGAAAGTGTGGCCTCCTGTCTCTACAAGATAGGGGGGAAAGGGCTGATATGTTCGAAGTTTTCAAGATTATTAATGGATTTATTGATGTAGACACCAAGAGAATATTCGAGCTAATCCATACCTCCCGTCCAGGAAGACACAACAAGTCAATAGTTCGAAAACACAGTCAACTAGATGCAAGCCAAATTCTTTTCACAGCGAGTAATCAAGCCATGTAATACCCTACCAAGCGATTGTGTCAATGCACTAACAGTAAACAATTTTAAAACAAAATATCAAAATTACTGCCACAACCACTGATTGGGGGGCTATATATGAGCCAGGAGGCTCCCTGCCCCAAACCCTTTCAAGGTATGATTCAAGGTACCATAATCCGACGTATTTACAAGACACACATACGGCCCGTATAGCGTGGTTAATTTGGGGAGCGTGCGCTTTTCAAAAATATCGAACTTCAACCCCTCTGAAGTCCTCCAACTGTACACCCCCTTTGAGGCTCCTATAAAACCTCCAAGTACACCCCCTGAGACTTCTAACACCGCCCCTTTGAGGCTCCCAAAAAACCTCCAACAGAGGGCGGCCAGTGTTTTATAAGAAAATTGCCAGGTTTAATATATATATATATATATACATATATATATATATACATATAGATATATATGTATATATATATATATATATATATTTATATATATATATATATATATATATAGATATATATATATATATTTTATGATATATATATATATATATATATATATATATATATATATATATATATATATATATATATATATATATATATATATATATATATATATATATATATATATATACATATATATATACATATATATATATATATATATATATATATATATATATATATATATATATATATATATATATATATATATATATATGTATATATATATGTATATATATATATATAATATATATATATATATGTATATATATATATATATATATATATATATACATACATACATACATACATTACGATCATACGCGATTGGGCTTCGATGGTTGAGATGCGTCGCAGCGTAGCCAATCGGGCGGTGTGCGGCTAGCTTTAGATGGGGAGGTTTAAAACTGAAAATCAGTTTTTAGTGAGGTATCACAAGGATCAGTATTAGTATAATTCTTAATATATATATATATATATATATATATATATATATATATATATATATATATATATATATATATATATCAATGACTTGGACGATAATATAACAAACAACGTACTGAAATTTGCGAATGACGTAAATGTGTTTAGAATGGTTAACAATGATGATGATAAACAACATTTACAAAACAATCTAGACAGATTAGTGAAATGGTCTGAGAAATGGCAGATGTTGTTCATTTTTGGGAAATGTAAATGCCTACATACGGGACATGGGAACTTGGAGGTAAACTATAAAATGGGAGATACTGTTCTGGGTACTACTGTAAAATAAAAGGACTTAGGAGTTACAGTAAGCGCTGATATGAAAGTTTCAGAGCAGTGTGGTATTGCAGCTTTAAAGGAATGAGTGTGGTTTAACAACCCTAGAGACAAGGCGGTTAAGATACTATCAAATTAAAGTTTTTAAGATATTGAATTGGTATAAAACTCAAGAAAGATAATAGAACTAGAGGACATGAAGTAACATTAGTAAAGGATCAGCGTAGAAGAGATCAGGGAGCACTCTTTCTCACAGAGGACAATCAATGAATGGAACAAATTATCTACAGATTGTATAACTGTGTGCAGCGTGAATATGCTTAAAAACAAGGTCGACACATATCTCAAGAGGGCAGATTACACATAGATTACGCATGTTGGACTCTCGATAAGCCAATGGCTTCATTGTCCACTTGCCATCTGGGCCTTTGGCTTGGATGGCAATCTTGTTAAAGTGACTCTGTCACATTCCACTGCGAGAAACCTCACTCCAGTTGTACGCTTATCTACGCCTGACATTCGGAATAGCAAGCGCACCTGCTATCTTCCAGTCTGTCATGGACCAGATATTGCAAGGAATGAGCAACGTGGTTTGCTACTTGGATGAGATTCTGATATCAGCAAAGACATATGAAAACGTTGAATGAAGTACTGAGCGAAGAACATCTGATTGCGTTTGCATCTAGATTGCTATCAGAGAGCGAAAGAAACTATGCCCAGATTGAGAAGGTGGCATTAGGACTGATGTTCGAAGTGAAGAGATTTCACAAATATCCCTGCGGCCGATCATTTACTGACCACAAGCCCTTGTCCGCAATCGTGGGAAAGAAGAAGCCATTCCCAGCATTGGTGCTGCACGAGGCTGCAGAGGTGGGCAGTCATTCTACAAGCGTATCGTTGCGAAGTAGAATCAAGTGAACACAGCAATACTGATTCACTGTCAAGACTGCTTTGTAAACATGAAGAGCTGGATGAGAAGGCGGAAGTGTTCTCATGTCCCCCGGAGCTACATGATGATACACAATATCTCAGCAGAGCAACCAGAAGGGACCCAGTGTTGGCACGTGTGTTAAACTGCACACTTGGCCAAACTATATCACTGATCAAGGGTTGAAACCATACTTTGTGCGAATAAATGAATTGTCATTTGAACAAGGCTGCATTTCATGGGGAATGAGGATCATTATTCCATCAAGTCTGCCCAACGGGATGTTAAGGGAGCTAAACGCAATGAAGAAATTTAACTGATGGTGAGAAGCTATGGCTATGCCAAGCAGTGAGAAAAGCAACACCTATTGCACCACTACATCCGTGGAAGTGGCCAACAAGAGTGGCAGTGGATACACATTGATTTCGCTGAAAACGATGGCGAGAACTCCTGGGTGGTAATTGACGGCCACTCGAAGTGGGACGAACTTAAGCACATGAACTCAACCATTGCTCAGAAGACTATTGAGGTACTGCGTATTCTGTTCAATGCCTATGGTACTCCTGAAAAAATGGTGTCCAATAACGGACCAGACGAATATGTACAGTTTGCTAATCTGAATGCAATTAAGGCATAAAATGGAGCGGCTGAACGTGCAATGCAAATCTTGGAAGACGCATTGCGCAAACAGGCAGCGTCTGCTAGAAGAGGTATCCCGAAGTTGTCGATGGAGCATCGTTTGGCGAACGTTCTCCCTAGATATCGCGACAGCCACGAAATAGATTTCATATCTTGCAACCGAGCACAGAACCGAAAGTGCACCACCTGCAAGACAGTCAGAAGCTGCACCATGACAAGCAGCAAACAAAAGTGCGTGCACTGTCAGCACACGACCATATCAGTGTGAGAAACATGCGTGGTACTTAAAAGTGGGTAATTGGTACAGTTGTGAGGAAGCTAGGCCCACTGACGTATTTAATGCGTGTAGGTCGTCAGCTGAGATACGTCCACACAGATCACCTACTTCATAATGTGTTGTGGAAGTAGAAGAGGAAACCGCTGATCCAGATGATCGAATAACAACGTCTCCGTTGCCGGATTCACGGATGGATGCGTTAATTCATCCAACAATAAGTGCACCTGTGGCTATTCCACTAACGAGTGCTCCTGTTCCAACTGTTCCAACGCCAGGACGTGTGAATCTACCCACACCACGTTCTTCAGAACACGTATCTCGCAGATCGAAAGTGACCAGGCGACGATACACAGAGAGGGCGCGAAAAGCACCTAGGAGACTGGATTTATGACAAACTTGTGACTTCATTTGAAATAGTCCAGTGCCTTGTGTAACACAAAATAATCCCTAGCTCAGACTGACTAGTAGTTTGGATTAATGTCGTAGTTGTTAATTTAATATATATATATATATATATATATATATACATACATGCATACATACATACGTACATACGTACATACGTACATACGTACATACGTACATACATACATACATACATACATACATACATACATACATACATACATACATACATACATACATACATACATACATACATACATACATATATATATATATATATACCGGGAACATCGTGCTGACCCTTTTCTGGAGAACGACTAGTTACAAAGCCAGAAGTTGTTGCCAGCAATGGTTGCCAGCAATGGTTGGCACGAATCATTGGTTGAATAAACATTACGTGTAAGGTTTAGTAACTCAATGAATAACTGAATGAGAAAAAACAACGAATTCTCAACACACCTGCGCAAATGAAAGGAAGAACAGTTGTTGCTTGGTCATGTTGAGGGCGGGTAGGTTGGCGCGAGGGTCGTCATGTTTTTGTAGCCACGACATGTACGCCTCATAACTTGTCTTCAGTCCACCGTTGTCAGCGATGTTCTCGTTCAGTGTCTTTCTCCCATTCAGATGCTAATGGTCATTTAATAATTATTCAGAATTATTGGTAGGCTACAGTTTCCACTTTTCAATCACTTATTATATTATATAATTTCCACATTTGTAATTATTTATTATGTCAGATAAGTATTAGAAAATATAGGCGTTGCATCTAGACACGTATCGACAGCTTTGCCATGTTCTCGTTAACATAGTAACGGCACCATCCTGGGTGGTGGATCTAGTCATTTTTACGTATCCACTTAGTACCACCATGAACAATTAATAATAAGATACATATTAATCTATATTCCAAATCCCTGCACTCCAAATGCAACTTACATATTTCCCTCTTACGGTGTACTTGCTGTATTGATTAATCATACACTGCGCACGGTCAACAAATGCCTCTGAGGATTGTTCTGTCCACCAATTATCCTTGTTGCCAAATTTATCAAACAAACGGCCTGTAGACACAAAACAGCCAACTGGTAAACAGACCGCACGGCGTAAGCTAAAGTTACCTGTATATTTTGTTTTATAGATTATATGCGTCTTAATAATGTCATAGCTGTGTATTATAATGAGCAATTTATTTTGCTGTATCAAATTTGTGCATTTCAGTAAATGTATGAACTGTGTTTATGCCAATGGCATTTTTCATGGACAATAAATATATGGCACTCGGTACACGTTTTCCTTATTATCATCTTCTTCAGTATTAGTTCTCAGTGCATATTTTACCGTGCTTATTTCTTATGTGTAAAAAATTAAACAACACTTAGCTAACGATTATTTTGTACACCGACAGTAGTTTCTATTTTTATTTAACGCGGTTTTAAATATTACACATCATGGTATTCTCCCTCACAACTTCGAATAATATTCTTATATTATATTAGTAAGTATTTTCACACCCCTTCACGTCTTCAACCTTATGGCATATAGAGCACCACATACCTTGGTTGTCAAATCCGTGTGTAAGTTCATGTCCCATGACTGAGCCAATAGCTCCGAAATTTACGGCCCTGAAAAGTATTACATACAAGCATATATTGGAAAGCGTTCACCAAACCCATGGTCTGCCATAAGATACTGTGTTCAAGTGTTGTTGCATTTATGTATATCTATACAACGTCATTACGTTTCGTGTGTTCGTGTGAAATACCCAACAATAATGACTTAAGCAAAATATCATATAATAAACACAGACAGAAGAAGTGGAATTAAGAGAAAAGATCAGATTGAGAAACTTCTGAAAATGAAGAAAAAAAAATACGTAAACAATTACAACACGGAACTCTGCATTGTCACAATATATGCATATCTAAAAGCTTCCATTATTTTGTGGATACAATACATCTATGTCATATTGTCACTATTAAAAAGGTATCTTATAATGGCTGGTTGGAAACAGTTTTACGTACATTGGGAATGTGGGGTCATATAATGGTTTCTGGAGAATGCCAGCAGGGAACACAATTGAATTGTCTTGGGGCGAGTAGTAGGCATTGACCGTGGCTGGCCCCATCTTCCATCTGCAGCAAACGACACATGGTGAGTGCTCTCAAAACAGGTGTGACACAACGTTCTATCCTGGGACAGCTCCTTTTTATTATTATATATATATATATATCAACGACCTGTCATGGGCTAGCAAGTTGTTTAGTTGTATTATGTATGCACATGGCACAGCTACTTAAAGCCTCTATTGCTTAAAACAAGTGGCACAAACATTGAAACAGTTCAATATTAAATTTTCTCGGTTTAATCTGAACTGGAAAGAACATATGGATAATAATTCAAACAAATGCTGAAGAATTATTGGAATTCTAATAAAGTTAGAGCACTATTTACTAATTCTAATATTCTACAGTATTCCTTGATGACAAGTAGCAGGTCCTGCTTTTGGCTCTTCATTTCTGGTGTGGAGGCAGAGTGTTACCGTCAACACTTAGAACGATGAATTGCATGGTTCGTGGAGAATATTTCCGTCATTGCTTTGAACGATGGATCAGCGGTAGAAAAACATTATTTAACAAGAGTTAACAAGATTGCCACCCAAGGCAAAATGCCCAGACGGCAAGTGGACAAGGAAGCCATTGGCTTATCGAGAGTCCAAACATTTCATCTATGCGTAACCCTCCCTTCTGAGATATTTGTAAATTTTGTGTTAAACATATCCACGCTGCTGGCATTTACACAATCTGTAGATAATCTATTCCATTCATACATTGTCTTATGTGAGAATGAAAGCATTCGGATATCCAGTCTACAATGATCCTTCACTAACGTTACTTCGTGTCCTCTAGTACTACTCTCTTTCTTAAGTGAGGAACAACAATTTATATAAATATTTTTATTTTTTCATTCAATATCTTATATAAGTTCAATTTAATCTCCTCTTAACCTCCTTGTATCTATGGTTGTTATACCATAGTCTTTTAGGTGTTCTTCATAACTAACGTGTCTCGGTTCTGGAATAAGTTTAGTTGCTCTCACCTGTATTCGTTCTAGCGTGTGTGTGTGTGTGTGTCTATATATATATATATATATATATATATACATAACCACGAAACCATGGCTAAGTTTTATCGCACGCTTCACTGCTATGTGGCATTTTCTGGCAATGCCTGAAAAATAATATATGTCACCTTTCAAACGAGTGTTACAACGTTAATGTTACCGTCACGCGTAAATGCAGTGGCGATTCAGCTAAACATTGTACTTTATTTATATTTAATCAGGCATACTTAACATAATTTAATATAAAAAAATGTAACTAAATTCAACAGTCGAAATTGTTCTGGTGATATAATTAATACGTATTTTTGCTAAGTATAAATATAAACTTTGGCACACGTTTTAACATTTTACTTATAGTCAGCAAATATGTCGTTATTCCTCACATCTGCGTAGTATTCATCCAACTTGGAAGGATTAACGGCGAAGTCCGGGTAACCGATCATCTGCGAGATGGCCACGGCTTTCTCCCTAGCTCTTGCCTTTGTCTCATCATCCATCCATTCCATACGGGCGAAGTTCGCAGAAAACGTTTGATGTACGTGTTTCAAAATGTCACCAGCCTACAGATTGAGTAACATGATATTTGCGGTGAATTAAATGAATGTGACGGGAACCAGCGCATTACGAATATATCGTCTCAATTATCATGACTTTTGTTTAGTGCTCCCTAAAACAAGTCATGGTTTGGGGGCTATGCACCTAAAAGAGATTATAAAAACTAACTATATGCAACTACATTAAAAAATATCAAGCTAGTGGTTTACTCAGAATGTGTTGTAAAAGTGAGACATTCCGGTCATTTCTCCAGTTGACTGAGGGCTGACATTTTAACCAGCGCGATCGATAAGTGCGTGTGCAGTTCTATGAAATCGTGTAACCGAGGAATTGATCGGGTTCGGCGGCAAAGTATGCTAGACATTCGGCAATCGGACAATCGAGTTCCGCTAACAGCAAGCCGGGATCGTATGTCGGGCGTTGCTAGTAGCGCATGGCGCACGAGACATCTTCGCTCGTTCTTGAATGTGGCCAAGCAACCTCCATCTGCGTGTCTTTACGGCTTCCGGAACGTTGAATCATGGTGATGAACGTCCGGTGATTAATGCGGACCTCCAGGCGTTGGTACCGTTCAACATTCTTTGAGTGGTCTCGTCAAAGTACCAGCCTTCACAGCCAGGAGTCATCGTTGACTGGACCGCAACTTTATACAGGCGTGTCTTCGTACTTCGTACTTCGCGGAAGTCCAGCGTCTTTCTATATGCACCATGGCGAGGTGAATCTCCCGACCGCGATATCTGGGCGATCCCTCACGTCTGCAGCGCATGCGCCGTCGCCTTGCGCCCGTGAACCAAGAGTACTGTCTCAGGTGACTCGGCTAGAAGGGATACTGTACCGAATGTAATTCGTTTTGCCTGCCATTGTCTGTATGTAGCTTCTAAGGAGCCTCGGGAAAGATTTTCAAGTCAAATATTCGCACTGGCAGTGATTGTGTTAAGCAGGGTCACGTCGTCGACACTCGAGTTTCGATATACGACACGCGATGTCCGACTGGTGCTTACATCGACTCCTTCACAGTGGACGTCATCGTCGCGGAAAATACAGCTCTGTCGGCATACACAGAACCAATGCAAAGTCTCAATCAAATACTGAGTTATGACAGAAAGAGAACTACATTAGTAAACAAAGGCCATAACATGTTACATAATTTGAGCTTAGACGCAGACAGAATTCTTATTGGCAAGTATAGAAATAGGTGTATACAAATATATTTTCATTTGGCGAGCGCTCATGACGTAGGGTTACCAAACAGTATGGCGCGGCCCATTAAATAAGATGGTGTGTATTCAACAAGGTTTCCCTAGTAAACCGCTGCCGTGATACGTTTTATTGTAGTTGCAAACAGTTATGTTTTAGTAATTCTTATAAGTTCATTGGCCCAAAACCAAAACTTTTGCTTCCTTTTAAATGTAGATTACGTTGAACAAATTATGCAATTGCACTATACGCTTCAAAGCACAACAAAAACTGTCCAAGATATTTCAAGCGATTTACATGGAGGTCAAACACGAAGTGTATTCATTCAATGCAAAGCAAACGTTGTTAAATACGTTTTAACATACAAGGATCTACCTTTTTCTTGTCATCGCTACTGAAATGCTCATCAACAAAAAGGGCACCAACAGCGAACTTCATGGCGGTGTTGACCCTGTTGACGCAACTGCGCCATCTTGGCATGTTGCCAACCACGTCATATTTGGGGGAATTAAACTTGAAATCCGTCAAATCGTCTCGCTTTGGTAAAACATTTTTAAATTTCTTAACCAAATGCCACACAATATAGTTGGCCAGTGTCCTGTAATGATAATAATATTCATATGGTCATCACAATGTGCATTGACACGTATGAATGTAAACTATATATATACCTCTATATATATATATATATATATATATATATATATATATATATATATATATATATATATATATATATATATATATATATATACATATATATACATATATATATATATATATATATATATATATATATATATATATATATATAT